>JAYESA010000005.1:292303006-292658006 GCA_036927795.1 Iris macrosiphon
GTTCTGGACTTGTAGACACTGATTTACTAAATTTAAAATTTTTTACTTCTGGCACATTTTTCGTGCAAAGCGGGTTATATATGGATTCCGTTTTGATCCAAAACTGTCATTTTTGTCCATGTGTCCAAATTGGACTTATGGATATGCAATTCTAACTATTTTAGAATCGTTGGTGATATTACTTTCAACGTCTAAAGATGTTTGTTCAGCCCCTATATTTTTCTGCTTTTTTTGATTTGCCGTATTGGCCACCTGGACGTTGTTTTGACATCATTCAGAATCCATGCAAGTATACCTTGCTGCGTTTACTGTATTTACTCTTCATTTATAACATTATATATTTTCTTGTTGATTATTCTAGATTATATAAACTGTGCGTCCAAGCTATACTTGGGTGCAAGCGACTGGGTTAGTCGTTCCACGACTTGTACTTATGTTATGCATATCAACCTAGTATTAGCGGACTACCTTATGATTGAGAATATTCTTATATCTTTCTTGGCCATGACACACGCATGACACGTTCTGTGACATCTTGTTAGGGGAACAAACTACGTATTCGATTTGCTATCGATATGTAAGAAACGTGTGACAGTTAAAAAACGTAAATGCTATGACTGATGTATTAGAGACTCTAGCAGTTACAAACTGGCCATGTTGTGTATATGACTTGATCAATCTTTGGGATGTGGGGGAGGACAGTCACTAGACACATGCAAATTTTATACTTTACCCATATAATATATGCAATTGGCCTCTAGCATTTGTTCAACGCTATGCAATCTAGATATCTTCTGTAGATAAAGGGTTGTAGTCTTGGATGAGTGCTAGACATACCATATTCAACCAGAACTCCCATGCGTATGTCGATGTCATCTAAATTGCACGTTATGAGGTTAGAATCACCCTTTGCATTTAGTAGGAGTTATTTCAGTTTAAACAGCTTGTACCTTTTGTATCTTCTTATGTCCCCTAAGGACCTGGTTTTCTACCAGATTGCAGAGTTGAGTGCCGTTGATTTTCTAGAGCTGCTAATAAGTATCATCTCGGTGTACCGGTATCGTGATTAGGTTTTTGTACCATACCTTTCGTATTCATCTATTATGTTCTTATTACTCATTTTCTGCTGATATAGTCTTGTGTTTGTAGACTCATGTAATTTCTTTCGAGTCTATTCGGACAAGTATTGTATGGGTGCACACCATGATATATGTTGTCCATGTTTGTATTTTACTTCATTGTGGATTGAGGCAGTTATATATTTATTGTGTATCTAGATAGTGACCATTACATAACAGCTTATACGTATTTGAGTTGGACTGGAGTCTACTTGATACGTAGCTGGCATGTTTATGTATTCCTAATCCTACGTATTTTGGGACTTGGGCGTTACAGATCCGGAGCCCCGCGGGAGCTCCGTCACTCTCGACCGTCGAATCGAGCGGACACGCACGCACGGGCCCCATGTGGATCCCCCGATAAGATTGTGAAGGGGGGACGAGACTTTGGCAGGACTCCATGGACGGATCTTTTGATCCGCACCCACAAATATGTATATATATATATATATATATATATATATATATATATATATATATATATATATATATATATATATGGTAAGCTAGATATGAGCCATAAGCACATATTCCTACATGAGCCATGTACACGTGGACCAATAAAAGATCCGTATATATATATGAAAAAAATGGATATGAGCCATAGGCTCATATTCCTACATGAGCCGATGCACATGTGGATCAATAAAAATGTAGTGTACTAGTGCACATGGGTGCACATGAGATGTAGAAATTTATTTATATTGGTCCACATCTGCATGTCTCATATAGGAATATGAGCCTTTGGCTCATATCCCGTTTACCATATATATATATATATATATATATATATATATATATATATAATGTCCTTCTAGTTGTAGTTTTCTTATCTGCCATTTTTGTTGTGCTTTCTATTTTTTTTAAAATGATTTCCATTCCATTAGAACTTTTTTGTGGCCTAATTTTTTTTTATGGGCTAGGCCTTATTTTTATATTATTATTATCGTCGAGGTTGCTGAATAGACAAGGTCCCAAAACAGAAGCTCAAGATTATTTATTAGCCTAGTCAACCATTGCAATGGAAGGGCTCAAAAAGACTAGACCCACTTAAGTAGTATTTTGTAATAATGACTTTAGTAATCTAAAAAGCAATAACATGATTCGAATCATATATCAAGAAATACACGTTAGTAAAGTTACTCAACTAGTTATTTTTTATTATCATTTTTTGTTAATTTATTTTTGGAATATTTTATTTGTTAAATTGATTGATAAAATTGTATCGATAAAATATATAATTTATTAATGTTTTTAAAATATTTTATATTTATAAGAAATTTTAATTTCAAACCACCCTAGGCTCCGAAAATTTCCGGACCGGCCTTGGTTCGGCCTCTACAAACTGGCCACCTAAAGGAAGGGAGGAGAGGATTGGAGTCCTATCTACAATAATACAAATGTACAATTGATAAAAAAGCATTTCTGATGACAGTTTTCTTTATATTGTTGTCGAAAATGTGTCTATTCAGAAAAGTTTATTCTGAGAGTTTTTTTTTTTTGATTTAAATTTTTAAAGAAGAGGATGAACTAGGCAATGCGGTCTAAGTAGGGGTCATTCCAAGTGGGTCTGGTTCGGATATAACTGTTGTTATTTGTTCTCTATTAATGATTCCGGATAAATATTGTTTCGACCATTAAATTAAAAACTATATTGGACAATAAAAAGAATTAATATCTCGATCAAATATAAGAAAATTAGATAATGTTAAAACGAATGATGAACACGAATAAGAACTGCATATAAAAGGATAGAAGCATAGTCATATAATAATTAATTTTATATTAGTATTTACAGTTTTAGTTTTTTTTTTTTTTTTTCCGCTATATAACATGCATTTCTTCTTGGAGTTAGCCTACGAAAGACCATAGCAATAAGCTGATTCATGTTGGTTTGAATAAATGGATAGGCAAAAAAATATGTAAAATATTTTTTTAAATTTTATAGAAGTATTTTGTTAGAAAAAAAATTTCATAAAATTTTCTCATAAAAAAACTTAATTTGATGTTAGATTGTCATTATTTTTCTATGAGTTGAATTTTTTTTTATTTTCTACCATTTTGAAGATATATATAAAAATTTATATTTTTGAAAATTAATTTTATAAAAAATATAAATTATCAAACACAAAATTGGTAGAAATTTTGTAATAGAAATATTTTTCTTAAAACAAAGTTTTTTTTTTTTTTGCTTGGTTATCTTTCGTAGGAAATTTTTTTTTTTTTTCAATTCTCTTTCCATCAAGCTTTCATATCGTACCTACATTGACGTAGTAGTCTCGATAGAGTAAACATCATTAGAATTGAAGTGGTCTGAACTTAAAGATGCAATGATCAGACTCTCAATTAATATGGATAACAGGAGCTATTCTGCTCGAGGTTGGTTGTTTGTTTTGCGTTTTACATGTGGCCACAAGAAGAAGGAAAAAAAAAAAAATTGTTGGTAGCCATTTATTAGAATTTGTTGTCGGTTGCTGGAGCTGGTTTCATATATTTGGCACAACTAGCTAGTTTCCATAAGGAACATTGAATTCAATGCTATGGTATGACTCATAAATTTGGCACAACTAACTTACACATGGACCATGTACGAAAAATTTGTGTCTTTAGTATCGGATTCAGAACCTTATGTGGAATCGTATATGGATGTCCACGACCATGCTACTTACGACGACGGAAGGAGAACATGAATTTTGAAGCGGCGGAACCTAGTTTCGATCCGTACAATCATGATGTAGCTGAGGAGGCACCTAATGTCGATACTGTGAACTTCATGGAGTTGCTGGAGAATGCAAGGACTCCATTATATCCTGGTTTTGAGAATCATTTACCGTTTGAGGTGGTTACAAGATTGTTGAACATCAAGTCCGATTTTAACATGTCGTAAGGATGCTACAATCGACTGATGGAGTTAATTATAGAGATCTTGCCAGAGGGTGCTAAGTTGCCTAAAGACTTCTACCGATATTAGAGGATGGTGAGATCGCTCTGGATGGGATATGAGAAAATCTATGCATGTCACAATGGGTGCATGTTGTACAATAAAGACGACAATGATGTAGACGCGTGCAGATTTTGTGGTGATGATCGCTACAAGGCCATTGGTAGAGGAAGGTCTGTCGGTGTAAGGAAGCCTACCGATTCGATGCACTACTTGCCTTTGATGTCGCGGTTGCAGAGGTTGTTTATGGTGAAGGAGACTACAGAAAATATGAGTTGACACAAGCGGAAACATATCGAAGGAGTGTTGGATCATCCATCCGATGGTGAAGCATGGGAGCACTTTGATCGAGAGTATCCCGATTTTGCTTTCGATCCGCGTAATGTCAGATTGGGGCTCTCCTTCGACGGTTTTACCCCATTCGGACTTTCGGGCTCCCAGTATTCGCGTTGGCCTGTGATCGTCACTCCGTACAATCTACTTCCTTGGATGTGCATGAAGACTCCGTATATGTTTCTAACCGTTATTATCCCGGGGCCAAACAATTCGATGAGGAATATCGATGTGTATTTACAGCCGTTGATAGATGAGTTGAATCAGTTGTAGGAAGTAGGTACCAACACATACGATATTTCTAGAAATGTCACTACCCGATTCTGGAAAATAGGGTTTTTTTTATTTGGTAAATTGTGTATTGTATTTAATTAATTATATTTATATTTAAATAGTGATTGTATTATTATTTTTTAATGATTGTTTTAGGATTTTGGCTAGCCTGGACCCATGTCCGACCCTAGTGGACCCATGTCCGACCCAGCCCACACCCTTGTGAGGATTATTTTTGGATTTTAGAATATTTATTATATTTTTAGTGGGTTAGTTGGAGAGATTTGGAGTTAGTTTGAGTGCTTTTGGAACCCGAAACCCAAACCAAGTGAGAGGGGGGCATTATGGGCATTGGAGAATTAGTGTAACCCTATATTTTAGTGTGGCCGGCCCCAACAGCAGCCCCTACCTGATTATCACAACAGCCCCCCATCCCCTTTTCTTCTTCTTCACTTCTTCTTCTTCTCCACTTCTTCTTTCTTCTTCCTTTCTTCTCTCCAAGTAAGTGTTCTCATCTTTTCTTCCTTCTTTCTTCCATTCCTTCTTCTTTTGTGTGAACCCTAACCTTACATTTTTCCTAACCTAGGTCTGTGAAGCCTAGACTTAGTGTGGAGGCTAGATTTGGAGGCTTGGAGCTTGAGGGAGATGATTTCAAGTAGATTGGAGACTTTGGCCTTGGGATTCCAACTCCCAAGAGGTAAACCCTAACTTTCCCCTTGATAATTACTTTTATGTAGTGTAATTAGTGGTTTAGAACCTTCCTAGACCCTAAGCCTACCCATGGGAGAAAGTTGGAACGAGTTTGGGTGTGTTTGGAGACTTTGACATTAGGTTTTGTGTCAATTTCGGGTGGAATCCGAATTTAGCCTAATTTTGGGTGATGTCCTAGGTTAGACGGACCTAGGTAGACGTTGTCGGGTGTCTTGAGGGTGAGTGCGTGTCTCTGTTCGGACACGGAAAGTCGTGTCGCGGAGAAACGGGCGTTTCGGACGAATTTGGGCTTTTCGTCGTCGCCGATTCTAAGTGCGTGCACATTTTTGTCACGGACCTAGAATCGACGCGGTAGTATTTTTTCTAGAATCTAGGCATTATTTAGAACCCGTGGATAAATTTTGGACCGATTTCAAGTTGGTTTGTTGTGCGTTTCAGGAGATTTTCCGAACCGTACACCGCGTGTTCGTCGAAATGACCGAACGGCCATTTTGACTTGGTTTCCTAGTTTCGGGCTTGTGCGCGCGTTGGGTTAGCTTCGGGGAGTGTGTGCTAGAATTCTCGGGTTATATTTTATATATTTATAGGTGTTTGTGCGTGTCGGGGCCGTTGGGCGAGCGTTGGAGAGTGTTGTGTGCGTGGTTGTGTGTAGTGTTGTGTTGTGTATTTGTGTCTTTATATATATATTTATGTGTGTGTCTATATATATATATATATATATATATATATATATATATATATATATTTATATATATGTATATGTGTTTGTATGTATATATATATGTGTGTATTTATATATATGTGCTTGTGTATGTATATGTCTATGTGTTGGTATATATATATATATATATATATATATATATATATATATATATATATATATATATAAAATCGGACATGAGTCGTGGGTACGTCTAGCCTACGCCGCAGCATCGGCGGTAGAACGCTGTCTAGGTCAACTATCTAGATAACAATCTCACGCAATCAATATATAAACCTGTCAAGATCTCAACTCCAAACGGAGGAGCAATATCATAATGATAATCAAGTACTCAATCACGAATCTAAGCACGATAAGATAACAAAGAAGACTAACAACTATAAAGTCTAACCAACAACAACTACTATAACAACCACAACATCAATAATAATAATACATCATCCAAAATCAAATATAATACAGGGTCTCAATCCAAAACCGGAGACAAATTCGGTATCAAGGCTAATAAAAATAATTACAAGGTCCTAGTGATCCCGGCTACCAACCCAAAAATCACTCCTAAACTAGAGGGTCCCTGTCTGCACCATCGATAGGCTCAGGTCCATAAAATGTCGGACACCAATCCTCCGGATACTCTGGAAAAAATATGTCCAGTCAGGACTGGAGCAAGTACATCTCTAACAGCAGTTCCATTTAAATGATAAAAACTATAAAACAGTTATAGCAAGTAGCAAGGTAAAGGAAATAAAGTATGAGCAAGATATACATATCACTGGTGCATACAGATAAAGATGCATGGATATCAGAAGCAAGATAGTAATAACTGCAAGATACAAGAAATCTAAGCTAAGATCAAGTCCGTGCACATGAACGTGTAGTGAGTCCAGCATGAAATACATGTAGTGAGTCAAGTCCAGAAATATGTAAGTGAGACCAGCAAGAAATGCAAGTGAGTCCAAACGATAAAGAATGAACTCGGTGTCTTTGAAATACTTGTTTCGACATGTAAACGGCTAGGGGTAAGTACGGCTCACCGCGCACTGGGTGCGCGGCTGCTATCATTCCAGATTAGACCAGAGGGAGTGATTCCTGATGATTCCAGATGAAAATGTTTACATGTCTACTCGAGTGTTTTCCCGCCCCGACTAATATAAGTGAATCCAAGACCCGACACGTAAATCAAGTATGAGTCCAGCCTGAAACATGAGTGATGTCTGTAGTGATGCCAGTAGTGATTCCAGAATAGAGGCCAGAAACATAAAAAATATGTGTCACAAGTAAATAAATCCAGAAATACCAGTCATTGTCCCATGTTGTGCCAGAAAAATTAGATGATACTATACTAGAAGCTGAATCATAATAATCATCAGATAATGAAAACTATCAGAGAATGTACTCGCTTGACGTCCTGAGCAATTGGCGATCCGAACCGGTGTCGCAAGGACCTATTACGAAAAGCAAGGTTAAACAGATTTCTAATAAGTTAAACAGATATAAAATAACTAAAAATAGGCTTCTAGGGTCGTTCTAGGTCAAACGGGTCAAACCGATAAAATCTGGGTCAAAAGTCAACTCTGGGTCTAAAAAGTCAACTCTGGGTCAAAACTAGGTTAAAAGTTAACTTTGGCGGTCAACAGAGTCAACTACAGTCAACTCTAGGTCAAACTAGGGCGCTCCTAAAATTCTAGGCCAAAACTAGGTCATTAGGCTAATAAGCCCTCAAACTCGCCTCCTTCAGATACCGGGATATCCTCGGTATCCGATACCTCACCCTACGCTATACGTCCCGCCTATACCCGCTAAAACCTATGCTAGCACGCGTAAATATATACACATATACATAAAAACCTATCTCTAAACTCAAACCTAGGCAAACGCTCAAAAACCCCGCTCGAAACCCGATACCTTGGATATCTTAAGGTATTGAGATACCTTGGTATCTCAAGGTATTGAGATATCGCTCTAAAACCCCTCTAACTAGTTATCTAGTAGCTATTTAAGTATGTAGATATATATATATATATTTAGCTATAATCTAGGCTAAAAATATATACCTATCATATCTATACATATCTACGTACCTATGCATATATATATACCTATTCACACATACACACATATACCCATACATACCTTACCTTACCTTACCTACATATATATATATATATATATATATATATATATATATATATATATATATATATATATATATCTAGCTATAGGTATATATATCTATGCATATAGATATAGATATCTAACTATCCCTCTACCTATATATCTATCTATCTAGTTATATATATATATCAATATATCTATCTACCTATTTATTTATCTATCTAACTATCAATCTATCTAACTATCTAACTATCTATATAGATATCTATTTACCTAGATATCTATCTACCTATTCATGTATCTATCTATCTAATATCTATTTACCTATCTATCAACTATCTATCTATTTATTTATCTATGCATCCATCTAGATATCTAGATATCTATCTACTTATCCATCTATTTATCTAACTATCTACCTATCTATTTAACTATTTATCTATTTATATATACACATCTATCAATCTATCTCTCCCTCTACTACTTGCCTCGCCGTACCCTGCACGCAAACGCGGCTGCTGCGCTTGCTGCTGCTGCTGCTGCTGCTTACACTGCTGCTGCTGCTATGCAGCTGCTGCTGCTGCTGTCCTGCTGCTGCGCTCGAGCGAGCTGCTGCCGCAGCGCTGCCGCGGCGCCTGCTGCTCTGCTGCTGCTGTAACACCCCGTTCCGCTCAAGCGGACTGCCGTCTCAAACGGCAAAAGTGCAACTGTCCCGACCCGCTTTGCCTCGATCGAGAAGCAAATAATATCCAGACTTGCCCCTACGGGAATCCCGGCTTGGACTTTCAGAGGCTCGCTTGACGTATCGCTCTACCGAGGCGAATCATCGCTAAGGTGGGTGGCTACGGTGAACTTGTCTTTGCTTAGCCAGTACACATAAAATCTGGAATATTCATGCTAGTCGCTAGGTGAATCACCCCTTGTATGCTAATAAATCCAACGCACCTAGCTAAGGGAATAATCCCAACTCGTATTGCTATGCTAGAACATGGAAATTAAAATACTGCTTGTATTTAGACCCTCGTATGCTAAGTCCCTAACGGTTTCATCTCTCGGCTTACCTTCGGGCCTGAGCCAGCGTGCTGCTTACGTTCCTTAGAAACGCATGCTTGTCTGCTTGTAATGATGCCGTATTTTCATCCAAACCCCGGGAGACTACTACGTAGTCGTTCCGTGCCTGAATAAACCTGCAAGTGTTCGGGACCGCTAGGTCACTAAGGCAATCTCCTCCCAAGGAGAATTGCATCAAGGCAAAAGTCATTCACTGAACAACGAAACAGGCAATGCATCTTGTCTTGTACTATTGTTGCCTCAACAGCTTGCCTCTTGTCTTGTACTCTTGTCTTGTACTCTTGTCTTGTACGCTTGTTGCCCCAATCATGTAAATGGATAACTTACCCGAGACGCCGTTCGATCACGGACAACTTGTGCACAGGGATGGTCTAGCGGGCGATGCTGGGGCACTGGCATCGTCCCGGTCCGGGCGAGACCAATTGTTTTAGTCTCTTGTTCTTGGCGGAATGGCATGCAGCGCCTCTTGTACTTTCGTTGCACACCATTCTCGTCAAAGACTATATAGTCTCTTGTTCGGCGAAATGGTTTGTAGCGCCCCTTGTATTTCGTTGCATACCATTCTCGTCAAAGACTATACCGTCCATTATGGCATACGCCAGTGATCGCCTTGTATTTAACTTGTTGCATGCTTGCTTGTAAACGAAAAAAAAACTTGTAAACGAAGGATAAACAATTCATCCTTGCTTAGCGGCTATCCGCGTGCGAGATACTGTATCGCATGAAACAATTAACTGAACACCTGAACGATCTTGAAATAAGTACTCGTGTTTGCATATGTTATGCCTCCTGAATGCTTATACATGCTCCTGCTTAAATTAACATGTTTGCCTCAATGTTTGCCTTGGACAGGGAAGGAGATGGTAAGTTGGTAAGTCTCGCCGTATTTTCTCAAACATCGCACGGCGCACTGCCCGACACGTTAGGCTATTCAATGTTTGCATGAAACTGATCCTAAGGCAACTAGAAAGATAACTTAATAGTTGTGCACGAAACCTGTATTACGTGTTTGGATTTGTCGAACGAGCGAGTAGCTTCCCCACCAGTGCATTCAATGTACTGATAATCCACCAGTTTGTATGCAGGGTGTGGGAGAACCTCGTGCGATGCGGATGCCTCCAACGTGCGTGCTAAGGCGTGGACATCACTCCGAAGCAACGGTTGTAGAAGCATGAAAAATACGCTGGGAGGATCTACGCGGCATCTTAAATACGGAGCAGCGTAAGCAGAGGCCTCCAGAGTCGTCGAACATGCAACAGAGCTCTTCCGCCAAATACAGCGTGAAATATGAGCTCAAAGGACCATCCGCGTAAGTACGGTACGTCCAGACCGCCCCAGCATAAAAGAGAGTTCTTTATCGCCTCCATGGCGTAAAACTCAGCCGCCCTCAAAGCAGCTTAAAGCGTACGAGGGACGCTTCGTCTTCCCCGAAACGAACCTGTCAAGTCACGCAGTGAATCTGACCCCTGACTTCTGACAAAAAGTGCTGCACGGCTACCCAGACGACGGCTGGAAACAGTGGCAGACCCCTCGGGACGCGCTCCACAGTATGATGGCAGATCTCTGCATTTAATGCAGAGGATTTGGTTAAAATATTACCAAACCGTCGGTCACTGAAGTCCCTGTCACGCCCCAGTCCCAAAATATATGGGACCAGGCCATGTGGCATTGGCCTGCTGACACGTCTTCGAGGATATCCCAATTTAATGGATCCTGACGAAGCGTGCTACGCTGTCCTAAATCTAACAAGTCTAATATCATAAACAGGCAATGACTAATCTCATCCACAGATAACAAGTAAATACTGAAATGAAAGACTGGAATATAAGAAACATAGTCGACTGACATAGTACAACCGAAATATGTCTGGTGGGGACAAACCCACTGAAATACAGAAATGGAAATACAGTGCAGAAAGAAGTAAGATAACTAGACTAGAGTATCAACTAGCTAGATATGAAAACTCTAGTCTAGAGCAGCTGCGTACTCATATCACGGGAACTCTCCTGGAAATGCCTCGTAGTCCTCAATCAGGAATCCTGTCTCTACTCCTGCTCCGTAGATGGTAGGGTACAAATGCTCGTCTGGATCTGGAAGAGAACCAAGTCCTCAGAGGGACGTAACAAGTATACATAAATGCATGCCATAAGGTAAATACTGTGTAAACTCAAGGATAATCTAACCAGCTAAGTGAAATGCACTTTGAAGACAACCCTGGTACGTATGGGTAGGTGAAAGGTATAAAGCATAGCGTCGAGCCAGAGGCTAAGTACCTGGCATTAGCTGTAAATTGAACGCCAGGAATATGTGCTGACTACATCGCCGATCATGATAGCGCGCAGCTAGTAACCTCTGTCGGATGTATCGACAAGCATATATGCCCATAATCGGGTAACACTGGCCCATAATCGGGTAACACTGGCCCACAATCGGGTAACCCTGAGGCTCACGGCCCCGCAGTTTACTCTTAAACTATGGCAACCAATTGTCTGTCCCATACGCCTACTAATTGTCTTTCCCGCCCAATGTCAATGTACAAGTCGCAAATGCGACGTGGACACCTCATACTATGATGCAAGTCGCTACATAAATAAATAACTAAGCTAAACGCCGTCACACGTGCTGCTCATGCTGATGGCCAGTCGATCATGAAGCACGCGTCCCTACATGAACTCACTCTGTGACGTGTTAAGATACGTGTCAAGGCCTGGGAAGTCATATCGATAACTCCTCGACTTTAGGTGGGTCTACTAGACACTAAGTCAGACACAAGTTCTAACGTCAACGCCTTCGTTGACTGCACCCGAGTCTTCTCGGACGCGCACAGTTAAATATTGAAACAGTAAAATATGCAACTAGTTAACATCTGGATTTAGACAGCATCAACAAGGCAAGGTATACTTGCCTGGAACTCTGGTGTGCACAAGCAATGCTCCGGAACCAGCAGTCAAGGTAGCACCGTCTCGGATGCCTACGAACAGATAACAATAATTATGATTTACTAAATTTTACACCAAGCTTAACTACCTATGTTAACATAGAGCAGGTATACATACACAACACCTATACACATATATACTATAGATAATTTAATAACATCTATACTTATGTGTACAACTGCACTTTGACATATGTATATATATACATATATTCATTAAATATATTTACATATTTAAACTACATAATACCATGTATATAAATACATACACATATATTTACATATTTAACTAATAATTTATATACATACACACAACATGTATATATATATATAGCTAAGTACACACACTAAATCATACTTAATTATATTAAAATAATATATAAGTTTAGTAGTACAAAAATAGTATTTATGTATTATTTAACAATAATACAGGTATTTAATACCATATACTGTATTTACTAGTTTACATTATATATATTTATATATATATAGAAGGTTTTCAGAGTATTTAAATATAGTATATATATATATATATACTTTATACACATTTTATTTATTTAATAAAAAAAATTCACAATATTTAAAATTTATTATTTTAAAATACAAAACAGTATAAATACAGAAATACATATTTATACAAAGTTATATATATAAGTATTTTAATTAGTATACATAACATATACGTACCTACATGCATTATTAGGTATTTATATATGTATAACAAAATCATATATATATATTACAATTTATATATAATACTAAAAACAATAAATATATATATTACGGTATTTATACAGGAGGTATAAATACACATTTAATTTATACAGAATATTATTTTTAATATACGAAGATACGTATAAAAAAATACTTAACCGAAACTAATACCCATGCACATAATATTTGCACAGAGAAATACATATAAAAATGATGATAATTATACATAAAATAGTGTACCTATACGTTTGTCAGGTCGAGGGGTGTCCGGTGGTGGGTCGTCGCC
The DNA here is from genome assembly GCA_036927795.1 of Iris macrosiphon. Classification (NCBI taxonomy): domain Eukaryota; kingdom Viridiplantae; phylum Streptophyta; class Magnoliopsida; order Asparagales; family Iridaceae; genus Iris; species Iris macrosiphon. The sequence goes on from JAYESA010000005.1 coordinate 292,316,228, forward strand.
GGCGGGGGTGGCCGGACGGCGCTCCGGCGTCGCGCGGGGAGGATCGGCAGCAGCAGTGCGGTTTGGAGCTAACGGCGTTGCGGGGTCGATATCTCCGCGGGGGTGGCGACGTCGTCGGCTGAAAATCGACGGGGTGGTGGAGGACTGGACGGGGAAGGGCTCGGCCAAGTTTGGTGGTCGGAGATGCGGTGGTGGCGGAGCACGAAGCAGAGGGGAGGTCGGCTGTGCTGTGAGGGATGGGAGGCTCGGGTTGGTGTGGGTTGTTGGGGGGTGGCTGCCGGCGGCGTAGTGGCCGGGTGGCGGTGGCCGAGGGTAGGGGAGGGTCCGGCGAAGGGGTCGGGTTAGGGTGGCGGCGCCTGGAGGTGGCTGGTGGCCGTCGTCGAGCTCGGGGTGGGTAGGCTAGGGTCGGGCTGTTGGTTGAGGGACTAGGTATTTTAGGTTTTGGCTTTTCAATTAAAGTGTAAATATGCATGTATATGTAGGAGAGAGAGTGAGGGGGGCTGCCTAGGGATTAGGGCCGGCTGTAGATGGGGTTTGGGGAGTTGGGGAAACTTTTACAAGTTGAGGGGAGGGCTAGGATTTAGTCATTTGAAATGTAGGGCCATGATGTGCCCTACATAAAGTATGTAAGTACATAGGAAAGGGGGGGAAATCAAATGCATATGATTGGTCATGAGCATTACTTTTCTCCATGATGGTTTGGGCCAATAAGAGGGGGACACCACATTGCAATTTTGCAATTAGGCCCTTGAACAATTTGGTATTTGCACAATTAATTAGGATTTGGAATTTAATGCAACCAAACACCATGTTTGATGTTCCTCATTGGGCTATGATGGTGTTTGGTGTTTTGTATGAGGCTTGTGGGTGTGGATGTGGGTTTGGGCTGGAGTTGGGTCCAATTTAATTGAGGTTGGGTAGCCACATTAATTAATTCGTAATTAATGTGACGGGTGTTTCTAATTTAATTTAATTAAAAACCGGGAGTCTAAATTGGGCTGGACAAGGGTCATTAGTGTAGTAGGCTCAGTGTACAATAATATCGTGATCTGGGTTGGTCAAAACTGGCTGAGGTTGGGTCTTAATTTCAATTGGAACGGGCAGCGAACGTAATTATGCAATTTAATTAATTTGCGCACGGACGTTTGAAACGACTTTTGTGCGGCTAAAATCAGGCACGAAAATCGGTATCCGGGGTTTGTTCTAGGTTCAATATGATGGTCTGGCAAGTCTAGGTCAAATATGTAGAAATTGGTTTTAGGGCATCAGCTAGTGTAGGGTCCTAAATATCGGGACAAGGGTAAGGTGTCCTAACTAACAAAACACTGCACAGATATTAAATAATAAATTCTAATTAGAAAAACAAAACCCTAATCATGCTATCTGAATTAATTAAAATAAAAAAAATTTGGTCTAGGGGGTTTACAGTCCCCTCAGCATAAACCGCTCTTTCGCGTGCAAGGGGATACATCGCCTTGTTTTACACGGGCAGATGTGAGCTGTTTACGCTCCACAGCGGACAAACCGCCTGCTACGTCAAAAGCTGCACGTTGCGCAGGGCTCGAGGCACGTCTCTGCGATTGGCGGACAAGGCGGTAACAGTCTTCTCGAGGCACGTCTCTGCGACGAACACACAGGAGAGCTGCAGGCCTTCAAAAACACGCCTCCGCATTTAATGCACAGAATGATGGCGGATCTCTGCATTTAATGCAAGGGATTTGATTATATCTTCAAAAGCCGTGATTCCGGCTAAAGACGTCCACATCAGCATTTTGGCACGGTACGCAGCGGCTTCTACGCCCAGGATCTGTGCCTATTCGGCTTCAACGCCCGTTCGGCTTCAACGCCCACTCAGTCTCTATGACCATTCGGCTTCTATGCCTGCTCGGCTTCTATGCCTGTTCGGCTTCTATGCCTGTTCGGCTTCTATGCCTGCTCGGCTTCTATGCCTGTTCGACTTTTATGCCTATCGGGCTTCTACGCCCACCCGGCTTCTATGCCTACTTGGCTTCTATGCCACGATGACAGACATAGGCTTTTACGCCCACCTCTTCTACACGGGGGATACCTACCTACGTGGCTTTTACGCCGTGATCTTCGTAGCAATTGTATGCGTTGTGTCCCTTAGTTGGACCCGCGTCACACGCTCATTCAAAAGATCATCCATACGCAGGCATTGGTTACTTTAACAGTCGTGTAAAAGGGTGCTGTGTTGTCCGCTCCTCGGTTTTTACACCAACTGAGTGGTCACTGTCACAAAAACTCTATAAATAGAGACCCCTATCAATGGGGAAAAAGGTCGACAAATTAAAAGATCGAACAATTGAAGACTCAGAGAAGAGGTCGAACAATTGAAGATCGAGCAAGGAGAGAGGAGATCGAGAGAGAGAGAGAGGAACCCGGAGCTCGGACAAAGGATAGGGATCGACGACCTGGGCATCGTGCATCCACCCTTTTTTGCAACCCCCGAGGCTGCTTCCTGTCTTCTACGGCGCTTCTTCACCATCGTGTGGTCCAAGGGCTAAAGTGATCGACTGCAGATCAGACACCTATAGCAATTTATACCCAGATTAAATAAATTATACTCCCACATCCTCGTATAGGATTACATTGTACAAGTTTGTTTGTAAACCAAAGAAGGCGGGTTCTGTGTAAACCCCATATTGAATACATCTTTCATTCTTTCGTTTTCCACCACAAACAAGATGGCGACTCTGCTGGGGACAGCTTTCTGTTCTGATGAGAAAGTAATTGCTCAACACGATGCGGTATCTATAGGAACCGTGAAGAAGACACTGGTCGTCCAATTCGACCAGTCTGCCTACGAAGACATGCTCCGAACCGGGGGTAGCTCTCACCCTCTTTCCGTCCAAGACAACAGGAAGCTACGCAAGGTCTGGATGCCCAAGACATCCTCTACCGTTCCTGTGGACTCTCCGATCTCTCCGACCAATGAGGTTGTAGCATCGCTCCCTCCGTGCCCCGCACGTAAAATTCAGTCTCCCGCTACGCGCGGTACAGACAAAACTTTGGGAAAAGCCTCAGCGCTAACCCAGAAGTATCCACCGTGCCCCGCACGTAAAATTCAGTCTCCCGCTACGCGCGGTACAGACAAAACTCCGGGCAAAGCCTCAGCGCTAACCCAGAAGTATCCACTGCGCTCTACGCGTAGAAACCAGTCTCCCGCTACGCGCGGTACAGACAAAACTTCGGGCAAAGCCTCAGCGCTGACCCAGGAGTATCCACTGCACCTTACGCGCAGAAATCAGTCTCCCACTACGCGCGGCACAGACAAAACTTCTGATGATGCCTTAGCGCCAAAACAGAAGTACAGGTCATGCTCCGCACACGAGACGACGTCTGACCTCTACGGGGAACCAGATGAGCGCTGTGATCTCCGCGGGGGAAAACAGACGACGGAATACGTAACTGCTCGGCCCTCACGCCAGCGAGGGAACAATCTGCATACCCTCCGGATTACGCAAGAAGCCGATGGCCGACTGAGGACCTCTTCAGCTTCACGCCAGCCTGAGCAAATCTCCAAGATACGCCGGGGGTTACCCGCCACCCAGATGGCCAACCTGTTGTACACAGGTGGCACAGCAAGCGCCATGGTGCCCAACCTCCGCATGACCACTGATGGGAGTAGAGGAAGCAAACGATCATCCTCTTCTGCAACTCCTCCTGACCTGCGCAAATATCTAATCCAGAAGCGCAAAGAGAGGGAACATTCCAATATGTCTATTACGCCTCCTGACGAGCACTGTTGCAATAGCCATAGAGTTGTGATTAACTGTTGCTGCTCTAATACAAGACGACCGGTCTTCGACCGGTTAAGCTACTCTCTGTCTTTTCAGGAAAAGGAGCCCGCGCATGCATCTGTGAACATGGCTTCACATATGCCTAGACGGGGCTCGAACTCAAGGCGTCATCCCTCCAGGCCTCCGAGCCGAAGGAGGTTCAATGAACTCCTCAGAAACGCTGAAGCCGGAGTGTTCCAAAATACACGTGCAAGATCACGACGATCAGCTTCATCCTCTTCTGATTTCGACGCTGAGGATCGCCAGGCCCCTGAATCAGATGCTGAAAGCGTAGAGTCGACTTCTACAACGACCTACACTCATCCTTCGATGACACCCAGGGAGATGGGAGTTTACGCCGTTGAAGATGAACGCGAGGAGGCTTCACCATCAGGAAATGCGGAGCAACGCATCACTACGCTGGAAACATCTCTGAAACAAATGCAATCCATGATGGAAAACATGCACCAGATGATGCTAACCCAGCACGCAACTGCCATGACTCAAGCATCGGTCCCGCCAACTCAGATACATGTGGGGGTGGACTTGCCACCATCTAATCCAAGCCAAGGACCTGCTCTAGATCAAGAGTCAGCGGTTCCTCCGCTTTTGGAGAATATATTGCCTCCCGTTGGAGTCACAATGCAGCCAACTCTGCACCACTCCGTAGTCCCGCCTTCGGCTGAAAATCCGATGCAGGCAGTGCGAGAGTTGAAAGCCCAGTTTGACGCCTTGAAGCACAAAGATCAGCTCAAGAAACTGGGAATCAACCAGCCTTACCCAGCTATTTGGGAAGAGGTCCCTTTTCCTCCGAGGTACAAACCTCAGACCATGGCCCTGTTCGAGGGGAAAATATCACCAAGTCAGTACATGAACTATTTTAGTATGATGACGGTGTTGCTGCAAGGGAACGACGCCCTCCTCACCCGGGTGTTCAAAGGCTGCCTCTCGGGAGTAGCCTATCAGTGGTACCGTAGCTTGGCGGACAACTGCATCACTTTCTTCGAAGACTTCAAAGCTTTATTCTTCACGCGATTCTACGAGGGAGGAATGGATATGTCCATGTCCTCTCTCATCGAAGTCAAGCAAAGAGAAAAAGAAGACGTTCGCGCCTTCATCGAGCGTTTTCGTCAGGCCACCTTACAGATGCCTCCAGAAGTTCCAGACTCTGCATTGGTAGACATTTGCAGGAAAAACCTCCTTACCGTGGTCTCGGTGTTCACAGGACCATATCAGTTCCGTGATTGGCCCTCGTTCATCCTCTCGGCCGTAGCCGCTGAAGACAACAGTCGCAAGGCGCGCGACAATGGCATTATGATCTCCGCCTCTGACAAAGGCAAGAAGTCATCTCCCAGCAGCGACCATCCTCGTGGTCGAAAAGGGAAAGAAGCTCTGACGGTCAATACGTCCAGACAAAAGATTGCGGCAACCACGCAAACGAGACCAGGGACATCCAGGCCCGTAGAAGTCTACTCCTTTGACGACGAGGATATCGCAAGTATATTCGAGTGTCTCGTCAAAAGTGGCAACATCACCCTTCCGGAGTTGAAACGGCCCCAAGAAGTCGGCAGTACTGACGACCCCAAATACTGTGTCTTCCACAGATATGTGCACCACCCGACAAAGGCGTATTACATACTGAAAAGGAAGATCCAGGGTTTGATCGATGCCAAAGCCATAACCCTGCACAACACTGAGAAGACAGTCACAGCCAACATGGTCTCTTTACAGTTTGGCAATCTGCCTCCCCAGGAGGTCCCGAATGGTGTTGCGCCTATCTCTTGGACCACGATGAACATCGTCAATCTCCCTCCAGCTAGGGGTCAAAATCACGACCTGGTACCCCTAACCACCCGGCGAGGCGAGATCATGTGGGTTCATCCGGATCTGGTGTCAGAGCTCGAGAAAGAACCTAATGCTCCTAGAGCTGCGTCTAGAAAGAGCTCCAAATGCAAACCATGTCATATGGTTGCAACTTCTGCACCGTCAGACGAAGACGAGGTACTAGCCGCAACCCGTTCAGGGAGAGCTTACCTCAATGACTACGAAGCGAATCAGGAAGGTGCACCGGCGGGTACTTCAGCCACCAAACCTTCGGGACCCGAGTCCATCATACCAGAGACCGACCCTGCAAGGCGACTCCAACGGACAAGGGGAAGCAGAAGGAAGTTCGCTTTGATAAACTTGTGAGAAACATCCCTAACAAAGGTTTAGAAAAGCCCTACAACTTTGACATCCTGGCCCAACTGGCTAATACACCAGCCAGGCTGTCCATCTTCGAGCTACTCAGGCTCTCCCAGGACACTCGTCTAGCCCTGAGTGAAGCACTAATGCAGGCAGAGGCATGCTTGACCCAGCTCAAGTCCCCCGACGAAGAACCAGTGGCGTGTCCCTAGTGCCACAGTGTGATGGAGGTGGTGCCGAATATCACTTTCACTCAAGACGACATGCTATTGAAACATAACAGGCATGACATGTAGCGCCCCGTTCTCCCGGTACGGAGAGCGCGGCTAAGAAATACAAGACGGTATCGTTCGATCGGGATAGATTGAATTAAGAACTCGTCCTCGTTATGGATTTGTTTCTTCGAAATCGATTCCCATATTCAGTGGACCGTGCCCCAAGGATCGGCTTAGCGGCAGAGTCAGGAGGGACCTCTCCGCTGCTATCTTTTATTGCCTCGGTTTTCGATGTGGCTTGTTGCTTTCGTGCTTTGAGTTGGTTTTGGGATTTGCTTGTTTTCCTTGAACGGTTTCGATGGTTTTCATTATTTTCGTTCATTGAACTTGCACTTCAATTCCGAGATTGGAAAGAGAGGAAGAAGTATTAATCGAGCTGTTCGTGTGCAGGTGAACGAGCAGTAGGTGGCTTACGAGCGGAGTCGTAAAGCGCCTCTTTCCTTCTCCCTTCCAATAATCTAAGTGAGTGGCTACCAACCCGATTAGCTAGCCCTGCTTCCAAGCTTCACAGCTAATAATCTGCATTCTCCTTTGCCCCGATCAAACGATACCAAGTAATAATAAAAGAAACCAAGATAAAAGAGAATAGACTTGGTTATATGCTTGTCAATAAACTTCACGAACGGATACTTAAATGCATGCTTGTTCGCTTGGGAAAAATTATTGCTTGTCTTGTACAATTGCTTGTCTTGTACTATTGTTGCCTCAACTACAGATTGTTAACTTGTATATTGTTCGATCATGGACAACTTGTGCACAGGGTAACGGTCTTGCGGACGATGTTGGGGGCACTGGCATCGATCCGGTCCGGGCGAGACCTATTGTTTAGTCTCTTGTTCTTGGCAGAATGGCTTGCAACGCCTCTTGTACTTACTTTGCACGCCATTCTCGTCAAAGACTATCGTCCATTATGGCAACCAAGCCAGTGATCATCTTGTATATTTAAACCTGTTGCAACCTAACTTGTATCTTCGTGGCAGGGAAGGCAAGGTAAGTATTGTGCAGGTCATTCAGACGGTCAGGTAAAATCCACCGAACGGTGGCACGTTCATTTCAGTAAATTCTATATGCTGCTTACTTGTAAATGAACTAAGGCAAGATAGTAACCCACAAATATGCATGCTTCATTCAAACAACGTGTTGATTGGTATAGTCAGGCTAGCTCACCTTCACCAGCATGTTTCGATATGCTGACCCTCGTTGAAACAGGTTCTCCGCACTAAGGCGAACCGAGCGAGGAGCCGAAGTCGTCTTCCCGATCCAGTCCAGCTGTTGGCGCATCTTCACCGCACCCCCGAAGCATTTTGGAGTCAGGAGCCTGCAACTCTTCATACACAAATGCAGCTCCGTGGCAAAGCTATCCTCCAGCCTGGAGGTCCTTATTATTTTGAGTTTATAAAGGGATGTAATGTACAGGACTGCTATCTCATTTTGAGTCAACACTTTTGTAAGCCGTTCGGCATATTAGCTGACTCGTTTAGGAGTTTGTAATAGATGTTCATTATCAATAAAGAGAATTTTTCCATGTTTCAAATCTGTGTTTCAATTTATCTGCGTACTCTGAATATGTGCTTGCTATGCAAATCATTTAAGCCTTGTGCGGGCGCAAACCCAGGTCCGCATGACGGTCACGACTCGGAGGATGCCTCGGGGCGTGACATAGTGGTATCAGAGCACAGATTCAAGTTTCTTAGACTTCGTGCTGGAAAAGTTCCTTTAACGATCAATTCCTGTGCGAACTCTTGAACTCGCTAGGCCAAAATGAGATACATTCATGCAATAAGTCCATAATACATTATGATCCTAATGTAATTTACCTTCTTTTGAAGGAGTGGCTCCAGCGCAATCTGCAGCGCAAACCCCGGACAAAATGCAACGCCAAGGAAGTAGTTCGGGCACTTCGGGAAGTTCAAGAAGCCAGCGAGCCACGCCAAGCATCGATCCCGTTCAGCAAATATTGCGGATGTTGGGGGAAAACCAACAAAGGGACGAGGCTCGCCATGAACGGGCCGAGAAGCGAGCGGAAGAGAGTCAGCTCAAGTTTCAAGACAATATAGAAGCACGATTCTCAGTCCAACAGAAGCAGGTAGATACCCTGCAGCAGATCGTTCAGACTTTGGCTTCCAACCATTCCTCGGCAAGAACGTCGACTCCAGTGGAACAGCCCATGCTTGAAGTAGAGATGCCGCAAATTCCAAGGGCGAGGGACGTGACTGCCTTCGACTTTGGCCACTTCAAGAAAGTCTGCAACACCCCATTCAACGGGACTGAGGACCCAGTCGTAGCTCTAGATTGGTTGGCCAAACTTGAAGATCACTTCGTTCTGCTAGAGGTCCCCGAAGAGAAGCGCGTCGCCTGCGCGCAACTACAGCTCCGCCTCAACGCACACGATTGGTGGGACGTGCATCGACGATCTCTCCAATTTGATCACGGAGAGGAGGCGATCTCGTGGACGACTTTTCGTGCCGCGTTCGAAGAGGAGTATGTACCCCCTCCAGTCCAACGCCAGATGGAGAACGAGTTCATGCAGCTGCGGCAAGGCAGCATGACAGTTAAAGAGTACTCCGCCGAGTTCAACCGACTCTCCAAATTTGCTAGGGCCTATTTACCTGATGTAGCGAGTCGAGCTAGAAGGTTTGAAGGTGGACTACGCCCTGTCATCCATTCGCACGTATCCGTTCCTCAGTATCGGACAATGCGTGAAGTCATGAATCATGCCCTATCTCTCGAACCACACTATCCTCACGTTCCTGCCGGCGCTGTGCATACATCCAGTCACAAACGCCAAAGCGACGAGAGAGGAAACAACGCTGCAAAGGTCACAATGTCGGCGGAAAGAAGAAAGCAAACCAGCCTTGTAGTTTCTGCAAAAATCCGGGGCATACAATCGACAAATATCGCCTGAAACTTGGTTTATGCCTAGCCTGTGGCGGATCAGACCATTCTGTTCGTGATTGTTCCTTGAGTCACGATCGCCGTCCCCGACCGAATAATCCCTAACGGTAGGTCCTATCCTAAGTTTCGGGACGAAACTTCCAATTAGTTGGGTAGGATGTAGCGCCCCGTTCTCCCGGTGCGGAGAGCGCGGCTAAGAAACACAAGACGGTATCGTTCGATCGGGATAGATTGAATTAAGAACTCATCCTCGTTATGGATTTGTTTCTTCGGAATCGATTCCCATATTCAGTGGACCGCACCCCAAGGATCGGCTTAGCGGCAGAGTCAGGAGGGACCTCTCCGCTGCTATCTTTTATTGCCTCGGTTTTCGATGTCGCTTGTTGCTTTCGTGCTTTGAGTTGGTTTTGGGATTTGCTTGTTTTCCTTGAACGGTTTCGATGGTTTTCATTGTTTTCGTTCATTGAACTTGCACTTCAATTCCGAGATTAGAAAGAGAGGAAGAAGTATTAATCGAGCTGTTTGTGTGCAGATAAACGAGCAGTAGGTGGCTTACGAGCGGAGTCGTGAAGCACCTCTTTCCTTCTCCCTTCCAATAATCTAAGTGAGTGGCTACCAACCCGATTAGCTAGCCCTGCTTCCAAGCTTCACAGCTAATAATCTGCATTCTCCTTTGCCCCGATCAAACGATACCAAGTAATAATAAAAGAAACCAAGATAAAAGAGAATAGACTTGGTTATATGCTTGTCAATAAACTTCACGAACGGATACTTAAATGCATGCTTGTTCGCTTGGGAAAAATTATTGCTTGTCTTGTACAATTGCTTGTCTTGTACTCTTGTTGCCTCAACTACAGATTGTTAACTTGTATATTATTCGATCATGGACAACTTGTGCACAGGGTAACGGTCTTGCGGACGATGCTGGGGCACTGGCATCGATCCGGTCCGGGCGAGACCTATTGTTTAGTCTCTTGTTCTTGGCAGAATGGCTTGCAACGCCTCTTGTACTTACTTTGCACGCCATTCTCGTCAAAGACTATCATCCATTATGGCAACCAAGCCAGTGATCATCTTGTATATTTAAACCTGTTGCATACTAACTTGTGTCTTCGTGGCAGGGAAGGCAAGGTAAGTATTGTGCAGGTCATTCAGACGGTCAGGTAAAATCCACCGAACGGTGGCACGTTCATTTTAGTAAATTCTATATGCTGCTTACTTGTAAATGAACTAAGGCAAGATAGTAACCCACAAATATGCATGCTTCATTCAAACAACGTGTTGATTGGTATAGTCAGGCTAGCTCGCCTTCACCAGCATGTTTCGATATGCTGACCCTCATTGAAACAGGTTCTCCGCACTAAGGCGAACCGAGCGAGGAGCCAAAGTCGTCTTCCCGATCCAGTCCAGCTGTTGGCGCATCTTCACCGCGCCCCCGAAGCATTTTGGAGTCAGGAGCCTGCAACTCTTCATACACAAATGCAGCTCCGTGGCAAAGCTGTCCTCCAGCCTGGAGGTCCTTATTATTTTGAGTTTATAAAGAGATGTAATGTACAGGACTGCTATCTCATTTTGAGTCAACACTTTTGTAAGCCGTTCGGCATATTAGCTGACTCGTTCAGGAGTTTGTAATAGATGTTCATTATCAATAAAGAGAACTTTTCCATGTTTTAAATCTGTGTTTCAATTTATCTGCGTACTCTGAATATGTGCTTGCTATGCAAATCATTTAAGCCTTGTGCGGGCGCAAACCCAGGTCCGTACGGCGGTCACGACTCGGGGGACGCCTCGGGGCTTGACATGACAGGCCCCTCTATTACACCGGGTACGTCGGTTCCATGGAGGTCGACCGAATTCACATAGATCCGGGATCGTCAATCAGCATAATCCCCCACAGTCTGCTCAGGCCACTGAGGATCCCTACTAGCGAGTTAGCTTTCACCACTACCACCATCGTGGGTTTCAACGCTGGAAAGAGCAAGCCTTTGGGAAAAATTCGCCTGAGGATCCAAATTGGCAACCTCAGATCGGTAGCCACATGTTACGTCATCGATTCAGAGGTATCCTACAACATCTTGCTAGGAAGACCGTGGATCCACGACCACAACATTGTTCCTTCAACTCTACATCAATGTCTTAAATATGTAGACGCACAAGGGACAGTACGAACGGAGGTTGCTGACTTAAACCCATTCAAAGGAGTAGAATCCTACTATTCCGATGCCGTATTGTACTCTCATGACCACACGAAAGAGGTGTCAGACGAGGCAGAGAAGGAATCCCACCGGGAGCCAGAAGAACCCTCTGTCGCACTACCACTGTCAATCAGGGTAAAGGGACGAAACCACTCGTCCAAAAGCCATGGAACCTATGGCTACCCGCCTTAACAGATCCGGTTCAGAAAAAGGGGGTGATCCTCTCGTGATGACTTCAAACCGGAAGCTTCCTCCCTTGGTCATCAACCTCCGGCTCCACAAGCAGCGAACTGATGTAAATGCAACCGGGAACCGAGCCCCAGATGATAATAAACATCCTCTTTTCCAGTATGACAACGCTCTGATTCCGAACCAGGAATCCTCTCCCCATGACGATATAGAACCTATAGCACAAAAATTCTTGGCAGCTATGGATTCCTATCACCCGTACATATGGGAGGTGACATCATCATCCAATGTTATCGCGGCATACGGACCACAAGAGGACTCTATCTTCCTCGTCCCGTCTACCTGCGGCAACCAGCGTATAATAGTCTTCGGCCGCATGCGCAATCAACCGGCGGTCCAAGAGGATCCTCTCGATAACGATACTGAAAAGATGCAGGTCCACCAATATAGCCCACAGGCATTGAGGATCATGCAAAGCATGGGCTACGACTTGGAGCGAAAGCCAGGCCTCAACTACGGGAAGGGCAGACGAACGCCACTGTTCGGCAATCCCCGCTATCAACAGACCCGTTTCGGGTTAGGGTATATCGCCTTCTCCAAATCAGGCAAGAATGTCCTTTCCTCCTATCAAGACGGCTCGTCACCCCCCGACTCACCGGACGCTCTCGAACGGACATTATCAGTAAATATGGTAATGACAGATCCCTGCGGAGCGAACGAGCCAGAGTCTGAGCCGTTCGAAAATGACTCTTGGGCTCAACAGATGGATACACAATGGGAGTTCCGCTTCGAGCAGAAAGAACCTCCCACTGAAGATAAAGTTATCCAGATCGACGTTGGGGATGAACTCTCACCGAGGCCAATATTTATCAGTAACAATCTTTCCCCAGCCGAAAGGGAAGAAGTTATTCAACTGATAAAAGAATACATCGACGTCTTCGCGTGGAATTATGAGGATATGCCAGGACTTGATCCAGAGATGGCTACCCACAAACTCAACATATCACCCGATTCAAAGCCGGTGAAGCAACACCAGCGCCGGTTCCGCCCGGATATGATGGACGCCATTGAAGTCGAAGTCAAAAAGTTGATAGCCTGCGGTTTTATTCGGGAGGAACAACATCCCGACTGGGTCACCAACGTTGTCCCAGTCGTGAAGAAAAATAGGAAAATACGCATTTGCATCGATTACCGGGATCTGAATACGGCCTGCCCCAAGGATGAGTTCCCTCTTCCCATCACAGACATCATGATCGACAACACTTGCGGTTTTGAACGCATGTCTTTCATGGACGGATTCTCGGGGTACAATCAGATCAAGATGCATCCTGGAGACGAGAAGCATACCGCCTTCCGAATACCACTGGGGGTATATTGCTATACAGTAATGCCCTTCGGATTAAAGAACGCCGGGGCAACATACCAACGAGCTATGAGTAACATATTCCATGAGCATCTATGCAAAACGGTGGAATGCTACGTAGATGACATAGCTGTCAAAAGTCGCCTCAAGGACGATCACATTCGAGACTTGAGGTCGGTGTTCGGGTTAATGCGCCAACATCAACTCAAGATGAATCCTACGAAGTCCTTTCTGGGTGTATTTAGCGGCAAATTCCTGGGATTTGTCGCTACCGCCAAAGGCATCCAAGTGGACCCTGAGAAAGTCCAAGCCATCGTAGAAATGCGATCGCCTCGCAATCTGAGGGAACTTAGGGGATTTCAAGGTTGTCTGACTTACATCCGGAGATTCATATCCAACCTCTCCGGAAGATGTCAGCCTTTTTCTCGCCTCATGAAGAAAGGTGTATCCTTCGTATGGGACGAAGCCTGTCAACAAGCGTTTAACGATATCAAATGCTACCTCACTCATCCGCCAGTTCTGGTGCCCCCCGTCGTAGGAAGACCATTCTTCCTATACGTTCGAGCAATGGACCATTCCCTGGGAGCTCTTCTTGTACAGAAGAACGATATAGGGCATGAGCAGGCTATCTACTATCTAAGTAGAATGATGGTCGGAGCCGAACACCGGTACAACCCAGTAGAGAAAGAATGCTTGGCTCTGATGTTCGCTATCCAGAAGACGCGGCACTATGTCACCGGCCAGACTATCCATATCATCTCCAGGATCAACCCTCTTCGAGTACTAATGAGCAAGCCAAGTGCTCTTAATTCCCGACTCGCAACGTGGGCGATGCTGTTAACACCATATAACATGGTGTACGTCCCTCAGAAGTCCATCAAAGGCCAAGCATTGGCCGACTTCCTAGCTGCTCATCCAATCCCGGAGACCTCCATGTTGTACGAGGACATCCCTGACGAAGTCGCAGAATGTAATTCCGCGACAGAGAGTGACGCATGGCAACTATTCTTTGATGGTGCCTCCAGAACCGGTCCTAGGGGAAGTGTGGTCTCAGAAGTAGGGATCGTCCTAGTTACTCCCGACAAACTCGTCATCTACCGGGCATACTCTCTCAACGAGCCCTGCTCCAACAACGTGGCAGAGTATAACGCTTTTTTAATCGGGCTCCAAGTCGCTAAAGAGCTGGGGGTCGAATCCCTGGAAGCTTTCGGTGATTCCCTGCTTATCGTCAATCAAGTCAGAGGAATATATGAAGTCCGGAATCCAGACCTCATCCCCTATCACCAAGCAACGGTCGAGATAGCCGTGACATTCAAAGGGTTCTTCCTGGAGCATGTACCTCGATCCTTGAACCTTGAAGCTGATGCCCTAGCCAGTCTAGCCGCAGATCTGGCTACTCCTATAAGAAGGCAGGACTCGGTAATCCTTCTTAACAGAGATTTATTCTGTAAACTCCCTCGACCAGATTTCAGTATTTTAAAATTATTTTTATGCTAATTATAATTCTTGCAACTTTTTAAAATTTATTTGTTACATATCCTATAGATTGTACACCTGTCCATTATCCCATTTATTTAAGAGCATTACACTAGCTGTTATTCCCAAACAAGTTCACATACCTGCCCTAGACATGTTAGACTACTTTTTTTGTATTTTGTGCAACTCCCAGATACTTTGTTTCGTGCTTCGTTTTAGTCGCACAAATATCGTTACAAACGTACGTATTTATTCCCTATTTAATTTTCTGCTCTTTATCCATCTCTGTACCCCTAGAGATTTGAGGACCAGTAGGCACCTGTTTTGCCCAAACAAAAATACGATAATATTCTACACTGAATATACTGCAATTAGCGTATTGACACCGTAGAAAAATTATGACCCTAACTACCTCTAAATAATTAGTGAACACCGTGCGCAGTACTTATTAAATAATAAATACGGTGACCCGTATCACCTAAAAGAATCAGACCCTGCCCCTGCCCAGGCTCACCCCCACAACCCCAGGACACTTCCCCAACTTTTCCCCTCAATTCTGTGAATTTTAGTAATTTTTAGAACCAGGTAATTTTCGAGACAAATTGCATAATTGTGCAATCTCCCAATTTTATGACCTTTATGCAAATTGTGAAAAGTCAAGGTTTTTATGCAAAAATGCATGTGAGGTGGCATCACCCTATTGGCTAGACAATAGGTGGCATGGGACCCACCTAAATATCCAGAAAAATCTGCTGAAAATATCAAAAATACAAAAATACCTAAATGCCCTTAAAGTTGCAAGTAATTACAATTTTGCCATTAGGAATAAACCCTATATAAACCCACACACCCCTCCCTTACAAATCCCACAGCCCTCACCTCCGACCACCACCGGCCGCCCAACTCCGGCCATACCCTCGCCCTGACCCCCTCTCCCCTCCGGCCAAGTCTCACCGTCTCCGGCCACCTCCTCCGCCGTGGGCAGCCCCCGCAACCCCAAGCACCCTCACTACCCACAGCAGCCACCTCCACCCGAACCACCCCCTGCGCCACCCTCCGCCACCGTGTTCCGCCACCACCCCTACCATTCGACTCGCCACTCTCCCCTCCACCGGACCACCACCCCTCACCTCCCCACGACCACCGCCCTGGCCGGTAGCTCCCCCGCAGCCTCCTTCCCGACTTCCCATCCACTACACCACACCCCCTCCCGACCGCCTCTAGCCGCCACCACCGCCGTCGTGGACCTCCGCCACCACCACCAACCTGACCGCCCCTCCTTCCTCCGTCGATTCCGTACCCTGCCCGGCCACCTCCGCCACTCCTCCGCCGCCGGCAGCCCCCGCACTCAACTGCTGCTGCTGTTGCTGCTAGCAGATACTGTCACGACCCACACCCGGAGTAAGGGTACTAGTCGGAAACAACGCCCAGCCTACGCCGCAGAATCGGCGGTAGAACGCTGTCTAGATAAACTATCTAACAATATAATAAACCACCGATAATGATAGAATACTCAATCACAGAACTAAGATAGAATGAACACGAATCAGATAAGAATAGAATAGTCACAATACAACTCATGAGTCTAAAATAATACATCAATGAGTCTGAAGAAATACAGAAATAAGCTGGAGACAAATCCAGTACAAAAGAATACTACAAAGCTACAAAGCTACAACTCCAGGGTCAACTATCTCAGTTGGGATAAGTCCCTCTTGAGCCAGGGTCTCAGAATCTAAACCCACAACATCCTGGGGTCCATAATAGGTAGGGTACTCCTCAGTGTCATCTGGAAAAATATATCTAGTCAGGAAAGGAGCAGAGTACAACCCTAACAGCAGTTCTCAAACAATGATAAAAACTATGTAACAGTAAATGGCTATGGATAAACAAGATGCACAATAGACAGGAGAGATATATGTACAATAAGGAAATACTGGAAATAAATACAATAGGGAACAATATGCCAATGAAACAAGAATATTAATGACTAAGTGTGTGAGTACTAGCTTAACATGTGATCGGCTTGGGCAAGATGCAATGCGGCCTGGCTAATCATACGTGCGGTGCATGATCAACACTATTCGCTTACCAGTACTTTATTCAATAGGGATTTGATCACATATTTACACTAATACTCCCCACCCTCGACTGGTATAATAGATCCAACCACGGTATGCTATGGCACTAGATTCCCCAAGAAGAGAGCGACTCCTCCCGAAAATTGGTGTCTGTACATGTACAAGATAACCAATGAAACAATACTTGCACCATATACACCATATACCAAGGAATAATATCTCATGACGAGATCCGGATATACCAATCCGTGTAACCATAGTGTCAAGAGAAACATGTATATCTACACTAGATACAATGAACATAGAGGATATCATAAATGAGAAACTATCAGAGAATGTACTCGCCTGAAGTCCAAAGAACAGTCTCACAGATGTCTGACTCGGTACCTCGAAGACCTAGATATGGAATACCACATTAATACAAGGTCCCGGAAAGAGAACAAGTCAAACTAGTCAACTTCTAGGTCAGTAAATCAATTCTAAGCCAAAAGTCAACTATGGTCAACTCTAAAGTCAAACATGGTCAAACCAAGGTCAACCCCACAAGAAAACTATATAAAATAATATAGAAATAAAATACAACAATTTAGGAAATCAAAATTAGATCCTAAATGATACCCATACAAAGAATACTAATAATACAATTAATGCACACTCTAAATAATGTATATACAAACCAATATTTATACAATTAAAATAATATATTATTATTAGTATTATACCTCACAAAAACACATATATATATACATATATATATATACAAATATAATATATAATATATAAATTAAATCTGCCAAATCGTCACTGAAAACAGTGAGCTAAAACACAAAAATATATATAAATAGACTTATAGTGACAGTCTGACTGTCACAGAAGAACTGTCACAAAAAAACCGAATAGTAAACCACTGTTGCCTTGGATTTGCTGACAGTTAAACTGTTGCAAAAAATTCGTCGCGAAAAACCGTTGTATTTTCCCGCTGCTGCATTTAATGACAGAATGGTCATTAAATGCCCGAAGGCTACAGCGGCTGCGGTATCCGGCCGAATAATGACAGTTTCACTGTCATTAAACTCACTGTTACCAAAAATAAAATATATATATATAAAACACAAATATATAAAGCAATATCTATATATATAAAACAATTAATATATATATATATATATATATATATATATATATATATATATATATACACATAAACTTACACATTTAAATATTTAATAAATACTAAACACAAAGCACATATTAAGGTACATATTTTACATGGCTAGAAGCACACCTAAAATATATACATTAATATACAAATAATTACATAATAATTATAAATAATATAATTACATATTTAAACATATAAATATATTTTATAAATCATTTATGTATAATTTATTTATTAACATAAGTACATATATAATTGCATACAAGAAAGCTACATAAATATATTGGTACATCACATTAGCACCCAAAAATATATAGATCTATGCTACAATATCATAATAAATACACAAAAATAAATATATAATATCTATATATATTTACTAATTTTAATTGAAGGATTTAAACCATACATAATTAGATCTATGCAAAAATTTACACAATTGGAGAGTACCACACCGTATCCCACTAGATCTAGGATACGCATGCGACACGAGTCCAACACACAACCAAATGCACCCCGAAGGACACAAACAAGTCACAAATAATATTTATGAATAAATCAAAGTGTCAAAAGTAGATCTATGTGTCCGTGTCAAAATACGACATGTTCAAAGCCCCGTGTTGGAGGAAAACCCCCAAATGACACGTATCACCAAATAGTTGGGATACGAACCACAAGTACCCAAATTATGGACACGACACTAGCCCCAAACACATAAACACATGCCCAATTGATCTATAGGATCAATTGACACACACAACAAAATATAAATTCGGAATTCCAACAAAATTGACACAAAAAGCACCATAACTTTCTCCATGGGTCTCCTATGAACACAAAACAAAGTCCTATAGGTAGTACATACATATAGGTTGATTTTACATGATTAAATATCAGATTTAGAAGCTATTTTAATGGGAAAAACTGAATTATACCTATTGGGAGATGGATTCCCAATGAAACCTCCAATTGAGATGAACTTGCTTCCAAATTATAGATCCTTGCTCCTCTTTGTAGATCCTTGCTTCCTCTTTCTAGATCCTTGCTTCTCAACTTTCTAATGGTGAATTGGGAAGAATTTAGAATGAATTTGGTAGGGAATTGGAATGGGAAAGGAGGGAATTTGGTAGTGGAAAATTCTAGATCTAGATTTGGAATGAAAATGAGAGGAGAGAGAAATTCCCCCCTCCTAATATAGGCCGGCCATGCCCCCCTCCCCAAGCAATTATAAAATGTCCAATGTACCCCTTGGGGCCTCTCATGAAGAAATAATTAAGGAAGGAAGCTTCTAGTCTAATCACTTAATTAATTTAATCCATCTCCTTAACCATGGGCTTTCTAAATGGGCCAAGTCTAACTATTTAATTCATGTTGGTCCATGGGTCCAAACTAAACTAGTTAGGTCCACTAAAATAAGTCCAAAATAATTAAATAACATCTAACAATAATTAAATAATACAACAAATAATTATTTACCATGCACAATATTTAATTAAATAGAAAAAGTCTAAAATATCCTTTCCTAGAAAATGTGGTACTGACAAGTCTACCCTCCTTAAAATAATTTCTTCCTCGAAATTCAAAGACGAAAACTACCCCCAGAAATTACAGAATAGAACTAAAGAATCACAACTAACAAATGAACAGAACATAACTAGAAAATAACATACCTCAAGGTACAAACAAATATGGATAACGCTCTCGCATGTCATCCTCTCTCTCCCAGGTAGACTCCCCCGGAGAGTGATACCTCCATGCGACGTGCACCAAAGGAATAGTCTGGTTCCTCAGCACCTTCTTTCTCCGATCCAGAATCTCAACTGGTTGCTCTGGATAGCTAAGAGTAGGGCCTACCTCTATCTCCGAGTGATCCAATACATGACTAGGATCTGCCACGTATCGTCTCAACTGCGACACATGAAACACGTTGTGCACTCCCTCTAATGCAGGTGGCAAGTCTAGTCTATAAGCAACTACACCGACCCTCTCTAAAATAGTGAAAGGTCCGATGAATCGCGGACTAAGCTTTCCGCCTCCACCGAAACGAATCGTGCCTCGTGTCGGAGAAATCCTCAGAAACACCAAACTACCCACCTATAACAAAACAACATCTTAAGAACTTAATCTAAACAAGAACAAGCACAAACAAAATCTAAATTATACCTCAAACTCCAAAGGTCTCCGATGGCTATCGGCCCAAAGCCGCTGTCTGTCCTGCGCCACTCGAAGTCTGTCTCTGATCAACTGAACCTTCTCCGCTGCATCCACAACCATCTCTGGCCCAAGCAAAACTCTCTCTCCAACATCGTCCCAAGACAAAGGAGTACGACACCTCCGACCATATAGAGCTTCAAAAGGTGACATCTCTATACTGGCCTGGTAACTGTTGTTGTAAGCAAACTCTACCAAATAGAGATGGTCCTCCCAAGAACCCCCAAAATCTAGCACACAAGTGCGCAACATATCCTCGAGAGTCTGGATAGTCCTCTCTGACTGTCCATCTGTCTGGGGATGATATGCAGTACTGAACTTGAGCTGAGTGCCCAAACTCTCCTGTAAACTCCTCCAGAAATGAGAAGTGAAACGACTATCTCGATCTGAGACTATGCTGACGGGAACTCCGTGTATCCTAACGATCTGCCTCACATACATCTCTGCCAGCTTCTCCGTAGACAAACCCACCTTGAAAGGCAAAAGTGGGCCGACTTGGTCAACCTATCAACAATGACCCAAATCGCGTCTTTTCCTCCTGGAGATCGTGGAAGTCCGGACACAAAATCCATAGTAATGTGTTTCCACTTCCACTCTGGAATGGGTAATGGCTGAAGTAAACCTCCTGGCCTCTGCCTCTCGGCTTTCACCTGCTGGCACACTAAGCATCTGGATACAAACTGTGCCACTTCCCTCTTCATGCCATACCACCACACACTCTCTCGCATATCCCGATACATCTTGTTAGCACCTGGATGCATGGAATACTGAGAGCGATGCGCTTCCTGTAACACCTCTTCTCGCAACTCCCCACTAGGCACACACAATCTAACTCCATGCCTCAAAGATCCATCCTCTGCAATAGTGAAATCATCCTCTAATCCCGCTCTCACCTGAGCTCTGATACTCCTCAGAGATACATCATCATACTGTACTGCCTTGATCCTGTCTATCAAATCTGAGTATATCTGTAATCCCCACATCTGCATAGCACACCCTGGAACAATCACCTCAATGCCCAAGCTCTCTAAGTCCTCCAACAAATATCGATCCTGTGTCAAGAACATAGCTACCGGATACCTGCTCAAAGCATTGGCAACTACATTGGCTTTCCCAGGATGATATTGCAAAGAGATATCAAAATCCTTCATCAGTTCCATCCATCGACGCTGCCTCATGTTCAACTCCTTCTGCGTGAAAACGTACTTCAAGCTTTTGTGGTCTGTGAAGATCTCCACACGCTCTCCGTACAAATAATGTTTCCACAACTTCAGGGCGAAAATGACTGCTGCCAACTCCAAATCATGGGTAGGATAGTTCTTTTCATGAGGACGCAATTGCCTGGATGCATAGGCAATCACTTTCCCATGCTGCTGAAGAACACAACCTAAACCCTTCCCCGATGCATCACTATAAATAGTGAAATCTTCGGACCCTGATGGCAACGTCAAAATAGGAGCAGACGTCAACCTCTTCTTCAACTCCTCAAAAGCAACCTGGCAATCCTCCGTCCAAACAAACTCCACATCCTTTCTCGTGAGTCTGGTCATCGGCTCGGCAATCCTCGAAAAATCTTGCACAAACTTCCTATAGTAGCCTGTAAATCCCAAGAAACTCCTGATCTCTGCTACCGAACTCGGAGTCTTCCAAGATTCCACTGCTGAAATCTTCTTCGGGTCCACTGAAATACCATCACCAGTCACAACATGCCCCAAAAATTCCACCTTATCCAAGAAAAACTCACACTTGGACAACTTTCCATACAACTTCTCCTTCCTCAGCACATCCAACACAATCCTCAAATGCTCCTCATGCTCCTCCGGTGTCCTCGAGTATATGAGTATGTCGTCGATGAACACCACCACGAACTTGTCAAGGTACTGGTGGAACACCTTGTTCATCAAGTTCATAAATACCGCCGGTGCATTAGTCAAACCAAACGGCATCACCATAAACTCGTACTGACCATACCGAGTTCTAAAAGCAGTCTTCGGTATGTCCTCCGGCTTCACCTTCACCTGATGGTAGCCTGATCTCAAGTCTATCTTAGAAAATACCTTGGCACCACCCAATTGATCAAACAGATCATCAATCCGTGGCAAAGGATACTTATTCTTGATAGTGAGATTATTCAAAGCCCTGTAATCAATGCACATGTGCACCGATCCATCCTTCTTCGGTACAAACAATACCGGGGCTCCCCAAGGTGAAGAACTCGATCTGATAAACCCCTTATCCTGTAATTCGTCCACCTGCTTCTTCAACTCGACCAGCTCGCTGTTGTTTACTCTATAGACATGCTGCGAAATTGGTTCTGCACCTGGCACCAAGTCTATAAAAAATTCAACATCTCGATCTGGCGGCAATCCTGGCAATTCCTCAGGAAACACATCCAAGAATTCTGCTATCAACGGATGCGGCAACTCCTTGTCTTCCACCATAGCTCCACAAATAATGCCTTCGCCTTGCTCCGCAGCTCCTCTAGCAAACTCGAACTCTGGCTCCCCTGGCGGACCAAACAAAACTCTACCTCCTCTACAATCTATGCTAGCACGGTGCCTACTCAACCAATCCATCCTGAGTATAATATCGTAGCTCGGAAGTGGCATTACAAGTAGACACGCACTCAACTCCCGACCTCCCAGAGTAACTCTCCGATCCTTGCAAATATCATTAACCAGGATAATGCCTCCCCCGGTCATGATCTTGCAAGTCCTAAGCAAAGACTCAGCTACCAAACCATGCTTTAGAGCAAAAGAAACAGATACAAAACTATGGGAAGCACCACTATCAAACAAAGCTAAAGCTGGCATGGAATCAATAAGAATAGAACCTGCGATGACATCTCCGGTGGGTTCCTCCTCTTCGACTGTCATAGCAAACGCTCGTCCCTGCCGAGCACCTCCCTGCTGTTGATGCTGGACAAAATGCTGCTGCTGTGTCGGAAGCGGTCCCTTCGGCTGTGCTGCAGGTGGTCTCGTCTGTGCCCTCGGAGCTGGAGCTGCTCCCTGAACTGCACGACGTGGACACTCCCTCGATTGATGCCCTTCAGTACCATAATACAAACAAACTCCTAGCTTTCTCCTGCAAACTTCCCAGATGTGGCCGGGCTTCTTGCAGAAGTTGCATGGAGCTTGCTGTAACTGTCTCTGCTGCTGAGGTGCCTGGTGAAAAGGCGCTCTAGCTGGAGTCTGGTTCTGCTGTGGCTGCTGGAAAGGTCTGGATTGGAAATGAGGACGTTTGGCAGATATTGCTCTGCCGTTGGCCCCCAGAAAAGAATCACGGTCTCTCTTGGTCTTCAAACCCAGATCCCGCTCAACCTTGCGTGCCTCCGCAAGTATCTCCGAGTATGTCTCATAAAAAGACGGAATAAGAATCTTCACTTCCCAGTTTAGACCCTCACGGAAACGAATAGCTCGAACCTCCGGCTCTCTCACCAAGTACTCTGCAAATCGGCTCAACCTACCGAACTCCGCAGCGTATTCCTCCACAGACATGCTCCCTTGAATGAGACTCTCAAATTGTCTCCCCAAGTCAAGCCTGTCTATCCGGGCAAAAAACTTCTTCTTGAAAAGGTCCTTGAATACCTCCCAAGATTGTCCTACGTCAACCAGAACCGGCTCATTCCTGAACCAAGTGCGAGCGACGTCGAACAGTTGAAGTCCTACCGCCTCAACCTTCAGATCTTCAGAAAGACGGGACACCCTCATAAGACGCTCAATGTCCTCGAGCCAATCATCAGCATAGACGATGCCCTCTGTCCCTTTGAAAACCCTAGGCTCCAGTTTCTTGAAGTCATGAATGTTGCCTGGCCGAAGCTGAGCAACTTGAGCAACAACCTGCTGCTGGACCGGAACTCCTCTCTCAATTACAGCATGAGCAAGCTGATGAGCACTCTCGATGCCCTGCCGTAGAACGTCGGTCTGCCTCTGATGTGCCTCTGACTGAGCCCTCTGTGCCTCGAACATCTCACGAAACAGTGTAAACATCTGTGACGCCTCTGCTGGCACAAGAGGTGGAGGTGGAAGCCCCTCAGATACAGCTGGCACAGTCCTCTGAGTAGGTGGTGGACCTCCGAAAGCAGCTGACACTCCAATCACCGGAGAAGTGACTGGTGCAGGCCCTCGGGATGTCGCAGACCTCTCAGAAACTGCTCTCCCGTGCTGTGATCTAGTCTTAGGCGACATCCTGAGACAAAGCGAAAGAAAGAATCAATATGGCACAAGATGTAAGATATCAAGGAAAGGACAGTTTAAGGGATCAAGTATCAATGTCAAAAGAGAATAGTTGAATCAAAAGAATTTTCCTAGATGTGATTGAGTATCTCAGCCTATATCCTATATCCTATTGCAGGCTCGCAGTAGTACAACTAAGTTGTCGCACTACCACGACATCACATACTTGTGAAGCTAGACCTGCATGGGCCACCACCAAAAATGTGTCACGACCCGCACCCGGAGTAAGGGTACTAGTCAGAAACAACGCCCAGCCTACGCCGCAGAATCGGCGGTAGAACGCTGTCTAGATAAACTATCTAACAATATAATGAACCACCAATAATGATAGAATACTCAATCACAGAACTAAGATAGAATGAACACGAATCAGATAAGAATAGAATAGTCACAATACAACTCATGAGTCTAAAATAATACATCAATGAGTCTGAAGAAATACAGAAATAAGCTGGAGACAAATCCAGTACAAAAGAATACTACAAAGCTACAAAGCTACAACTCCAGGGTCAACTATCTCAGTTGGGATAAGTCCCTCTTGAGCCAGGGTCTCAGAATCTAAACCCACAACATCCTGGGGTCCATAATAGGTAGGGTACTCCTCAGTGTCATCTGGAAAAATATATCTAGTCAGGAAAGGAGCAGAGTACAACCCTAACAGCAGTTCTCAAACAATGATAAAAACTATGTAACAGTAAATAGCTATGGATAAACAAGATGCACAATAGACAGGAGAGATATATGTACAATAAGGAAATACTGGAAATAAATACAATAGGGAACAATATGCCAATGAAACAAGAATACTAATGACTAAGTGTGTGAGTACTAGCTTAACATGTGATCGGCTTGGGCAAGATGCAATGCGGCCTGGCTAATCATACGTGCGGTGCATGATCAACACTATTCGCTTACCAGTACTTTATTCAATAGGGATTTGATCACATATTTACACTAATACTCCCCACCCTCGACTGGTATAATAGATCCAACCACGGTATGCTATGGCACTAGATTCCCCAAGAAGAGAGCGACTCCTCCCGAAAATCGGTGTCTGTACATGTACAAGATAACCAATGAAACAATACTTGCACCATATACACCATATACCAAGGAATAACATCTCATGACGAGATCCGGATATACCAATCCGTGTAACCATAGTGTCAAGAGAAACATGTATATCTACACTAGATACAATGAACATAGAGGATATCATAAATGAGAAACTATCAGAGAATGTACTCGCCTGAAGTCCAAAGAACAGTCTCACAGATGTCTGACTCGGTACCTCGAAGACCTAGATATGGAATACCACATTAATACAAGGTCCCGGAAAGAGAACAAGTCAAACTAGTCAACTTCTAGGTCAGTAAATCAATTCTAAGCCAAAAGTCAACTATGGTCAACTCTAAAGTCAAACATGGTCAAACCAAGGTCAACCCCACAAGAAAACTATATAAAATAATATAGAAATAAAATACAACAATTTAGGAAATCAAAATTAGATCCTAAATGATACCCACACAAAGAATACTAATAATACAATTAATGCACACTCTAAATAATGTATATACAAACCAATATTTATACAATTAAAATAATATATTATTATTAGTATTATACCTCACAAAAATACCTATATATATACATATATATATATATACAAATATAATATATAATATATAAATTAAATCTGCCAAATCGTCACTGAAAACAGTGAGCTAAAACACAAAAATATATATAAATAGACTTATAGTGACAGTCTGACTGTCACAGAAGAACTGTCACAAAAAAACAGAATAGTAAACCACTGTTGCCTTGGATTTGCTGACAGTTAAACTGTTGCAGAAAATTCGTCACGAAAAACCGCTGTGTTTTCCCGCTGCTGCATTTAATGACAGAATGGTCATTAAATGCCCGAAGGCTACAGCGGCTGTTGTATCCGGCCGAATAATGACAGTTTTACTGTCATTAAACTCACAGTTACCAAAAATAAAATATATATATATAAAACACAAATATATAAAGCAATATCTATATATATAAAACAATTAATATAAATATATACATATATATATATATATATATACACATAAACTTACACATTTAAATATTTAATAAATACTAAACACAAAGCATATATTAAGGTACATATTTTACATGGCTAGAAGCACACCTAAAATATATACATTAATATACAAATAATTACATAATAATTATAAATAATATAATTACATATTTAAACATATAAATATATTTTATAAATCATTTATGTATAATTTATTTATTAACATAAGTACATATATAATTGCATACAAGAAAGCTACAAACATATATTGGTACATCACATTAGCACCCAAAAATATATAGATCTATGCTACAATATCATAATAAATACACAAAAATAAATATATAATATCTATATATATTTACTAATTTTAATTGAAGGATTTAAACCATACATAATTAGATCTATGCAAAAATTTACACAATTGGAGAGTACCACACCGTATCCCACTAGATCTAGGATACGCATGCGACACGAGTCCAACACACAACCAAATGCACCCTGAAGGACACAAACAAGTCACAAATAATATTTATGAATAAATCAAAGTATCAAAAGTAGATCTATGTGTCCGTGTCAAAATACGACATGTTCAAAGTCCCGTGTCGGAGGAAAACCCCCAAATGACACGTATCACCAAATAGTTGGGATACGAACCACAAGTACCCAAATTATGGATACGACACTAGCCCCAAACACATAAGCACATGCCCAATTGATCTATAGGATCAATTGACACACACAACAAAATATAAATTCGGAATTCCAACAAAATTGACACAAAAAGTACCATAACTTTCTCCATGGGTCTCCTATGAACACAAAACAAAGTCCTATGGGTAGTACATACATATAGGTTGATTTTACATGATTAAATCTCAGATTTAGAAGCTATTTTAATGGAAAAACTGAATTATATCTATTGGGAGATGGATTCCCAATGAAACCTCCAATTGAGATGAACTTGCTTCCAAATTATAGATCCTTGCTCCTCTTTGTAGATCCTTGATTCCTCCTTCTAGATCCTTGCTTCTCAACTTTCTAATGGTGAATTGGGAAGAATTTGGAATGAATTTGGTAGGGAATTGTAATGGAAATGGAGAAAATTTGGTAGTGAGAAATTCTATATCTAGATTTGGAATGAAAATGAGAGGAGAGAGAAATTCCCCCCTCCTAATATAGGCCGACCATGCCCCCCTCCCCAAGCAATTGTAAAATATCCAATGTACCCTTTGGAGCCTCTCATGAAGAAATAATTAAGGAAGGAAGCTTCTAGTCTAATCACTTAATTAATTTAATCCATCTCCTTAACCATGGGCTTTCTAAATGGGCCAAGTCTAACTATTTAATTCATGTTGGTCCATGGGTCCAAACTAAACTAGTTGGGTCCACTAAAATAAGTCCAAAATAATTAAATAACATCTAACAATAATTAAATAATATAACAAATAATTATTTACCATGCACAATATTTAATTAAATAGGAAAAGTCTAAAATACCCTTTCCTAGAAAATGTGGTACTGACAGATACTGCTGCTGTTCCTGCTCCTCCGGCCGCCTCCGGCCATCCCCGCCGCCGTCCTCCCGCCGTCGACGACCCGTAGGTCCCACCTGTCAGAAGGTATACCCCACCCCTCTCATTTATACGTATATACACTTAATTTTATATATGTATGTATATATGTATATAAATATGTATAAATATGTGTATATATGTATATTTATATATATATATATATGTTTATATATATAATATTAATATATTATATATTATTATATACTGTATAAATACAGTGTATTTATACAGTATATTGTATATTATTATTACATATATATACCTGTATATATTTATGTATATATATTTAATATCTATTTAATATATATACATATATCATATTATGTATATATATTATATGTATATAAGCATTTTAATTTTGTTTTACTTATATAAATATATATATATGCAAAATTTATAAATATGTGTATACATATATTTATATGTATGGTATGTATATTTATATGTATATATAACATATTATATATATGTTATATAATTACTATTATATTTATAGTATATATGTATGTATATAAATACTATGCATTTTTTTTTATTGTTTATATGCACTTAATTATATATATATAATATTATATATAATTATTATCATAGTACTGGATATACAGTACATATATTATATATATATATATTATATTTTCTGTGCTGGATAATACAGCCTACATATATATATGTATATTTTCAATTCTTGTACTGTCTTTCAATTCATTATATATATATATATATATATATATATATATATATATATTATTTATATACATTATATACTATATATAGTACTGTATAATACAGTACATAGATATATATTTATTTACTTTCTGTCCTGTCAATTCATTTTACTTATATATATATATATATATATATATATATATCAGTGGATATATCCTGATTATTATATTATTATATATCAGTGGATACACCCTGATAATACTATACTACTATATTATTATATCTATATATATATACTCTATATATATATGTACCTTATACTATATATATGACTATATATATATTGTATATATATACTAGTATATTGTGCTCTTTTATTTTAATTTGATATTTACAAAGCCCTGTAAATGTCTTAAACAGATTATATCTCCAAGCACAGTCAGTGACCCCCTGTCACAGGAACCCTCAAACATTGACTGTGAGCACAGGTTTTTCAACACAATCAGGGAGTAGGCAAGTATACCTTGCCAAGTTTTACTGTTTAAATTATTAACTGTTGAATATTCATTTTAGTAAATTTACATATAATAGTGAGTACCTGAGACTGCCTCGGGTACAGTCAACTGATACGTTGACATTTAGCATAATTAACTTAGTCGTACAGACTCACCAACAATTGTGAGGGTATCCTAATATCCTCTTAGACCCTATCACGGGTACACGCAACAAGGTTGTACTTCATTTTGGGATGCAAGTTTACGTAGTTGATTAGCTACCAGTACGTATGACGTGCATCACTGTTTAGAACAAAATCAGGAAGGTTACGACTAGCATTAGTTACATTGGGCGGAGAGAACGACTGAAAAATGTATGGGACACCCAACTCTTTATCATGTGGCCGCACTCGACGGAGTGATACGGTTGTTATATATATATTTATGTGACCATACTCATCGTAGATGGAAAATTATATAGTGCCCTTGAACGGGGGCATATGTGGCATATACTAGCCAGTCACTACGGATTGGTGAATTACGTCAGCATATGTCTAGCCACACATTTCCCATACGTACTAGGTTGTCTCAAATTGTATTCACTTAGCTGGTTAGCACCCTGTATTTATTTATTTAGTATTTACATACATGGCATGTTATTTTTCTGTATCTTGTTACGTCCCTCTGAGGACCTGGTTCCCTGCCAGGTTTAGCTGAGACATTCCACCCCACAGTACCTGGACCTGGACAGGAGTCTGGACATGCCCTTGAGATGGAGTTAGAGGAGATGCCATCAAAGTCTGCCTGAGTACATCTGGAGTTGGAGCTTTATATTTTGAGGACGATGCGCTAGTTTATCTTATTTCACTTTCTTCTTATCTTTTTGTAGTGGGTTTGTTCCCACCTGACTTTATCTGATTTGTATATAACATTTCAGATTTATCATCTATATATATTCAGCACTTTTCCTGATATTTTTGTGGATGAGATTAGATTTACCTGTATTAGACTTGTAGTATTTTAGGACAGCGTAGCATGTTACTTTGGGTCCATTAAATTGGGTAAACCCTTAGTGACATGTCAGCTGGCCAATGCCACGTGGCCTAATTCCGTATATTTTTGGGACTGAGACGTGACACGGTTTTAGTGGTGGCCCATGCAGGTCTAGTTAATTGTTAGTGGTATGATTACATGCCCAGCAAGCCTGCAATACAATAGGAATATTAGGTCTCATCCACACTGACTTCATCCATAAAATTCTTGCATCCTGTTTGATTATCATTTATTATTTCCTTCGTACTTTTCTAAATTCTTTTATTTTCTTTAGAAATATGGACATACCCAGTGGACACGCTAATGATGGGGCTGACCAAGCAACACAACCCTCGTCAGATGTCCAAAGGACACCAATTCCCCCGAGAGACCAATCCCCGAGAAGGATGCTGGTCAATCCGACAACCCCGTACTATCACCAGGATCCTGCCCAGGAAGCAACACCAGCCCAGCAAGAAGGGCAAACTTCCCAGACCCCAACACCGCAGGCAGAGACACCTTTGCCTTTACCTCCAGCCCTCTCAGCCCTGATGCCATAATTTGAGGGACAGCCTCAAATGTTTCAGTTCCTCCAAGCCATGTTACAACAAACAGAAGCTCTGAGACAGGCTCAGTGGCAACAAACAGAAGCCCTGAGACAGAGCTTGATGACAGCTCTGGAGAGGACAGCTGCCCCAGCACCAACACCTGCTCAACCAGCTGGCACTGTCCAAGGCTTTCGCCGGATGAACCCAAGAACCTTTAAGGGCAGCGAAACTCCGGAAGAGATCTCAGACTGGATCTCCAACACGGAAATGCTGCTAGAAGGTTTACAGCTTCACCCCGACCTATGGATGACTGCAGTGAGGGCCCAACTAAAAGGCAACGCCCATCACTGGTGGAACTCCATCGAGCGCAGCATCGGCAGAAACCATACTTGCGAACAATTTTTGGAATACTTCAATGCAAAATACTTTCCAGCCACGGTCAGAGATGATCTATACTCCCAGTTCCTGTATTTGGAACAAGAAAATATGACAGTCGACGCCTACGACGCATAGTTCAGTCGACTAAGTCAATTTTGTGCCATACTGATACCAAACGAGCTGGAGAAGGCCATGAAGTTCCATCACGGCCTTACCCCCGAGCTCCAACGGCATACTACGGCACAGTCTAGGATTTCCTACGAGGAAGTTCTTTCAGAGGCAAGGATACAAGAAGCCATTGGCCGAGAAGCAAGATGCTCAAATCCAACCATATCAGCCAGAAACCAGACTGGAGCAGGAAGACCAATCTGTCACCCGGGAAATCAGGCACAACACAAGACAGGGCCATATCAATACAAGGAACTTCCGACTTGTCACTATTGTGGCAGGAAAGGATATTATACCAAAAACTGCCGAAGAAAGTATAGACTATGCCTGATATGTGGAGACAATCAACATAGGGCCAGAGACTGCCCACAACACAGAGAAGCAGCACTCCAGAACGGGCAAGGACCAGCAGCACCAGCCCAGGGAATGCAACCTCCTACTAGAGGTCAGCATCTCCTAGCAGCTGGAAGATTTCAGAGGGGACCACCCTTGGCCACCCAAGACACGCAGTACTACCTAGCTAGACAACAAACTGGAAGACAAAGGCACGAGCAGGCCTTTGCACTAGCTGCAGTTGCAGAAGAACCAAAATGTGAAACCAGTGCAGGTACCATTATAGTTATATTATTACCTGCAAACCGTATTATTTGATTCTAGCACTACACTGTCATCACATCTAGTAGTTTCGTAGCCATGCAAATAGCCACTTTTACATGAGAAGGCCTTGTTCCAGTTACCAACATTACTAAAGCATGCTAGTAGTTATGTATAATAGAGTAATGAGGACGCGATTCTTAGTACTTCCAATACCAAACTTCGACGTTGTCTTAGACATGGACTGATTAAGCCCAGTACAAATGCTATACTAGACTACGGGAAGAGAAGCATCATCCTTAGACCACCAAGTTACCCATTAAGATATAGATAGTACCTAGGATAGCAAATCATAGTAGTTAACCCTAGTTACCTGAAGACTTATAGTATCCAACCTAAATTATTTATCCACCCTTAGAGAATAATCAGGACTAAACTACAACAGATAGGTAGACTGCTAGACATCGATTACTAGGCTCAATCATATGAAGGTAGTAGTAGCTGAGTACTACAGGTAGTTTCCAAATTAGATTTAACTTATTAGGGTAGTCAGTAACTTCTAGTCTCATGTGTTCACCATCGATAAATAGATTAGTTATAGCTACTATTGGGAATAGAGCAATTAGATTAAAGGAGAAAGGGTAGACAGATGTTAACCTTGAGTTAAATATCGTGAACTACCATTAATGTATGACCTGCTGTAAACCTGGTGATACCCATATAATTTGGATAAAGGGCACACCTAGAATAAAATAGGAGGGCATGTGTTTTGAAGAACTCACCTACCTGAGGAACTATCAGACTTGGAAGAAGAGAAAAACTAAGCTCGAGGTACATCGGACCCTTCGATGTATTGGAACGCATCAGAGAAGTTGCTTACAAGTTAGCATTACCTCAGACATTGGAAAGTACAAGACATCTTCTACGTATCTCAGCTAAGGAGATACTCTCCGGATACAAGTCATGTGCTGGACCATTGAAATCACTGTTGAAGCACCATAGAACTCCTGGAACGAAACGAGAAGATGTTGCAAGGCCAGACTATCCCTCTAGTTCGTATTGCATGAAAACAGCATGCACCAGGCAAATCAACCTGGGAACGAGAAGAGGAAATTCGATAATGTTTCCCCCATCTATTTCCAGACCAGGGTATGTCCAAAATATTTCGAATAAATCTTCAACTATGTCTATGTCCAAATATTTCAAATCAATCTTTAGCTATGTCTATTACAATTCAATCAATCTTTCGTTCTCATTATATGTCTGTTTTTATTTCGAGAACGAAATATTCTAAGGAGGGTAGATTGTAAACTCCCTCGACCAGATTTCAGTATTTTAAAATTATTTTTATGCTAATTATAATTCTTGCAACTTTTTAAAATTTATTTGTTACATATCCTATAGATTGTACACCTGTCCATTACCCCATTTATTTAAGAGCATTACACTAGCTGTTATTCCCAAACAAGTTCACATACCTGCCCTAGACATGTTAGACTACTTTTTCTGTATTTTGTGCAACTCCCAGATACTTCGTTTTGTGCTTCGTTTTAGTCGCACAAATATCGTTACAAACGTACGTATTTATTCCCTATTTAATTTTCTGCTCTTTACCCATCTCTGTACCCCTAGAGATTTGAGGACCAGTAGACACCTGTTTTGCCCAAACAAAAATACGATAATATTCTACACTGAATATACTACAATTAGCGTATTGACACCGTAGAAAAATTATGACCCTAACTGCCTCTAAATAATTAGTGAACACCGTGCGCAGTATTTATTAAATAATAAATACGGTGACCCGTATCACCTAAAAGAATCAGACCCTGCCCCTGTCCAGGCTCACCCCCACAGCCCCAGGACACTTCCCCAACTTTTCCCCTCAATTCTGTGAATTTTAGTAATTTTTAGAACCAGGTGATTTTCCAGACAAATTGCATAATTGTGCAATCTCCCAATTTTAGGACCTTTATGCAAATTGTGAAAAGTTAAGGGTTTTTATGCAAAAATGCATGTGAGGTGGCATCACCCTATTGGCTAGACAATAGGTGGCATGGGACCCACCTAAATATCCAGAAAAATCTGCTGAAAATATCAAAAATACAAAAATACCTAAATGCCCTTAAAGTTGCAAGTAATTACAATTTTGCCATTAGGAATAAACCCTATATAAACCCACACACCCCTCCCTTACAAATCCCACAGCCCTCACCTCCGACCACCACCGGCCGCCCAACTCCGGCCATACCCTCGCCCTGACCCCCTCTCCCCTCCGGCCAAGTCTCACCGTCTTCGGCCACCTCCTCCGCCGTGGGCAGCCCCCGCAACCCCAAGCACCCTCACTACCCACAGCAGCCACCTCCACCCGAACCACCCCCTGCGCCACCCTCCGCCACCGTGTTCCGCCACCACCCCTACCATTCGACTCGCCACTCTCTCCTCCACAGGACCACCACCCCTCACCTCCCCACGACCACCGCCCTGGCCGGTAGCTCCCCCGCAGCCTCCTCCCCGACTTCCCATCCACTGCACCACACCCCCTCCCGACCGCCTCTAGCCGCCACCACCGTCGTCGTGGACCTCCGCCACCACCACCAACCTGACCGCCCCTCCTTCCTCCGTCGATTTCGCACCCTGCCCGGCCACCTCCGCCACTCCTCCGCCGCCGGCAGCCCCCGCACTCAACTGCTGCTGCTGCTGCTGCTAGCAGATACTGCTGCTGTTCCTGCTCCTCCGGCCGCCTCCGGCCATCCCCGCCGCCGTCCTCCCGCCGTCGACGACCCCTAGGTCCCACCTGTCAGAAGGTATACCCCACCCCTCTCCTTTATACGTATATACACTCAATTTTATATATGTATGTATATATGTATATAAATATGTATAAATATGTGTATATATGTATATTTATATATATATATATATGTTTATATATATAATATTATATATATTATATATTATTATATACTGTATAAATACAGTGTATTTATACAGTATATTGTATATTATTATTACATATATATTATTATTATATATATATACCTGTATATATTTATGTATATATATTTAATATCTATTTAATATATATACATATATCATATTATGTATATATATTATATGTATATAAGCATTTTAATTTTGTTTTACTTATATAAATATATATATATATATATATATATATGCAAAATATATAAATATGTGTATACATATATTTATATGTATGGTATGTATATTTATATGTATATATAACATATTATATATATGTTATATAATTACTATTATATTTATAGTATATATGTATGTATATAAATACTATGCATTTTTCTTTTTATTGTTTATATGCACTTAATTATATATATATGATATTATATATAATTATTATCATAGTACTGGATATACAGTACATATATTATATATATATATATTATATTTTCTGTGCTGGATAATACAACCTACATATATATATGTATATTTTCAATTCTTGTACTGTCTTTCAATTCATTATATATATTATCTATATACATTATATACTATATATAGTACTGTATAATACAGTACATAGATATATATGTATTTACTTTCTGTCCTGTCAATTTATTTTACTTATATATATATATATATATCAGTGGATATATCCTGATTATTATATTATTATATATCAGTGGATATACCTTGATTATTATATTATTATATATCAGTGGATACACCCTAATAATACTATACTACTATATTATTGTATCTATATATATATACTCTATATATATATGTACCTTATACTATATATATGACTATATATATATTGTATATATATACTAGTATATTGTGCTCTTTTATTTTAATTTGATATTTACAAAGCCCTGTAAATGTCTTAAACATATTATATCTCCAAGCACAGTCAGTGACCCCCTGTCACAGGAACCCTCAAACATTGACTGTGAGCACAGGTTTTCAACACAATCAGGGAGTAGGCAAGTATACCTTGCCAAGTTTTACTGTTTAAATTATTAACTGTTGAATGTTCATTTTAGTAAATTTACATATAACAGTGAGTACCTGAGACTGCCTCGGGTACAGTCAACTGATACGTTGACATTTAGCATAATTAACTTAGTCCTACAGACTCACCAACAATTGTGAGGGTATCCTAATATCCTCTTAAACCCTATCACGGGTACACGCAACAAGGTTACACTTCATTTTGGGATGCAAGTTTACGTAGTTGATTAGCTACCAGTACGTATGACGTGCATCACGGTTTAGAACAAAATCAGGAAGGTTACGACTAGCATTAGTTACATTGGGCGGGGAGAACGACTGAAAAATGTATGGGACACCCACCTCTTTATCATGTGGCCGCACTCGACGGAGTGATATGGTTGTTATATATATATTCATGTGACCATACTCATCGTAGATGGAAAATTGTATAGTGCCCTTGAACGTGGGCATATGTGGCATATACTAGCCAGTCACTACGGATTGGTGAATTACGTCAGCATATGTCTAGCCACACATTTCCCATACGTACTAGGTTGTCTCAAATTGTATTCACTTAGCTGGTTAGCACCCTGTATTTATTTATTCAGTATTTACATACATGGCATATTATTTTTCTGTATCTTGTTACGTCCCTCTGAGGACCTGGTTCCCTGCCAGGTTTAGCTGAGACATTCCACCCCACAGTACCTGGACCTGGACAGGAGTCTGGACATGCCCTTGAGATGGAGTTAGAGAAGATGCCATCAGAGTCTGCCTGAGTACATCTGGAGTTGGAGCTTTATATTTTGAGGAAGATGTGCTAGTTTATCTTATTTTACTTTCTTCTTATCTTTTTGTAGTGGGTTTGTTCCCACCTGACTTTATCTGATTTGTATATGACATTTTAGATTTATCATCTATATATATTCAGCACTTTTCCTGATATTTTTGTGGATGAGATTAGATTTACCTGTATTAGACTTGTAGTATTTTAGGACAGCGTAGCATGTTACTTTGGGTCCATTAAATTGGGTAAACCCTTAGTGACATGTCAGCTGGCCAATGCCACGTGGCCTAGTTCCGTATATTTTTGGGACTGGGGCGTGACATATTCTGTGTGAAAAATAACTCTCACATAGAACACAGCTGCTGCATACGCCAATCCTCCCGGACGAGATTGGAAGAGTCCTTTCATAGATTTCGTAGCATACGGGATCTTGCCGGAAGACCCTAAAGAAGCAGTATCCGTCAAGAGGCGGTCCTTACGCTTCTACTTCGATACATCTTCGCAATGCCTATATCGTCGGACCTATGACGGACTGCTACTAAGATACCTCTCTGACGACGAGGCACAGATGATCATCCGTGAAGCTCACGACGGCATATGCGGAGCGCATCAACCCGATCCTAAGCTACAGGATCGTATCAAGAGAATGGGCTACTACTGGCCCACTATGATCACAGACGCGATCAGCTATGCAAAACAATGCAAGGCCTGTCAGGTCCATGCGGACTTCATACATCAACCGTCTGAATATCTACATCCTACGGTTGCATCCTGGCCTTTTGAAAGCATGGGGTATGGATGTCATTGGTCCTATCCACCCGTCTTCTTCCAGGGGTCACCAGTTCATACTGGCCATCACGGATTACTTCTCCAAATGGGCAGAGGCAATCCCCCTCGCAGAGGTAAAAGCGTCTAATGTGATCAGCTTCATCAAGCATCACGTCATCTATCGCTTCGGGGTACCTCGGAGGATAATTCACGACAATGGGCCTCAGTTCATCAGTCAAGCGTTTCATCGATTTTGCGATAAAAATCGGATACATAATATTGCCTCTACGGCATATTATCCAGCTGCTAATGGTTTGGCGGAAGCTTTCAACAAAACCATTATCAAACTCTTGAAGAAGTTCGTCTCTTCAAACAAGAGAGATTGGAATGAGAGACTGGGCGAATGCCTCTGGGCATATCGCACAACGGTACGAACACGACAGGTTGCACTCCATTCTCACTGGTCTACGGGAGCAAAGCAGTTCTCCCCATTGAAGTCCAGATCCCGTCACTCAGAATAGCCGTGGCTAACGAGCTGACTCAAGAGAAGAACGACCTTTTAAGACTTCAGGAGCTAGAAGGATTAGACGAGAAACGCCTCCAAGCTCAGCAGCGCATCGCGCTCTACCAAGCACGTATTTCCAGAGCTTTCAATCATAAAGTAAAGGAAAGAGTATTCGGAGTCGGCGAGCTAGTTCTAGCCGTAAGAAGGCCGATGATTCTTACCCACAGGAGTAAAGGCAAATTCCAGCCCAAATGGGAGGGTCCTTATGTGGTCGAGACAACGTTCTCAAATGGCGCTTACAGGTTAGCCCAGCCTAATGGAGACGTGTTAATGGCTCCTATCAACGGCAAATTCCTAAAAAGGTACTATGCTTAATCTCCTCTGCTCGGCAGAATATAGCAGAAACCTCAATTCTGACAAAACTACTTCCAGAACAAACCTTAGCCAAAACATATTCTATCATGTCCGTATGACCTCTGAATAAATGTGTCTTGTTGAAGTTTCTTGAGAGCCTATCATGTCCATATCACCTCTGATAGTATCTTACCCACAAGCCTTAGCCAAAACATATTCTATCATGTCTGTATGACCTCTGAATAAATGTGTCCTGCTGAAGTTTCTTGAGAGCCTATCATGTCCATATCACCTCTGATAGTATCTTACCTATAAACCTTAGTCAGAGCATATTCTGTCATGTCCGTATGACCTCTGAATAAATGCGTCCTGCTGAAGTTTCTTGAGAGCCTATCATGTCCATATCACCTCTGATAGTATCTTACCTACAAACCTTAGTTAGAGCATATTCTATCATGTCCGTATGACCTCTGAATAAATGTGTCCTGCTGAAATTTCTTGAGAGCCTATCATGTCCATATCACCTCTGATAGTATCTTACCTACAAACCTTAGTCAGAGCATATTCTATCATGTCCGTATGACCTCTGAATAAAAATATCCTGCTAGAGTTTCCTAAGAGTTTATCACGTCCATACTACCTCTGATATCACTCTCGCCCAAACCTGTCATTTATATTCCGAAATGATGGGTCCACAAAGTCAGAAAAGAGTTCGTTTTATTCCCAAGAAAGAGCAGAATTACACTGGCAAGAAAAAAAAAAGAGGGTACATCATTGCGGTGGAGCAGTCAGATCATGAATCTGCCGCGCCAGTACGGCTATCCTCTCATCCCTGCAGGCCAAGGTATCGGCACGGGCCTGCTCCAACCGTGCTTCGTTGTCTCCCCTGAGGGACAATTCGTCCCTCGCCGACGAACACCCGCTCGGGCAACTTCTGCCAGATCCAGGTCCCGTCGCGCTGCACTCAATCGAGCGGTCGCTACGTCTAGACCTGCCATCTCATGGAGGGCCAATCCTAACTCCCCCAGCGGAGTGACGAAGGTCCCAGTGAGCGAAATGTATCGCTCCATCAGTGCCAAGTACAGGTTAGGGTTAGCAGGTAACCCAACACTGGTCGCACTCACAGCGGCGTACAGCCCAATGTACTCCAGCTCTCTCTGACAGTGCTTCAAGGCCCAGTCAACAAGGCAGGCCCATCGACGATTTGTTGGAGTGATCCACCCGTTGCATCGAGGGTTTCCTTAGGATATACTCTCCCTCGCCCCATGAAGTCGTTGCAGAAAGTCGGCAACTGGACCGGCTGGATTACTAGACTGTCCTTGCTCGGAGCACTGCCCGGGCTCAGTCCCCTGAACGACGTCACGAGGCCAGAAGGACGACTGACAAACGACCCCTGGTCAGCTCCTTTCAAATGAAAGATCTTCCCCGGTTTGCCGTGAAGATCGGGCGTCAGATTCCACGACATCCTCCTACGGTGTGTCGCATAGAAGAAAGCCGAGATGGGATAATCCTTCGGCATCGTCGGCAGGTACAAAACCAGGTTCCCGGCAGAAAATACCCAAGGTTCTCTCCTAGGCTTCGTCTGGGACCGTTTATCGATCATGTCCCCAAAGAGAAAAGCTGGCTTTATGTACTGCTCCCCATCTATATACGTCAGGGGCTCCCCGTTAATCATATTCAGCAGCATCCGCTCACCCTGGGCCGATATCAAAATCTTCCTTCCCTCAGGATACTGGGGTCCGGAGATAGGAAATGCCACGTGGGACAGATCCTCCAGATAGTTCGAGTGCAGCATCCCGACGGCAGAATCCATCACCTCAGCCAGGGGAGACTCACCCAAATTAACTGCAAAAGCGCGAGAAAAACATTCATTAGAAATCTTGCAGCATGAGGACTGAGAAACGACAGTCTGCGCTTTACGCCAAGACAGTACAAATCTGGCCATTTTATGCAGGAAGTCTCATCCAGAGACATAACTGGCAGCGTACGATCCGTGCTTTACGTCGGGCTACCAAAAATTCTAGTTATTACGCCGAAGGTTCCGTCCCCAGGCGTAAAACTAAAACTTTATAGTATACACCACGTTTTCGACAGTCGGAGCTGTTACGCCCAGAACTGGGAAAACGATGGAGCCCTTACGCTGGCACATTAGAAATGTGGACGTAAAAGATGAAAACGTCTCTGTGCATCATCTTCCTCAAAGAGGCTATCAGCACAGAAGACGACCTAGCGCGGTCACGTTCAACGTGTGCGAAGGATTTTTCGTCATTCTATGTCATCCAAAAAGGGCTCTACCTCTAAGGCCAGGAGCGCTGCTCTTCGGCGGGATACTTTGCTCAGGATGAAGTTCGCCTTGCCCAACCGAAGACTCCCTCGCCGGGGCGGAAGAATGGGAAGAAGAACCTACGCTCTTTCCCTTAGCGGAAGCGGTTTGCTTCGGTGCCATTTCTGAAAACTCTGAGTGCTCGGAGAAGCAACGGAGAAAAACTCGAACAGACGAAGACTCTCTTTCGCAGCAGACGAATGAAAAGTTTTCTCTCCAAAGCTCGAGGTATATATAGGGGTCGGATCGACTCCTCGAATCCTCGGACGGATTCCTCGAAACCCTAACCAAATCTCACAATTAATAGTTGGTTATGATTGGATGCTACGTCAGCCCACTACTCTCGGAAGACGGACAGTCAGCAAATTCGAAGAGTTTTCGTGCAAAGTAGGTTTGTGGTTCTACGCTAAAGAGCTTTCTACGTTCGACAGCAACGGATCTACGGTTTTACGCTCGCAAGCTACAAGTCTATGGTTTTATGCCCAGATGCCTTTTTGTGCTCAGTAGCTTTCATGCTCGAGAGGCTACAAACCTACGACTTCACGCTCAGCAGTTACCAAACCTACGATCTCACGCTCGGTGGCGTTTAGTTTACGCTCGGAAGCAACAGGTCCACAGACCCTACGCTCGAAGATTTCTTTCTCTAAACAGGCTACGAATCTACAGTTCTACGCTAAGGGGCTTTCTACGCTCGACAGCAACGGATCTACGGTTTTACGCTCGCCAGCTACAAGTCTATGGTTTTATGCCCGGATGCCTTTTGTGCTCAGTAGCTCCCATGCTCGAGAGGCTACAAACCTACGACTTCACGCTTAGCAGATACAAACCAACGATCTCACGCTCGGTGGCTTTCTACGCTCAATAAGCTATGAACTCAGGATTCCCAGCTCATCTACACTACGGATCTCTGACTTTCCGTGTCTCCGGACGAGTTCTCCAAGCGGTCAATTACAAAGAGTTCACACAGAAGATACTCGTTCTTGACCCAAAGCATCCCAAGTACCCGAAGCATGCAGAGTTCAAACATTGAGAAATTACTCTCCTCGGGTCAAAATTGGAGGTTCATCCAGACTTCAGTCTGAACATCTCGTCTATCAAGATGGCAATTCAGTTTTTGACGACCAAAGCCTCGACCCTGTTCCAAGGGGTTTTCGAGAGATCATTCTTGAAGATGAAGTCTGAACAAAAAGTTCTGTTCATCAGAAAAACTCTACGCGGTCCCTCAGTCCTAGCAACAGGACAGTTCTAAATGTTCAAAATGCTCAACAGCGTTCCATGGACAGGGCCTAGTACTCTTTCTATCAGAGTCAGCGTAAAGAATCAGACATGTCGAACCTACACATATTCAGACTTCACAGCAACATATGGGAAAGACGATCATATGCGGAGAAGAAAGACGACTTTATTAAAAGTTAAAATCACAATTACATATTAGGGAAATCCTGTCTACAGGGGTTTTCTTTATTTTCGTGATTACATATGAGGGAAATCCCCTCTACAAAGGTCTTCCCCTTCTTCTAAGAAGATGATCGGTGGCAGGAGGATACACAACTGGGCAGATGACCCATCCTCCGAAGCAGGGTAACTCTGCTTCCCTACAGACCACCGCCACTCTGGCCGGTCTGTCTACCTCTCGTCACCAAAGGTAACGAGAGGAGGCGCCACTTGCAAGCGGCCTGGTCAAAAGTGACCCCTCCCCACTCTCCGAGTGAGATGCCGCATAAAGTTGCTGATTATCCCGAGCAAGGGAGGCTAATATATCCTTCCATGATCCATCGTTGCAATGGACATTTGCTCGAAGACGCCGTCTTTTTTGGCTCCTTACATGCTGGAAGAACATGGTCTTCTTCTTCCTCAGGTCGACCCGACGAACTCCGGCGATCATCTCAGCATGGTGAAAGGAAATGTGGGAAGAAACAGCTTAACTCCTCAGCCCTTTTATAGGCAAGCGAGGTCACACCTACCCCCAATAAATTCGCCATCAAGACCGGCCTGAAAGAACGCGTCAAAACTTGACCGTTTCAACGCTCCACTCAGAAACGTTTCGAGTTACGAGGGGCCATTCATGCTTCATTCAAAGCGTTTCAAATTCCGATGAATTTAAAAGCTTTGAAGGGGGTCTTGTAGAAGCATGAAAAATACTCTGGGAGGATCTACGCGGCATCTTAAATACGGAGCAGCGTAAGCAGAGGCCTCCAGAGCCGTCGAACATGCAACAGAGCTCTTCCGCCAAATACAGCGTGAAATATGAGCTCAAAGGACCATCCGCGTAAGTATGGTACGTCCAGGCCGCCCCAGCATAAAAGAGAGTTCTTTATCGCCTCCATGGCGTAAAACTCAGCCGCTCTCAAAGCAGATTAAAGCGTACGAGGGACGCTTCGTCTTTCCCGAAACGAACCTGTCAAGTCACGCAGTGAATCTGACCCCTGACTTCTGACAAAAAGTACTGTACGGCTACCCAGACGACGGCTGGAAATAGTGGCAGACCCTTCGGGACGCGCTCCACAGTATGATGGCAGATCTCTGCATTTAATGCAGAGGATTTGGTTAAAATATCACCAAACCGTCGCTCACTGAAGTCCCCTCAGCATAAACCGCTCTTTCGCGTGCAAGGGGATACATCACCTTGTTTTACACGGGCAGACGTGAGCTATTTATGCTCCACAGCGGACAAACCGCCTGCCACGTCAAAAGCTGCACGTTGTGCAGGGCTCGAGGCACGTCTCTGCGATTGGCGGACAAGGCGGTAACAGTCTTCTCGAGGTACGTCTCTGCGACGAACACACAGGAGAGCTACAGGCCTTCAAAAATATGCCTCCGCATTTAATGCACAGAATGATGGCGGATCTTTACATTTAATGCAAGGGATTTGATTATATCTTCAAAAGTCGTGATTCCGGCTAAAGACGTCCACATCAGCATTTTGGCACGGTACGCAGCGGCTTCTACGCCCAGGATCTGTGCCTATTCGGCTTCAACGCCCGTTCGGCTTCAACGCCCACTCAGTCTCTATGACCATTCGGCTTCTATGCCTGCTCGGCTTCTATGCCTGTTCGGCTTCTATGCCTGTTCGGCTTCTATGCCTGTTCGGCTTCTATGCCTATTGGGCTTCTACGCCCACCCGGCTTCTATGCCTACTTGGCTTCTATGCCAAGATGACAGACATCGGCTTTTACGCCCACCTCTTCTACACGGGGGATACCTACCTACGTGGCTTTTATGCCGTGATCTTCGTAGCAATTGTACGCGTTGTGTCCCTTAGTTGGACCCGCGTCACACGCTAATTCAAAAGATCATCCATACGCAGGCATTGGTTACTTTAACCGTCGTGTAAAAGGGTGCTGTGTTGTCCGCTCCTCGATTTTTATACCAACTGAGTGGTCACTGTCACAAAAACTCTATAAATAGAGACCCCTATCAATGGGGAAAAAGGTCGACAAATTAAAAGATCGAACAATTGAAGACTCAGAGAAGAGGTCGAACAATTGAAGATCGAGCAAGGAGAGAGGATATCGAGAGAGAGAGAAAGAGAGAGAGGAACCCGGAGCTCGGACAAAGGATAGGGATCGGCGACCTGGGCATCGTGCATCCACCCTTTTCTGCAACCCCCGAGGCTGCTTCCTGTCTTCTACAGCGCTTCTTCACCATCGTGTGGTCCAAGGGCTAAAGTGATCGACTGCAGATCAGACACCTATAGCAATTTATACCCAAATTAAATAAATTGTACTCCCACATCCTCGTATAGGATTACATTGTACAAGTTTATTTGTAAACCAAAGAAGGCGGGTTCTGTGTAAACCCCATATTGAATACATCTTTCATTCTTTCGTTTTCCACCACAAACAACGGTGCGTCCGGAACAGAAGCACATATACAAGACATAATATTATGAACATAGCCCAAACTCACCTGAACATCGCCTGTAAAATCATTCCACAGTTGTAGCCACTTGGCACGCTTTTACTGTTTCAGAGAGAGAGAGGCTTAAGCGACTTGTAATCTCGGTTATACGCCGCCTGTAATACTTGTTCATATCAATAAAAGAGCTTACTTTACTTCAACTTGTGTTTCAATGCTTCCGCTATATTTGTCGACTCAGTGAACCTGTTACCGATCGCCTATGCGTTCATGACTCCGCTGCACTCAGACAATCTGTGCGACTCTGTGGCTTAGAACTCTTACCGCCAGCCAATGAATCACGGCCTTGCACGGGCGTGGCTCACGCTCGTGAGGCATCACGCCCGGATGGGTCAAGCGATCATTCTGCGGGAGCTCTGGCGAGGGTGATTCCCGCCTAGCGAGAACGGCCGATTGCCTGCGGGAGATCGGGGCGTGACATGTTGGTATCAGAGCCTGGCTTCTACGCCTTTGGACTTCGATTCGATATCTCTGTTTTGAAAGCTCGTTCGTGGGTTATGTGCACG
The DNA here is from genome assembly GCA_036927795.1 of Iris macrosiphon. Classification (NCBI taxonomy): domain Eukaryota; kingdom Viridiplantae; phylum Streptophyta; class Magnoliopsida; order Asparagales; family Iridaceae; genus Iris; species Iris macrosiphon. The sequence continues at coordinate 292,360,961 of JAYESA010000005.1, forward strand.
CTCTCTCTCAATGCCTCGATGGGATGTTCCAACAATAAGTCTAAATACTTTCAAAATGCGTTTTGAATGATATGATTGCTTGTCTGGTTGTATGCTGCGAGAGGCCTTTGTGCCAACCTGTGCGAACCCTTGAGAGTATCGCTAGTAGCTTGTCCGATTTTCACTAACTCTAGGTTTGGTTGAATGCATCTATTCGAGGGACGCCTTGAACTAGTGCACCATCCAAGACTTAGGAAAAGGTGAAAACTCGAGTGCTGAGACTTCGCTATCACTAAGCTGGTTGACGTGTTCACGCTAGAAGTGCACTTCGAAAGTGCGCACGATCCAGTCTAAGCTATATGCTGATTTCGATGCTTGTGCAAGTGAATATCCAAATGAACAAGTACAACGACTTGTCTAGGATTGCCTCAACCCTAGATTACTGCTTGTCCTCAGTAAGTCTCGAGGACGAGACTTTTTCTGAGTTGGGTAGGATGTAACACCCCGTTCCGCTCAAGCGGACTGCCGTCTCAAACGGCAAAAGTGCAACTGTCCCGACCCGCTTTGCCTCGATCGAGAAGCAAATAATATCCAGACTTGCCCCTACGGGAATCCCGGCTTGGACTTTCAGAGGCTCGCTTGACGTATCGCTCTACCGAGGCGAATCATCGCTAAGGTGGGTGGCTACGGTGAACTTGTCTTTGCTTAGCCAGCACACATAAAATCTGGAATATTCATGCTAGTCGCTAGGTGAATCACCCCATGTATGCTAATAAATCCAACGCACCTAGCTAAGGGAATAATCCCAACTCGTATTGCTATGCTAGAACATGGAAATTGAAATACTGCTTGTATTTAGACCCTCGCATGCTAAGTCCCTAACGGTTTCATCTCTCGGCTTACCTTTGGGCCCGAGCCAGCGTGCTGCTTACGTTCCTTAGAAACGCATGCTTGTCTGCTTGTAATGATGCCGTGTTTTCATCCAAACCCCGGGAGACTACTACGTAGTCGTTCCGTGCCTGAATAAACCTGCAAGTGTTCGGGACCGCTAGGTCACTAAGGCAATCTCCGCCCAAGGAGAATTGCATCAAGGCAAAAGTCATTCACTGAACAACGAAACAGGCAATGCATCTTGTCTTGTACTATTGTTGCCTCAACAGCTTGCCTCTTGTCTTGTACTCTTGTCTTGTACGCTTGTTGCCCCAATCATGTAAATGGATAACTTACCCGAGACGCCGTTCGATCACGGACAACTTGTGCACAGGGATGGTCTAGCGGGCGATGCTGGGGCACTGGCATCGTCCCGGTCCGGGCGAGACCAATTGTTTTAGTCTCTTGTTCTTGGCGGAATGGCATACAGCGCCTCTTGTACTTTCGTTGCACACCATTCTCGTCAAAGACTATATAGTCTCTTGTTCGGCGAAATGGTTTGTAGCGTCCCTTGTATTTCATTGCATACCATTCTCGTCAAAGACTATACCGTCCATTATGGCATACGCCAGTGATCGCCTTGTATTTAACTTGTTGCATGCTTGCTTGTAAATGAAAGAAAAACTTGTAAACGAAGGATAAACAATTCATCCTCGCTTAGCGGCTATCCGCGTACGAGATACTGTATCGCATGAAACAATTAACTGAACACCTAAATGATCTTGAAATAAGTACTCGTGTTTGCATATGTTATGCCTCCTGAATGCTTATACATGCTCCTGCTTAAATTAACATGTTTGCCTCAATATTTGCCTTGGACAGGGAAGGAGATGGTAAGTTGGTAAGTCTCGCCGTGTTTTCTCAAACATCGCACGGCGGACTGCCCGACACGTTAGGCTATTCAATGTTTGCATGAAACTGATCCTAAGGCAACTAGAAAGACAACTTAATAGTTGTGCACGAAACCTGTATTACGTGTTTGGATTTGTCGAGCGGGAGAGTAGCTTCCCCACCAGTGCATTCAATGTACTGATAATCCACCAATTTGTATGCAGGGTGCGGGAGAACCTCGTGCGGTGCGAATGCCTCCAACGTGCGTGCTAAGGCGTGGACATCACTCCGAAGCAACGGTGCATCCGGAACAGAAGTACATATACAAGACATAATGTTGTGAACATAGCCCGAACTCGCCTGAACATCGCCTGTAAAATCATTCCACAGTTGTAGCCACTTGGCATGCTTTTACTGTTTCAGAGAAAGAGGCTTGAGCGACTTATAATCTCGGCTATACACCGCTTGTAACACTTGTTCATATCAATAAAAGAGCTTGCTTTACTTCAACTTGTATTTCAATGCTTCCACTATATTTGTCGACTCAGTGAACCTGTTACCGATCGCCTATGCGTTCATGACTCCGCTGCACTCGGACAATCTGTGCGACTCTGTGGCTTAGAACTCTTACCGCCAGCCAATGAATCACGGCCTTGCACGGGCGTGGCTCACGCTCGTGCGGTATCACGCCCGGATGGGTCAAGCGATCGTTCCGCGGGAGCGCTGGCGAGGGTGATTCCCGCCTAGCAGGAACGACCGATTGCCTGCGGGAGATCGGGGCGTGACAGCTGCTGCTGCAGCGCTACGCTCGAGCGAGCTGCTGCCGCGGCGTGCTGTCGCTGCAGCTGATGCTGCTGCTTCTGCTGCCGCGGCGGGCTGCCGCTCATGCCGCGGCGTGCTGCCCTGTTGCAGCTGATGCTGCTGCGCTCCGCATCGCCTGCAAACGCTGCTGCAGCTGCTGCTACACCCTCGACGCTGCACGCCTCGCTCTGCCACACGCACACACACAGACACGCCCACACATATATATATCTATATATATAAACATACATATATATATACACACAACTCTATATATATATATATACACACACACTAACATTTCTACTAACACACATACTTATGTATATAAATACACACACACACTCATATACACAAACACATATCTATATATATATATAAACACACATATATCTATATATATATACACACACTAATATATATATACATATACACACACACACTCAAACATATATATATATATATATACACTCACTCACACAAACTCACTCTCACACACCCTCACACACACACTCTCACACACACTAACACACACTCTCACAAACACACAACCACACACACAAATATACATACATATATACAAATACACACATACATATATATATATATATATACATATACACACATACACAAAATCATATATATATATATATATATATATATATATATATATATATATATATATATATATATATATATATATATATATAAACACTCACTCACACTCACACACACACACACACTCACCTACACATACACATACACTAACACCAACACACACTCACACAAGCACTCACTAACACACTCACATATACATAAAAACACACATACATATATAAATATATATATATATAAACACACACACAAATATATATACATATATATATATATATAAAAATAACACACACACAACACACAACACAACGCACAACGCCCCACCAACGCACGTCCAACGACCCCTACACGCACAAACACAAATATATATATAAAATATAACCCGAGAATTCTAGCACACACTCTCCGATGCTAACCCAACGCGTGAACAAGCCCTAAACTAGAAAACCGAGTCGAAATGGCCATTCGGTCATTTCGACGAACACGCGGTGTGCGGTTCGGAAAACCTCCTGAAAAGCACCCCAAACCAACTCGGAATTGGCCCAAAATTTATCCACGGATTCTAAACGATGCCTAGATCCTAGAAAAAATGCTACCCCATAAATTCTAGGGCCGTGGCAAAAATGCGCACGCACTTAGAACCGGCGACGACGAAAACCCCGAAAATGCCCGAAACGCCCGTTTCTCCGCGACACGACTTCACGTGTCCGAACAGAGACACGCACTCACCCTCAAGACACCCGACAATATCTACCTAGGTCAGTCTAACCTAGGATATCATCCAAAATTGGGCCAAATTCGGATTTCACCCAAAATCGACACAAAACCTAGTGTTAAAGTTTTCAAACACTACCAAACTAGTTCCAACTTCCTCCCACGGGTAGCCCTAAGGTCTAGAAAGGTTTTAAACTATTAATTACACTATATAAGAGTAATTAGAAGGGGGGAAATCAGGATTTACCTCTTGAAAGTTGGAATCCCAAGCCAAAGTCTCCAAAAAGCTCCAAATCCACCAAACCAAGCTTTCAAGCTCCCAATCCAAGCTCCAACACCAAATCTAAGCTCTACCCACCTAGGTTGGGGAAGAATGTAGGATTAGGGTTAGCAACCATGGAAAATAGAAGAAGAAAGAAGAGAAAAAGGAGTACTTACTTGAAGTGGGAAGTAGAAAGGAAGAAGAAGAAGTAGTGGAGAAGAAGAAGAAGTGAAAAAGAAGAAGGAAATGGGGGTGGCTGTGTTGTGGCTGCTGTTTTGGTCGGGTATGGGGATGTGGGAACCGGCCATGACATATAAAAGGGTTTCACTAATTCTCCAATGCCTAAAATGCCCTCCCCTAAATTGGTTTTGGGTTTCGGGTTCCAAAAGCACTCAAACTAACTCCAAATCTCTCCAACTAACCCACTAAAAATATAATAAATATTCTAAACCCAAAAATAGGTCTCACAAGGGTGTGGGTTGGGTCGAACATGGGTCCACTAGGGTCTGACATGGGTCCAGGCTAGCCAAAACCCTAAAATAATCAATAAAAAATAATACAACCACTAATTAAATATAAATACAATTAATTATAAATAATACACAATTAACCCAAATTAAAATAAAACGGCTCTGGAAATGGGGTGGTGACATATATATATAAATAGGTGTGTTTATATATATTGTATAGCTTTGTGCATAAGTGTTTGTGTGTGTATAAATATATATGTGTAAGTGTTTGTGAGTGTGTAGGTATGTGTGTTAATATATATGTTAGTGTGTGTGTATATATATATATCTAGTTGTATATATATATTTAGTGTTATATATATGTATATACGTGTGTGTGTGTGTGTGTGTGCTTGTGTTTGTGTGCGAGGCGAGCGAGGGGGGGGTGCAAGCCGCAGCAGCTAAGCAGCAGCAGTTGCTGCATTGCAGCAGCAGCACAACAGCAATAACAGCAAGCAACAGCAGCAGTAAAGGCAGCAGCAGCAGTAAAGGCAGCAGCAGCAGCTAGCAGCTTCGGCGCAGCGCCGCGTGGCTCTAGTGGCTAGTTAGCTTGGTTTGAGAGTGATATAGATAGATAGATTGGTTGATATATATATATATATATATATATATATATATATATATATATATATATATATATATATATATATATATATATATATATATATAGATAGATTAATAGTTAGATAATTATCTAGATAGATAGATAGTTAGATTATTAGATAGATAGATAATAAGATAGATAGATAGTTAGATAGATAGCTAATTAGTTAGATAGATTAGATAGATATATCTATAGATAGATGGATAGATAGATAGATAGCTAGGTATTATATATATATATATATATATATATATATATATATATATATATATATATATATATATAAGGTATAGATATATATGTACATATAGCTAGATAGGTATATATGTGCTATATATGTATATATGTAGGGATATGGGTATATAAGTATGTGTGTTGTGGATACCTATATCTATGAATATAGATACTTAGATATGTATAATATATGATAGATATAGATATATTAGCCTAGATTATTAAGTAGGAATATATCTAGGTGCTTAGATAGCTAACTAAATAGCTAGTTAGAGGGGTATGAGAGCGGTATCTCAATACCTTGAGATACCGAGGTATCTCAATACCTTGAGATATCCAAGGTATTGAATTTCGAGCGGGGTATTTGAGGCCTAGAAATAGTATTGGAGTAATTTTTATATGTTTATGTTTATATATTTACGCGTGCTAGCATAGGTTTTAGCGGGTTTAGGCGGGGTGCGTGGCCTAGGACGAGGTATCGGATACCGAGGGTATCCCGGTATCTCGAGGAGGCGAGTTTGAGAGTTTTCTAGCTTAGTGAGCTCGGTTTGACCTAGAATTTCAGGGGCACCCTAGTTTGACCTAGCCTTGACCATAATTGTCCTCGTTGACCATAAAAGTCAATGTTTGACCTAGTTTTGACCTAGAGTTGACTTTTTGGACCCCGGGTTGACTTTTTGACCCAAATTTCACCGGCTTGACCCGTTCGACCTAGAATTGCCCTAGAAACCTATTTTTAATTATTTTATATCAGTTTAACTCCTTAGAACCCTGTTTAATTCTGCTTTTCGGAATAGGTTCTTGCGACACTGGTCTGGATCTCGATCCTCATTAGTTGCTCAGGACATTAGGCGAGTACCAACCTCTGATAGTTTCCATTTCATGATAGCGTTTATATCACCTGTTCTAGAACTGTGATACTTGATTCTGACACATTGTTACACGAGCTGGTACTAGTGGATCCCGTCATGAGATGCTATCCCCCTTACCGTGTTCAGCGGGTACTCTACCACGTGTATTTTATCATGTGCTTCGGGTATTGATTCTCATGTGCTATCATGTGCTTCTTGTGCTCTCGCCTTCATGTGCGCGAGCTATTATCATGTACGTAGCGTGTTGTGGTTGGATCCAATGGTATTAATGGGGGAGGGGAGTAGGAGTTGGTTATGTGATCAAAGCCAAACAGTATTCATGTGTATGTCGGTTATGCAACTCACGCATAATGGAGTTATCGTAGTATTTTTTATGTGCAACCTAAGACGATCACATAATGAACTTGTGCTCAAGGCACTTAGCTAGTATTCCTGTTTTCTTACCTGTAGTTACTTTTCCACTACTTGTATTGTCCTCCAGTTTATATTGCAGCTACTTATTCTGCTCCAGCATGTATATATTTCCTATGTATCTTCTATACTTTTCTATTGCTCGTCATATACACCTTACCATGTATTTGGAGTTGCTTTTAGAGTTATGTAGTTCGCTCCAGTCCTGACTGGGCATATTTTTTCCAGAGGATCCTGAGAATTATTGTCCGACGTTCTACGGGCCGGGTGTTGACGAGTGCTGTGACCCCGAGACTGAGGAGGAGTGCGCCGAGGAGACGCCTATAATGCCCTAGTTAGCTAGGTGGATTTCCTGGGTTGTTCCCAGTGGTTTATTTCTGGATGATTATACTTATTCTTTTGATGCTGTGATGTTGTAGCCTTGGACTGTATATTTTGGTTATTGTCTTGCTATCTTTGGTTCTATTTCTTGCTGATATCATATCGTGCTTTTATTTCTTCCCCTAGTTATTGTGATTGAGAGTTCATATATATATATTGCGTGGTTGCCCTCATTTTGGAGAGGATTATTCATATATATATTGCGTGGTTGCCCTCCTTTTAGAGAGGTTATTGTCAGATTTTTGTAAGATATATAGATAGATGGTTGACCTAGAACGGACCTATACAGAGTTCTACCGCCGATTCTGTGGCGTAGGCTGGACGTACCCACGACTCATGCCCAATTTTCGGGTGCGGGTCATGACACGTTTTTGGTGGCGGCCCATGCAGGTCTAGTTTTTATGTTTACCTGCAATAGGATATAGGATATAGGCTGAGAGAGAGTGTGCTCAATCACAACTAGGACCCTTCCTGATTCTCTTGCTATCTTTAATTTTCCTGAAATTATTTTCTTTTGTAATGTTACTGTCCTTCATTGATGATATCGTAGCTTGCACCGTATTGACTTCTTTTGCTCTGTGTTCTTCTTGATTCTATTCCAGCACTTGCTTTATTTGATTCCGGGGCTTCCCATAGCTTTGTGTCTGTATCTTTTGCTGTTAGACACCATCTTGTTGCTGAACCTTTTGCTAGACTCTGCAAGATCACGACCGGGGGTAGTATCATCCTAGTCAGTGATGTCTGCAGAGGCCGGAGAGTTACCTTGGGAGGCCAAAAGTTGAGTGTGTGCCTACTCGTAATGCCACTTCCGAGCTACGATATTGTACTTGGGATGGATTGGTTGAGTACGCATTGTGCTAGTATAGATTATCATGGAGGCAGAGTTTTGTTTAGTCCGCCGGGTGAGCCAGAGTTTTAGTTTGCCAGAGGAGCAGCAGAGCAGACCGAGGGAGTCTTCTGCGGAGCCCTGGTGGTAGAGCCGAGATTGCTACATCCACTGATAGAGGAGTACATGGATGTCTTTTCGAAGGAGTTGTCAGGGTTACCTCCGGACAGAGATGTGGAGTTCTCTATAGACTTGGTGCCAGGCGCGGAGCCGATATCCCAGCATGTCTATAGAGTCAGCAATAGTGAGCTGATAGAGTTGAAGAAGCAGGTGGATGAACTTCAGGACAAGGGATTTATCATATCTAGTTCTTCCCTGTGGGGTGCTCCGGTACTTTTTGTGCCGAAGAAGGATGGGTCGATACGGATGTGTATCGACTACAGGGCTCTGAACAACCTCACAATCAAGAACAAGTATCCGCTGCCGCGTATTGATGATCTTTTTGACCAGTTGAGCGGAGCGAGGGTGTTTTCCAGGATTGATCTGAGGACAGGCTACCACCAGGTGAAGGTCAGGAAGGAGGATATTCCGAAGACAGCTTTTTGGACCAGATATGGACAGTATGAGTTCATGGTGATGCCGTTTGGGTTGACTAATGCCCCGGCAGTGTTCATGAATCTGGTGAACAAGGTGTTCCATCAGCATCTGGACAGGTTTGTGGTGGTATTTATAGATGATATCTTGATGTATTCAAAGACCCCAGAGGAGCACGAGGAGCATCTGAGGATAGTGCTGGAGACTCTCACGAAGGAGAAGCTTTATGGAAAGCTCTCGAAGTGCGAGTTCTTCCTTGACAAGGTTGAATTCCTTGGTCATGTGGTGACTGGAGAGGGGATCTCGGTGGATCCGAGAAAGATCATGGCAGTTGAGGCATGGAGTGCTCCGAGTTCAGTAGCCGAGGTCAGGAGTTTCCTGGGACTGGCAGGTTACTACAGGATATTTGTTCAGGATTTTTCCAGGATTGCAAAGCCGTTATCCAGGCTGACTCGGAAGGACGTAGAGTTTGTTTGATCAGAGGAGTGCCAGATCGCCTTTGATGAGTTGGAGAGGAGGTTGACGATAGCTCCAGTGTTGACGTTGCCATCAGGTTCTGGAGGATTCACTATCTATAGTGATGCATCGGGGAAGGGACTGGGTTGTGTGTTGCAGCAGAATGGGAAGGTGATTGGCTATGCTTCCAGACAATTACGTCCTCATGAGAAGAACCACCCTACCCACGATTTGGAGTTGGCAGCGGTCATCTTTGCTCTGAAGTTGTGGAAACACTATTTATACGGAGAGCGTATGGAGATCTTCACAGACCACAAGAGCTTGAAGTATATATTTACCCAAAAAGAGCTGAACATAAGGCAGAGGAGATAGTTGGAGTTGATGAAAGACTTCGACATATTGTTGCAGTACCATCCAGGGAAGGCGAACGTAGTTGCGGATGCGTTGAGCAGGTATCCGGTAGCTATGTGCCTGACTATAGATCGTTATCTTCTGGCAGATCTAGAGAGCTTGGGCATTGAGGTGATAGTGCCTGGAGTTGAGATGCAGATATGGGGATTGCAGATTCAGTCAGAGTTGGTAGACCGGATCAGGGTTACACAGTTTGAGGATGAGTCCCTGAGGAGCATCAGGGCGCAGGTTCAGATAGGATTATCAGATGACTTCACCATTGCTGATGATGGTTCTTTGCGGCATGGTACCAGGTTGTGTGTGCCGAGTGGGTCGTTGCGCGAGGAGGTTCTTCAGGAGGTGCATCGATCATAGTACTCTATGCATCCAGGTACCAACAAGATGTATAGAGATATGAGACAGCATGTATGGTGGTACGGGATGAAACGGGAGGTAGCACGCTTCGTATTCCGATGCTTAGTGTGCCAGCAGGTGAAGGCGAAGAGGCAGACGCCAGGAGGTTTGCTCCAGCCGTTACCCATTCCGGAGTGGAAATGGGAGCATGTGACCATGGATTTTGTTTCTGGACTTCCCCGTTCTCCAGGCGGGAAGGATGCAATTTGGGTCATCGTGGACAGGTTGACCAAATCGACCCACTTTCTACCATTCAAAGTGGGTACGTCTACAGAGAGACTAGCAGAGATGTATGTGCGCCAGATAGTCAGACTGCATGGAGTTCCTGTGAGCATAGTATCAGACCGGGACAGTCGCTTTACTTCATATTTCTAGAGGAGTCTGCAGGCTAGCTTGGGCACCCAGCCCAAGTTTAGTACTGCATATCACCCACAGACAGATGGTCAGGCAGAGAGGACCATCTAGACACTTGAGGACATGCTTCGCACTTGTGTTTTGGATTTCAGAGGCTCTTGGGAGGATCACTTGCACTTGGTAGAGTTTGCTTACAATAACAGCTACCAAGCCAGTATCGAGATGTCACCTTTTGAGGCGTTGTATGGACGGAGGTGTCGCACTCCGTTATCATGGGATGATGTAGGCGAGAGAGCTTTGCTTGGCCCGGAGATGTTGGTTGATGCTGCGGAGAAGGTCAAGCTCATTAGAGATAGACTTCGGGTGGCGCAGGACAGGCAGCGGCATTGGGCCGATAGCCACCGGAGACCTTTGGAGTTCGAGGTATAGCTTAGAATCTAGATTTTGTTCTTGTGTTTGCTTGTGATTGCTTGTTTTAGACTAAGTGCAGAGACCTTGTTTGTGCTAGGTTGGAGATCTGGTGTTCCTGAGGATTTCTTCGACGCGGGACACTATTCGCTTCGGTGGAGGCGGGAAGCTTAGCCCACGTTTCGTCGGACCCTTCCGTATCCTTGAGAGGGTCGACGCCGTGGCGTATAGGCTTGAGTTGCCGCCTACGCTGGAGGGAGTTCATGATGTGTTCCACGTGTCGCAGCTGAGACGGTACGTGGCAGATCCCAGTCACGTATTGGATCACTCAGAGATCATGGTGGGCCCTACTCTTAGCTATCCAGAGCAGCCGGTGGAGATTCTGGATCGGCGGGAGAAGGTGTTGAGGAACCAGACTATTTCCTTGGTTCGCGTCGCGTGGAGGTATCACTCTCCAGGTGAGTCGACCTGGGAGAGGGAGGATGAAATACGCGAGCGATAACCCTATCTTTTCGAGCCCTGAGGTATGGTTCTTTTCTTGCATTTCTGTCCTAGTTTCGTCTTTTAATTTCGAGGACAAAATTATTTTAAGGAGGGTAGGCTTGTCACTACCCGATTCTAGAAAATAGGGTTTTTTTTTTGGTATATTATGTATTGAATTGTATTTAATTAATTATATTTATATTTAAATAGTGATTGTATTATTTTTTTTAATGATTGTTTTAGGGTTTTGGCTAGCCTGGACCTATGTCAAACCCTAGTGGACCCATGTTCGACCCAGCCCGCACCCTTGTGAGGATTATTTTTGGGTTTTAGAATATTTATTATATTTTTAGTGGGTTAGTTGGAGAGATTTGGAGTTAGTTTGAGTGCTTTTGGAACCCGAAACCCAAACCAAGTGAGAGGGGGGCATTTTGGGCATTGGAGAATTAGTGTAACCCTATATTTTAGTGTGGCCGGCCCCAACAGCAGCCCCTACCCGATTATCACAGCAGCCCCCATCCCCTTTTCTTCTTCTTCACTTCTTCTTCTTCTCCACTTCTTCTTTCTTCTTCCTTTCTTCTCTTCAAGTAAGTGTTCTCATCTTTTCTTCCTTCTTTCTTCCATTCCTTCTTCTTTTGTGTGAACCCTAACCTTACATTTTTCCTAACCTAGGTCTGTGGAGCCTAGACTTAGTGTGGAGGCTAGATTTGGAGGCTTGGAGCTTGAGGGAGGTGATTTCAAGTAGATTGGAGACTTTGGCCTTGGAATTCCAACTCCCAAGAGGTAAACCCTAACTTTCTCCTTGCTAATTACTTTTATGTAGTATAATTAGTGGTTTAGAACCTTCCTAGACCCTAAGCCTACCCGTGGGAGGAAGTTGGAACGAGTTTGGGTGTGTTTGGAGACTTTGACATTAGGTTTTGTGTCAATTTTGGGTGGAATCCGAATTTAGCCTAATTTTGGGTTATGCCCTAGGTTAGACGGACCTAGGTAGACGTTGTCGAGTGTCTTGAGGGTGAGTGCGTGTCTCCGTTCGGACACGGGAAGTCGTGTCGCGGAGAAACGGGTGTTTCGGGCGAATTTAGGGTTTTCGTCGTCGCCGATTCTAAGTGCGTGCGCATTTTTGCCACGGACCTAGAATCGACGCGGTAGCATTTTTTCTAGGATCTAGGCATCGTTTAGAACTCGTGGATAAATTTTGGGCCGATTCCGAGTTGGTTTGGTGTGCGTTTCAGGAGGTTTTTCGAACCGCACACCGCGTGTTCGTCGAAATGACCGAACGGCCATTTCGACTTGGTTTCCTAGTTTCGGGCTTGTGCACGCATTGGGTTAGCTTCGGGAAGTGTGTGCTAGAATTATCGGATTATATTTTATATATTTATAGGTGTTTGTGCGTGTCGGGACCGTTGGTCGAGCGTTGGAGAGTGTTGTGTTGTGTATTTGTGTCTTTATATATATATTTATGTGTGTGTCTATATATATATATATATATATATATATATATATATATATATATATATATATATTTATTTATTTATTTATTTATATATATGTATATGTGTTTGTATGTATATATATATGTGTGTATTTATATATATGTGCTTGTGTATGTATATGTCTATGTGTTGGTGTATATATATATATATATATATATATATATATATATATATATATATATATATATATATATATATATATATATATATATATATATATGTGTGTGTGTGTGTGTGTGTGTGTGTGTGCATATATATATAAATATGTGTGTTTATATATATGTATAGCTATGTGCATAAGTGTTTGTGTGTGTATAAATATATATGTGTAAGTGTTTGTGAGTGTGTAGGTGTGTGTGTTAATATATATGTTAGTGTGTGTATATATAAGTATATATCTAGTTGTATATATATATATATGTGTGTGTGTGTGTATGTATATACGTGTGTGTGTGTGTGTCCTTGTGTTTGTGTGCGAGGCGAGCGAGGCGAGCGAGGGGGGGCAGCAGCTAAGCAGCAGCAAGCAGCAGCAGCTGCTGCACTGCAGCAGCAGCACATCAGCAATAACAGCAAGCAGCAGCAGCAGTAAAGGTAGCAGCAGCAGCTAGCAGCTTCGGCGCAGCGCCGCGTGGCTCTAGTGGCTAGGTAGCTTGGTGTGAGAATGATATAGATAGATAGATTGGTTGATATATATATATCTATATAGATAGATTAATTGTTAGATAGTTATCTAGATAGATAGATAGTTAGATTATTAGATAGATAGATAATAAGATAGATAGATAGTTAGATAGATAGCTAATTAGTTAGATAGATTAGATAGATATATCTATAGATAGTTAGATAGATGGATAGATAGATAGCTAGGTATTAGATATATATATATATATATATATATCTAAGGTATAGATATATATGTACATATAGCTAGATAGGTATATATGTGCTATATATGTATATATGTAGGGATATGGGTATATAAGTATGTGTGTTGTGGATACCTATATATATGAATATAGATACTTAGATATGTATAATATATGATAGATATAGATATATTAGCCTAGATTATTAACTAGGAATATATCTAGGTGCTTAGATAGCTACCTAAATAGCTAGTTAGAGGGGTATGAGAGCGGTATCTCAATACCTTGAGATATCCAAGGTATTGAGTTTCGAGCGGGGTATTTGAGCAATAGCCTAGGAATAGTATTGGAATCATTTTTATATGTTTATGTTTATATATTTACGCGTGCTAGCATAGGTTTTAGCGGGTTTAGGCGGGGTGCGTGGCCTAGGGCGAGGTATCGGATACCGAGGGTATCCCGGTATCTCGAGGAGGCGAGTTTGAGAGTTTTCTAGCTTAGTGAGCTCGGTTTGACCTAGAATTTCAGGGGCACCCTAGTTTGACCTAGCCTTGACCATAATTGTCCTCGTTGACCGTAAAAGTCAACGTTTGACCTAGAGTTGACTTTTTGGACCACAGGATGACTTTTTGACCCAAATTTTACTGGTTTGACCCGTTCGACCTAGAATAGCCCTAGAAGCCTGTTTTTAATTATTTTATATCAGTTTAACTCCTTAGAACCCTATTTAATTCTACTTTTCGCAATAGGTTCTTGCGACATCGGTCCGGATCTCGATCCTCATCAGTTGCTCAAGACATCAGGCGAGTACCTACCTCTGATAGTTTCTATTTCATGATAGCGTTTATATCACCTGTTCTAGAACTGTGATACTTGATTCTGACACATTGTTACACGATCTGGTACTAGTGGATCCCGTCATGAGATGCTATCCCCCTTACCGTGTTCAGCGGGTACTCTATCACGTGTATTTCATCATGTGCTTTGGGTATTGATTCTCATGTGCTATCATGTGCTTCTTGTGATCTCGCCTTCATGCGTGTGAGCTATTATCATGTACGTAGCGTGTTGTGGTTGGATCCAATGGTATTAGTGGGGGAGGGGAGTAAGAGTTGGTTATGTGATCAAAGCCAAACATTATTCATGTGTATGTCGGTTATGCAACTCACGTAGTATTTTTTATGTGCAACCTAAGCCGATCACATAACAAACTTGTGCTCAAGGCACTTAGCTAGTATTCATGTTTTCTCACCAGCAGTTACTTTTCCACTACTTGTATTGTCCTCCAGTTTACATTGCAGCTACTTATTCTGCTCCAGCATGTATATATTTCCTGTGCATCTTGTATACTTTTCTATTGCTCGTCATATACACCTTACCATGTATTTGGAGTTGCTTTCAGAGTTATGTACTTCGCTCCAGTCCTAACTGGGCATATTTTTTTCAGAGGATCCTGAGGATTATTGTCCGACGTTCTACGGGCCGGGTGTTGACGAGTGCTGTAACCCCGAGACTGAGGAGGAGTGCGCCGAGGAGACGCCTATAGCGCCCTAGTTAGCTAGGTGGGTTTCCTGGGTTGTTCCCAGTGGTTTATTTCTAGATGATTGTACTTATTCTTTTGATGCTGTGATGTTGTAGCCTTGGACTGTATATTTTGGTTATTGTCTTGCTCTCTTTGGTTCTGTTTCTTGCTGATATCATATCGTGCTTTTATTTCTTCCCCTAGTTATTGTGATTGAGATTTCATATATATATTGCGTGGTTTCCCTCCTTTTGGAGAGGATTATTCATATATATATTGCGTGGTTGCCATCCTTTTGGAGAGATTATTGTCAGATATTTGTGAGATATATAGATAGATGGTTGACCTAGAACGGACCTATACAATGTTCTACAGCCGATTCTGCGGCGTAGGCTGGACGTACCCACGACTCATGCCCGATTTTTGGGTGCTGGTCGTGACAAGAAAGGATAATTTTCAGATGAGGGCAGCACTTATGTGGACCATCAATAACTTTTTGGCCAATAGAATATTATCGGGATGGAGCACTCATGGTGGTCTCTCATGTCCGTATTGCATGGACCGCGAGAAGGCTTGAGAAGATGGTCGTCTCTCATGTCCAAATTCAGGGTCTAAAATTTTCAGACGGGTACGTCTCGAACTTGAGAAGATCATCGACCTCAAGGAGAATAAACTGGCGGGTATAAAGAGCCACAATTGTCACGTATTAATGGAGAGGTTAATTCTAATTGTATTTTAAAAATTATTACCGCAGGTCGTTTGGGATCCATTGATAGAGCTCAGCATATTCTTCAGAGATCTTTGTTCTACTAAGTTGCTCGTCGATCATCTATAAAAGTAAGAGAAGGACATTACGTTAACACTGTGCAAGCTCGAGAAGGTATTTCCTCCTGGATTCTTCGACTCCATGGAGCATTTGTCAATTCATCTTTCCTATGAGGCACGTGTTGGAGGTCCTGTCGGTTATCGGTAGATGTACCCGTTCAAGCGGCATCTGAATCACCTAAAAAGAGGTAAAAAATAAGGCACGGGTTAAGGGATCTATTTGTAAAGCTTATGTTCTCGAGGAGATTACAAACTTTTGCTCGACGTATTTCAAACCTCATATTGCTACTAATAGAACGAGAGCTCCGAGAAACGACGATGGATATCAAGAATCTAATAATGAAATACTGAAAGTATTCAATGCGTCCGGAAAGCCTTCGGGGAAAATGAAGAAAAGATATTTGAATGAAGACGAGCTAAGGGCTGCTCAGTTGTATATATTACTCAATTGCGATGAGGATAAAGTGAAGAAGCTAGAGGGGTAAGTAATTAATACATCCATATTTCGTTATCTCAATGTAATGGTAGATAGATTCTTTGGAAGACGTGAACGGACATGAGGCAAGTCTAGTTGATGTTAAGTCAGATTGGAAGTTAGCACTCGCAATACTGAGGCAGATTGAGGCAATAAGTAAAGGCAATATGGATTTGAGATTATGTTGGAACTTATACACGAGTCATTGAGAGTGTGTGGACTAATCGGAACATAGAGAAATCAAGACGAACTAAGGAATGGAACGAGAGCAAAGATTGTGGCGGATGGACTTTTGAAGATAGCTAAACGAGAGAGCAATGTTGAAGCAAATCACCGTGCTGCTCGAGCACGTTGGACGTGTACAGTAAAGTATGACATACGGATAAGAATTTGAACAAGTCTATGTTTTCGGGAATCATTGCTAGTGGTAGTGCGAGAAGTCGAACATTGGTAGTTCAAAATTTTTGATGGATTTAGGGCAGAACGACGGAGTGATGGAAGACGGTTTCAGCGAGCGCAGTTCTCGATTTATGGTCTGGATAGATAGTGAGACTCTAGGTGGTTAAGTGTCGTTTGGTTGACAGATTCATCAAAGGCAGTGCATGAAGTATTCGAATTTAGAAGTTAGTTCGGATGGAATTGTTGGATTATGGTGTCACGACCCGATTCTGTAGAATCGTTGAGGCATCCCTCGAATCGTGACCGCCGTGCGGGCCTGGGGTTGCGCCCGCACAAGGCTTTAATGATTTGCATAGCAAGCACATATTCAGAGTACGCAGATAAATTGAAACACAGATTTGAAACATGGAAAAGTTCTCTTTATTGATAATGAACATCTATTACAAACTCTTGAACGAGTCAGCTAATATGCCGCACGGGCTTACAAAAGTATTGACTCAAAATGAGATAGCAGTCCTGTACATTACATCCCTTTACTAAACTCAAAAAGATATAAACCTCCGGGCTGGAAGACTGCTTTGCCACGAAGCTGCATTTGTGTATGAAGAGTTGCAAGCTTCTTTCTTCAAAATGCTTCAAGGGGCGCGATGAAGATGCGCCAACAGCTGGACTGGATCGGGAAGACGACTTCGGCTCCTCACTCGGTTCGCCTTGGTGTGGAGAACATGTTTCAACGAGGGTCAACATGTCGAAACATACTGGTGAAGGCGAGCTAACCGAACTATACCAATCAATACGTTATTTTAAATGAAGCATGCATATTTTGTGGGTTTCTATCTTGCCTTAGTTCATTTACAAGCAATAGTATATATGTATGATACTGAAATGAACTTGCCACCGTTCGGTGGATTTTACCTGTCCGTTTGAACTACCTGCACAATATTTACCATGCCTTCCCTGCCACGAAGATACAAGTTAGTTTGCAACAGGTTTAAATATACAAGATGATCACTGGCTTGATTGCCATTATGGACTAGTATGTGACGAAGGTGGTTTGCTACGTGCAAGAACGTGAGGCGCCGTATACCACCCCGTCCAAGTACGTGAGACTAAACGTGAGTTTCGTCCGGAGCCGGAACGGTGCCAGTGCCCCAGCATCCGCCCCCAGGAACTATACCTTGTGCACAAGTTATCCGTGATCGAACGTTAACAATCATTCGCCCGAAGGCTACATGAACAATCATTCGCCCGAAGGCTACGTGAGCACAAGAAATGCAGTATTGCATGATTCATTTTACATTGCATCTACGTTCAATTCATGCATCGGGACAATATAAAAGAGAAGTATACATTCAAACTTGTATCTATGCATATGATGAATATTTTGAACGAACAAGCATGCAAAGATATAACCGTTCACAAGTTTAATTGACAAGCAGTATTATCCAAGTATATTCTCTTTTTATCTTGGTATATTTTATTATTACTTGGTATCGTTTGATCGGGGCAACAAGAATGCAAGATTTTATAGATGTGAAGATTTGAAGCAGGGATAGCTAATCGGGATGGTAGCCACTCACTTAGATGGTTGGAAGGGAGAAGGAAAGAGGCGCTTCACGACTCCGCTCGTAAGTCGCCTACTGCTCGTTCACCTGCATTGCACGAACAGCTCGATCAATACTTCTTTCTCTCTTTCCAATCTCGGAATTGAAGTACAATTCAATGAACGAAAATAATGAAATCATCGAAACCGTTCAAGAAAACCCAAGCAAATCCAAAACCAACTCAAAGCACGAAAGCAACAAGCGACATCGAAAATCGAGGTAATAAAAGATAGCAGCGGAGAGGTCCCTCCTGACTCTGCCGCTAAGTCGATCCCGGGGGCACGGTCCACTGAATATGGGAATCGATTCCGAAGAAACAAATCCATAACGAGGACGAGTTCTTAATTCAATCTATCCCGATCGAACGATACCGTCTTGTATTTCTTAGCCGCGCTCCCCGCACCGGAGGAACGGGACGCTACATCCTACCCAACTAATTGGAAGTTTCGTCCTGAAACTTAGAAATAATGCTTACCGTCAGGGAACATTTCGTTGAGGATGCCTAGCAGAGTAATTGGGGCAGTCACAAATTTTGTGGTTTGCATCACCACAGATGAGACATAATCCTTGTTTCAAACGACATTCGTTGGCCAGGTGCCCTGGCTTCTTGCAGAAGTGACATAGTTGCCCTGGTTTCGCTCTCTGCGGACCACCATTGTTGGGGCGCTTTACAGTGGTGTTTCCTCCTTCTTTGCTATGGCGTTTGTGACTGGATGTATGCACAGCGCCGGTAGAAACGTGAGGATACTGTGGCTCGAGCGATAGGGCGTGATTCATGACTTCACGCATGGTCTCGTACTGATGAACGACTACGTGCCCATGAATGGCAGGACGCAAACCGCCTTCAAACCTTCTAGCTCGACTCGCTACATCAGGTAAATAGGCCCTAGCGAATTTGGAGAGTCGGTTGAATTCGACGGAGTATTGCTTCACTAACATACTGCCCTGCCGCAGATGTACGAACTCGTTCTCCATTTAACGTTGTACTGGAGGGGGTATAAACTCCTCTTCAAACGCGGCACGAAAAGTCGTCCACGAGATCGCCTCCTCTCCGTGATCAAATTGAAGAGATTGTCGATGCACGTTCCACCAATCGTACGCGTTGAGACGGAGCTGTAGTTGCACGCAGGCGACACGCTTCTCTTCGGGGACCGCTAGCAGAGCAAAGTGATCTTCAAGTTTAGCCAGCCAATCTAGGGCCACGATGGGTTCCTCAGTCCCGTTGAATGGGATGTTGCAGACTTTCTTGAAGTGGCCAAAGTCGAAGGCAGTCACTTCCCTCGGCCTTGGAATTTACGGTGTCTCGACTTCAAGCACGGACTCTTCCACCGGAGTCGGCGCTCTTGCCATGGAATGGTTGGAAGCCAAAGTCTGAACGATCTACTGCAGGGCATCTACCTGCTTCTGTTGGACTGAGAATCGGGCCTCTAGATTGCTCTCGAACTTAGCTTGGCGAGCATCATCTCTTTGTCGCTGCGATTCGAACATTTGCATTATCCGCTCAAGCGGATCGACTTGAGATATGTCTCGCTGGCTCCGAGAGCTTCCCGAAGTGCCCGAACTACTTTCTTGGCCTTGCATTTCATCTGGTGCTTGCGCTGCAGATTACGCTGGTGCCATTCCTTCAAAAGAAGGTAAATTATATTAGGATCATAATGTATTATGGACTTATTGCATGAACTTATCTCATTTTGGCCTAGCGAGTTCAAGAGTTCGCATAGGAATTTGATCGTTAAAGGAACTTTTCCAGCACGAAGTCTAAGGAACTTGAATCTGTGCTCTGATACCATTATGTCACGACCCGATTCCGTAGAATCGTTGAGGCATCTTCCGAATCGTGACCGCCGTACGGGGCTGGGGTTGCGCCCGCACAAGGCTTTAATGATTTGCATAGCAAGCACATATTCAGAGTACGCAGATAAATTGAAACACAGATTTGAAACATGAAAAAGTTCTCTTTATTGATAATGAACATCTATTACAAACTCTTGAAGGAGTCAGCTAATATGCCGCACGGGCTTACAAAAGTGTTGACTCAAAATGAGATAGCAGTCCTGTACATTACATCCCTTTACTAAACTCAAAATGATATAGACCTCCAGACTGGAGGACTGCTTTGCCATGAAGCTGCATTTGTGTATGAAGAGTTGCAAGCTTCTTTCTTCAAAATGCTTCAAGGGGCGCGATGAAGATGTGCCAACAGCTGGACTGGATCGGGAAGACGACTTCGGCTCCTCGCTCGGTTCGCCTTGGTGCGGAGAACATGTTTCAACAAGGGTCAGCATGTCGAAACATACTGGTGAAGGCAAACTAACCGAACTATACCAATCAACACGTTATTTTAAATGAAGCATGCATATTTTGTGGGTTTCTATCTTCCCTTAGTTTATTTATAAGCAACAGTATATATGTATGATACTAAAATGAACTTGCCACCGTTCGGTAGATTTTACCTATCCGTATGAACTACCTGCACAATACTTACCATGCCTTCCCTGCCACGAAGACACAAGTTAGTTTACAACAGGTTCAAATATACAAGATGATCACTGGCTTGATTGCCATTATGGACTAGTCTGTGACGAAGGTGGTTTGCTACGTGCAAGAACGTGAGGCACCGCATACCACCCCGTCCAAGTACGTGAGACTAAACGTGAGTTTCGTCCGGAGCCGGAACGGTGCCAGTGCCCCAGCAGCCGCCCGCAGGAACTATACCTTGTGCACAAGTTGTCCGTGATCGAACGTTAACAATCATTCGCCCGGAGGCTACGTAAACAATCATTCGCCCGAAGGCTACGTGAGCACAAGACAAGCAGTATTGCATGATTCGTTTTACATTACATCTACGTTCAATTCATGCATTGGGACAATATAAAAGAGAAGTATACATTCAA
Organism: Iris macrosiphon; assembly: GCA_036927795.1. Lineage (NCBI taxonomy): Eukaryota > Viridiplantae > Streptophyta > Magnoliopsida > Asparagales > Iridaceae > Iris > Iris macrosiphon. The sequence continues at coordinate 292,382,110 of JAYESA010000005.1, forward strand.
ACTTGTATCTTTGCATATGATGAACATTCCGAACGAACAAGCATGCAAAGATATAACCGTTCACAAGTTTGATTGACAAGCAGTATTATCCAAGTCTATTCTCTTTTTATCTTGGTATATTTTATTATTACTTGGTATCGTTTGATCGGGGCAACAAGAATGCAAGATTTTATAGATGTGAAGCTTTGAAGCAAGGCTAGCTAATCGGGATGGTAGCCACTCACTTAGATGGTTGGAAAGGAGAAGGAAAGAGGCGCTTCACGACTCCGCTCGCAAGTCACCTACTGCTCATTCACCTGCATTGCACGAACAGCTCGATCAATACTTCTTCCTCTCTTTCCAATCTCGAAATTGAAGTGCAATTCAATGAACGAAAACAATGAAATCATCGAAACCGTTCAAGAAAACCCAAGCAAATCCAAAACCAACTCAAAGCACGAAAGCAACAAGCGACATCGAAAACTTAGGCAATAAAAGATAGCAGCGGAGAGGTCCCTCCTGACTCTGCCGCTAAGTTGATCCCGGGGGCACGGTCCACTGAATATGGAAATCGATTCCGAAGAAACAAATCCATAACGAGGACGAGTTCTTAATTCAATATATCCCGATCGAACGATACCGTCTTGTGTTTCTTAGCCGCGCTCCCCGCACCGGGGGAACGGGGCGCTATATATGGCCCATATTTGCAGAGGAGATATAGCATGGTTTGTAGTAACTGTCCATCGTGGTGACTTATAATTATTGAGCTTAGTTTTGGGACAGCTGACCCTAGCGACTTGACCGCCAAATCAGAGATGAATATTATAGACCCAAATAACGACCATTGCGGTGGTGCATTTGGAAATGCGTCAAGGGTGGATGTGAGTGGTGTATATTAGAGATAGGTCTAAGTGGCTGAGTGTTGGATTTGAGAGATTCTTGGGATAGATTTTAGCTGAAGATGCATCCGGAAGATCGAAGCGATGGTAGAAATGGCCTAAGTCAACTGATGAGATTTGGAGTCGCAAATTTTTGAAGATGACATCGCTTCTGACTCGTCGTGCCCCGGAAGGGAGTAACATTCATATGAATTGACGACTGTGAAACTAGGTTATGAGTTAAAGCAGCGACTCGTTGAGATCAGATCCCTGCACTACCAAATGGGACAGATGTGCCTCAGATCTACAAGATGCATCAAAACTTAGTTTGGGATGCGTGCTCGTACAGAAGGCGAAGGTGATATCATGTGCTTCGAGGCAGTGGAAGCAACACGAAGAAATATTTCATGCACGACCTAGGAATTATCGCGAGTGTGTATATGTTAAAATTGTGGCGACACTATCCCTATGGCATGGCGGCAAAATCTTCGTGGATCACATGAACCTTAATATAGATGTTCATTTAGTGAGGTATTAAGATTGAGGAAGAGTTGTTTGGCTGAGCAATTCTAAGAGCATAGTTTGATGTATGGGTAAGTCGCCTAGCGGGGGTAGTATCTGTTGTGATGATCGTTCAGAGCAAGAGATGATAGTTGGAGATACTACATGCGGAATATTGTGCGATTGGAGTCATGCTAGAGTTTAGTTGGTTGAGCTTGGACGGTGCTAGTATGAATTCAAAAATAATTGGATAGATTGAGTTGGAACATGAACTGATTGGGTCAAGTGGAGAGATCGTCAGTGAAAAATCATCGTATTTGAGAATAATGCTTATGTGAATGAGTTATGGAATGAATGTCATGATTGGTTCAATCGGGAGTGAAGTGAATGAATGCCTCGGACATAAAGATACCCTTGTAACTTGTCCAAATTTGCTATCGCAAAGCTCGGCTGCATTGCATGTATTTCAGGGATACCTTAAATATGTGTATGATCCAAACTAAGCGATATAAGTAATTCATATTGAGCTGCAAGGAGAATGTGGGAATATAAAATTTGTGCGAGCGTTCAGTGTGAGTGAGATGTTGAGTCTGGATCAGTAGAATGTGAGTTGCATGGAGCAGAGTTATGAATTGGACAAACAACATACAAGTAAAGAATGAATACTGGTTTGGTTCGAGGATGAACCTGATTCTAAGTGGTATATTATGTAATGTCCCGCAACCGCACGGTGTATTACGCTGAGTCAAATTGAATTAGGCAATAGCTGGTTACATTTTGATTTGTTGGATTTAGGAGCAAGTATTAATTTGAGTTAGTTTTATGTGCAGATTGAAAATGGAGTTCAATGGAATCAGGTGTTCGTTCAGAGCAGTACTGGGATAGTAGGATTGGAGCGATAATATCGTCTTCCTTAGTCCGATTGGTCGTATGATTTGGAGAGCACGGCCTGTCACGACCCAATTCCGTAGAATCGTTTTGAGGCGTCCCCCGAATCGTGACCGCCGTGCGGGCCTGGAGTAGCGTCCGCACAAGGCTTTAATGATTTGCATAGCAAGCACATATTCAGAGTACGTAGATAATCGAAACACAGATTTGAAACATAGAAAAGTTCTCTTTATTGATAATGAACATCTATTACAAACTCCTGAACGAGTCAGCTAATATGTCGAACGGCTTACAAAAGTGTTGACTCAAAATGAGATAGCAGTCCTGTACATTATATCCCTTTATAAACTTCAAAATGATAAAGACCTCCAGGCTGGAGGAGGCTTTGCCATGGAGCTGCATTTATGTATGAAGAGTTGCAGCTTCTGACTTCAAAATGCTTCAAGGGGCACGGTGAAGATGCGCCAACAGCTGGACTGGATCGGGAAGACGACTTTGGCTCCTCGCTCGTTTCTCCTTGGTGCGGAGAACCTGTTTCAACGAGGGTCAGTATGTCGAAACATACTGGTGAAGGCGAGCTAACCGAACTATACCAATCAACACGTTGTTTTAATGAAGCATGCATATTTGTGGGTTTCTATCTTGCCTTAGTTCATTTACAAGTAAGCAGCATATAGAATTTACTGAAATGAACGTGCCACCGTTCGGTGGATTTTACCTGACCGTCTGAATTACCTGCACAATACTTACCATGTCTTCCCTACCAGGAAGACACAAGTTAGTTTGCAACAGGTTTAAATATACAATAGATCACTGGCGTTGCCATAAAGGATACTAGTCATAGACGAGAATGGTTTGCAGCAAAAGTACAGTGGGTGCTACAAGCCATTCCGTCCAGTACAGTTGACTATACAGTAGAGTTCCGTCCGGACCGGATCGGTGCCAATGCCCCAGCGACCGTCCGCAGGAACCAGTTACCTTGTGCACAAGTTGTCCGTGATCGAACAGTACGTTTACTAAGTTAACAGTTCATGCAGTTGAGGCAAACAGTAGTACAGGACAGTCGATATTGCATGATTCATTTAACATAGCCTCCTTGAACAGTTTAACGCATACAAGGTGTTCCATACTTAGCACGATTCATAGAACAGTTATAAACAAACTAGCATACAGTATGATAACAGTTCACATATTTGATTGACAAGCATAATAACCAAGTCTATTCTCTTTTATCTTGGTTTCTTTTATTATTACTTGGTATCGTTTGATCGGGGCAAAGAAGAGTGCAGATTTTATAGATGTGAAGCTTGGAAGCAGGGCTAGCTAATCGGGTTGGTAGACACTCACTTAGATTGTCGGAAAGGAGAAGGAAATAGGCGCTTCACGACTCCGCTCGTAAGCCGCCTACTGCTCGTTCACCTGCATCACGAACAGCTTGATCAATACTCCTTCCACTCTTTCCAATCTCGGAATTGAAGTGCAGTTCAATGAACGAAAATAATGAAAACCATCGAAACCGTTCAAGGAAAACAAGTAAATCCCAAAACCAACTCAAAGCACGAAAGCAACAAGCGACATCGAAAATCGAGGCAATAAAAGATAGCAGCGGAGAGGTCCCTCCTGACTCTGCCGCTAAGCCGATCCTTGGGGCACGGTCCACTGAATATGGGAATTGATTCCGAAAAAATAAATCCATAACGAGGACGAGTTCTTAATTCAATCTATCCCGATCGAACGATACCGTCTTGTGTTTCTTAGCCGTGCTCTCCGCACCGGGAGAACGGGGCGCTACATCCTACCCAACTAATTGGAAGTTTCGTCCCGAAACTTAGGATAGAACCTACCATTAGGGATTATTCTGTTGGGGGCGACGATTATTGAGGCGGCTCAATGGACAGTCACGAACGGTATGGTTTGCTTCACCGCAAACTAAACATAACCCAAGTTTCAGGCGACACTTATCTATTGCGTGTCCCGGCCGCCTGCAGAAGTGACATACTTTCTCTAACTTTTCTCCATGCTTGCCACCATTGTTCGGACGCTTTGCAGCGTTGTTTCCTCTGTCATTGCTTTGGCGTTTGTGATTGTAGGTATGCACAGCGCCGGCAGGAACGTGAGGATAAAGTGGTTCGAGAGATAGTGCATGATTCATGACTTCACGCATTGTACGATACTGATTAACGACCACGTGCCCGTTGATGGCAGGACGCAAACTGCCTACAAACCTTCTAGCTCGACTCGCTGTATCAGGTAAATAGGCCCTAGCAAATTTGGAGAGTCGGTTGAATTCGGCGGAGTATTGCTTCACAGTCATGATGCCCTGCCGCAGCTGCAGGAACTCGTTTTCCATTTGACGTTGTACTGGAGGGGGTACAAACTCCTCTTCGAACGCGGCACGAAAAGTCGTCAACGAGATCACCTCCTCTCCGTGATCAAATTGAAGAGATCGTCGATGCACGTCCTACCAATCGTGCGCGTTGAGGCGGAGTTGTAGTTGTGCGCAGGCGACGCGCTTCTCTTCGGGTACCTCTAGCAGAGCGAAGTGATCTTCAAGTTTGGCCAACCAATCTAGAGCTACGACTGGGTCCTCAGTCCCGTTGAATGGGGGTGTTGCATACTTTCTTGAAGTGGCCAAAGTCGAAGGTAGTCACGTCCCTCGCCCTTGGAATTTGCGGCGTCTCTACTTCAAGCACGGGCTGTTCCACCGGAGTCAGCGCTCTTGCCGTGGAATGGTTGGAAGCCAAAGTCTGAATGATCTGTTGCAGGGCATCCACCTGCTTCTGTTGGACTGAGAATCGTGCTTTTATATTGTCTTGAAACTTGAGCTGACTCTCTTCTGCCCGCTTCTCGGCCCGTTCATAGCGAGCCTCGTCCCTTTGTTGGTTTGCCTCCAACATCTACAACATTCGTTGGACGGGATTGATGCTTGGCATGGCTCGCTGGCTCTCTAAACTTTCCGAAGTGCTCGAACTACTTTGTTGCCCTTGGGTTTCGTCTGGTGCTCGCGCTGCAGATTGCGCTGGAGCTATTCCTTCAAAAGAAGGTAAATTACATTAGGATCGTAATGTATTATGGACTTATTGCATGAACGTATCTTATTTTGGCCTAGCGAGTTCAAGAGTTCGCACAGGAATTTGATCGTTAAAGAAACTTTTCCAGCACGAAGTCTAAGGAACTTGAATCTGTGCTCTGATACCATTATGTCACGACCCGATTCCGTAGAATCGTTTTGAGGCGTCCCCCGAATCGTGACCGCCGTGCGGGCCTGGAGTTGCGCCCGCACAAGGCTTTAATGATTTGCATAGCAAGCACATATTCAGAGTACGTAGATAATTGAAACACAGATTTGAAACATGGAAAAGTTCTCTTTATTGATAAAGAACATATATTACAAACTCCTGAACGAGTCAGCTAATATGCCGAACGGCTTACAAAAGTGTTGACTCAAAATGAGATAGCAGTCCTGTACATTACATCCCTTTATAAACTTCAAAATGGTAAAGACCTCTAGGCTGGAGGACGGCTTTGCCACGGAGCTGCATTTGTGTATGAAGAGTTGCAGCTTCTGACTTCAAAATGCTTCAAGGGGCGCGGTGAAGATGCGCCAACAGCTGGACTGGATCGGGAAGACGACTTCGGCTCCTCGCTCGGTTCGCCTTGGTGCGGAGAACCTGTTTCAACGAGGGTCAGTATGTCGAAACATACTGGTGAAGGCGAGCTAGCCGAACTATACCAATCAACACGTTGTTTTAATGAAGCATGCATATTTGTGGGTTTCTATCTTGCCTTAGTTCATTTATAAGTAAGCAGCATTTAGAATTTACTAAAATGAACGTGCCACCGTTCGGTGGATTTTACCTGACCGTCTGAATTACCTGCACAATACTTACCATGCCTTCCCTGCCAGGAAGACACAAGTTAGTTTGCAACAGGTTTAAATATACAATAGATCACTGGCGTTGCCATAAAGGACACTAGTCATAGACGAGAATGGTTTGCAGCGAAAGTACAGTGGGTGCTACAAGCCATTCCGTCCAGTACAGTTGACTATACAGTAGAGTTTCGTCCGGACCGGATCGGTGCCAGTGCCCCAGCGACCGTCCGCAGGAACCAGTTACCTTGTGCATAAGTTGTCCGTGATCGAACAATACGTTTACTAAGTTAATAGTTCATGCAGTTGAGGCAAACAGTAGTACAGGACAGTCGGTATTGCATGATTCATTTAACATAGCCTCCTTGAACAGTTTAACGCATACAAGGTGTTCCATACTTAGCACGATTCATAGAACAGTTATAAACGAACTAGCATACAGTATGATAACAGTTCACATATTTGATTGACAAGCATAATAACCAAGTCTATTCTCTTTTATCTTGGTTTTTTTTATTATTACTTGGTATCGTTTGATCGGGGCAAAGAAGAGTGCAGATTTTATAGATGTAAAGCTTGGAAGCAGGGCTAGCTAATCGGGTTGGTAGCCACTCACTTAGATTGTCGGAAAGGAGAAGGAAAGAGGCGCTTCACGACTCCGCTCGCAAGCTGCCTACTGCTCGTTCACCTGCATCACGAACAGCTTGATCAATACTCCTTCCACTCTTTCCAATCTCGGAATTGAAGTACAGTTCAATGAACAAAAATAATGAAAACTATCGAAACCGTTCAAGGAAAACAAGCAAATCCCAAAACCAACTCAAAGCACGAAAGCAACAAGCGACATCAAAAACTGAGGCAATAAAAGATAGCAGCGGAGAGGTCCCTCCTGACTCTGCCGCTAAGCCGATCCTTGGGGCGCGGTCCACTGAATATGGGAATCGATTCCGAAGAAACAAATCCATAACGAGGACGAGTTCTTAATTCAATCTATCCCGATCGAACGATACCGTCTTGTGTTTCTTAGCCACGCTCTCCGCACCGGGAGAACGGGGCGCTACACGGCCTGCTCGCACGGTTATACAAATTAAGTAGATCGTTCTTTTCATCGGACCACGGGTTCAAGCGATCGGTCGTATCTGCAAGGCAAAGTTCTAACGAAATCAGACTTAGTGAGTGGGCTCTGTCCCTTCTCCTCTACTCTTTTATGCCTAACAATATGGAACACACGTAATAACTTGAATACTTGGACCGGAACTTAGAAATCACCGCACTGTGGCATGTATAGAGTGTGCGTCGTTTGGGTGGATATGATTTATGGCTTGAGTTAGTTTTGTGTTGGGCAGTTGGAGCTTGAGTAGATTATCTTGGTTGGAACATCGAGGCACTTTGGAAGGGCGAGCGAGCGTGCATCTGTGCACGAGTATCAAGTTGGATGCTTTGTCAAGCAAAGTATGCATTTGTGGTTCAAAATCAGACAACTACATCGGTGAGGACATTGTTCCACTGTTGGGGCATTATGCCATGGAGCTTTCTGAGCGAGGAGTGTTGCACCAATTGGAGCATTGTGTCAAAATGGCATAGTGCTTATGGGGATAACTTTAGATGGTGCCTTGGGATATAAGTTGGAGAATGGTTATGGATAGTTGGTTGGATTGAGGTGAGTATCGTTTGGTGGGGCGAGAAAGCTCAATTCTCTCGTCATACCTACTTGGTGTTTGTATTGGTCACGGACAACATGTTGTGCACAAGGTTTGGTTTTCTTGAACTGGATATGTTCCGGGGCACCGGGACCGTTCGGCCATGGAGGAGACAAATGGTAACGTGCCTTGGGCGCGGTGCCGATAATTCGATATGACCAGGCGGGCTAGCTACTCAGCGCTGGATCGGTTAGAACTGCAGTTGATTAGTCCTTTATGGCTTGGCCAGTGACTTGATATAGATAAGAGTTGGTTTGCTTTACTTTAATTTGGTTTGTACTTTTCGTATAGGTGGCGGCCACCTTACTTCAGGCAAGAGTGTGCATAACGATGATTGGATTAGTAAGGCTTGGATTGTGGTTCGATAGTTTCAAGTGTTGCTTGGATTTGAGTAGAACGGTTTGCATGCTAGTTTCATTTTGAGTTAGATATATATGCTTGTATATTTGCTTGAGTTGAATGCTTGCATGCTTAACCTGCTTTACAGTTTTTCTTAACATTCCATACCTCTGCTATGAAATAAATCTAGGATTCAAGTAGAAAGATCACAATATAACTGTTTGCATTCACATTTCTACTTAGTGTCGGTTTAGACGAGTGGGTTACCCCGCTCACCAGTACAGCTGTGTACCGACCCACGTTTGTGGACATTATTTCAGGTACGCAGGTTTAGTGGCTCTGCTTGGATATACGGGACATGATGTATGGAACGATAAGTACCTTTATGGGCAAGAGAAAGATCAAGAGTGTTGCATCACCTTTGTGGCATTCGCCTTCGTAGAATTTTTATTTGTACCCTATCGAGAGCTTCGTTACCTATACTCTGATGTGCGCTTGGTACACAATACTTGACTTTTGCTGCAACTTGGTCGTTTCGATGATAACTATGATATTTTACATCGTCGTTTTATGCCAGCGCAACTCCAGGCTAGCACGGCATTAAGTCCCGATGAGAACGACTGTCCTGCGAGAGCGCTGCAATATGGTGATTCACGTTCACTAGGGACGATCGAGCTTGGGGGAGATTGGGGTGTGACATGTAGAATATCCGATACGAACAAACAATGGTTTGACCTTAGGAATTTGGGGCGATCATCGTGTAACGAACTTACGCGATAAAAATCATGAACTTGAACTGTACCTATGACCTTGTGAGCCGACCTAGCAGTTAGGCAGACGACACTATGCCATGAGAGTGAACTTGTGTGAACGACCTAAGATAATTACCTGAAAAAGATGATAGAACTGGGACAACAAGACTTAGAGTTAGGACTTGAATGTTAGTTTGGTTTAGAAAGGTCTGTCGATGGAGAGGAACGAAATGATATCGAGGATTCATCGGAGGGAATGCTTATGATCTGAATTGGTGATGCTCAAGTAAAGTTGGGATAACGAATTGAATCGTTGCTTGGGAGACGTACATGATGGTAGTACAATACTTGGTTTTTAGTTGGGTTGGAATTAACTTGGATTTTGGTCGAGTCCGCTCGAAATATTGTTATAATTTTATAAGACAAGAACACTTGAAAAATAAATTATGTCATCTCGAGGATTGATATAGACGATAATGAAATAAACTGGAGTTCGGTCTAGTTGAGTTAGTGAAATGTTTGATAATTCGAGAGTAAGATTTTTACGAGTAGCTTGTCCGACTTCGCTATTGCTAAGCTTGGTTGAAATACATGTATTTGGAGGACGCCTTAAATATGTGCACGATCCAGACTCAGCGATATGCTGAACTCGAATACAACTGCAAGTAAAAAATGTTCGGATGCATATGGATGACTATAGCGACTTGGGTAAGTTAGCCTCAACCTAAGATTTTTGTATAAGGTAGATTTTAACATTCCCTACATTGAGCGATGTAGTTCTACGCTATGGCGCAATGGGGACTGAGTCAGAGAACGTGATGATCAACTAGAAATAGTCAGCTCGAACTGAGTGATAGAGTCATTCAATAAAACTGGCTAAGCATGCGTGTGATATGAAATAAGAAAAAATAAATAGGAAGTTGTGTTCGAATGGGTCTAAGAAAACGAAGAGAATTACTTGAGTTAGATTTGATAGTGATGCGGTTCTGCGCTATGCGCAGTAGAGATTGAGTCAGAGAATGCATCGATTAAGTTAGGTATAGTCGGTTGCATCGAATGATAGAGTCGTTCGATAGAATTGACTAAGGCAGGCGCACGGTATAGATTGAGGAACGGTAGTATAAGTTTCGCTCAGGAAGACTCGAGGACAAGACTTGTTCTGAGTGGTGTATAATGTAACGACCCGCTTCGCTCATCCCGAAGAGCAGATTCAAACGGCGCAAGTGCAACAACCCGACCTTCCTTGCTCGGCGAGATGACTCATTCGATGCAAAGGCATTCAGACTTGGCCCTTCAGAAGTTTAGACTTAGACTTTTCAAATGCGCGCTCGGAGTCTCACTCGACCGATGCGATACATCGCTAAGGTGAGTGATTTCGATGAACTTATCTTTGCTTAGCCTGCACATCTGAAATACGGATGATACATGTTAGATCGCTAGGCGATAACCCTTGTGTGCTAATAAAAGAAGAAATCGACGCACCTAGATAAAGGGAATAATCCCATCTTGTATCACTTGTTATAGAACTTGGAATTTATAACCTGTCGCTAGAGATAATTGTTTCATGTGCGTAAAGTAGATTTTCTTATATTGTCATACTATATAACTTCACTTGGATGCAACACTGTTACTTAGATAATGCCACAATCTGGATGAACGACATAAACGTGATTCACTCAAGTTGAGGCAGGAAGACTATCAAAATAGTCATTCCGAGCCAAGTAATGGAAACATAAAAATGTTTCGGGACCATAAGGTCGCCAGGACAGTTTTTCGTATTGAGAACTGCATAATAAAATATTAAAAAAATGAAAGATAGAAATAATAAGAAATATTGAAAAGAAAATAATATTTTAGACGGCTATGTCAGGGACGTGCAGCGGGGCTCGCTACCCGCGCTGCATGGAGCGCCGCCAACCCAGTGGATAATTTATTATGGCTCGTGGAGCCCGTTATGAATAAGAAAAGAGAATGGCTCTGGGAGCACGTTAATAATAATAAAGAAAAGAGGTTCCTTAGTCGCGGATAACTTGTGCACAAGGTTTTGTTCCTCGAACAAACAGTAGTACCAGGACACTGGTACCGTTCGGCCCTGGAGGAACTAGGTATCGCGTCGACCTCCAGGCTGGAACGAGGGCTATCAGGAGGTGCCACGCGATACAACGTAGTTTGCCTCTTCGGGGTAACTCGTACCTACCGCCGAAGGCTTCGTCTACCGTCGTCCATAAATGACTTGTGAATGCCAGCAACCCGTTTCATATAGATTAAGTTGGCTTAATTGCGATAATTCGTGTGCGAGTCATTGGATTGAAATAAGTAATCTGAACAAGCTAAATATGCGTAATCTGAGTAGTCTAAGTATAACACATCTAAACAAATTTGAGTATAACAAATCGGGAGAAATCTGATTATATCAATCACCTGAGTCAGAAATACGCTCGCGACACTTGCGTTTGCTTATGCGACTCATTGTTTCATTATATATATTCGTGCTTGCTTAACTTGATTTATCTTGGACAGGAAAGGACGAATGATAAGTTGGTAAGTTTTATCGTGTTACTCTTACATCGCACAGCGCACTGCAACACGAATTAGGCTTTGTAACATTTTCATGAAACTGGTCCTAAAGCAAGACTAGAAAGACAACTTAATATATGGTGCACGAAACTTATATAACGTGTTTGATTTTTTTCGGCGGACGAGAAGCCTCCCCACTAGTGCATTCATGTACTGATAACCCACCAGATTGCTTGCAGGGTGCGGGAGAACCTTGTTCGGTGCGGAGTTTTTCCTCGTGTGCGCTAAGGTGTGGAGCTAACTCTGGAGCCTTAGAGCGTTGCGGCAGGAGCTGCAGCACATATACATGACATAATGTATTGAAACGTCGCCTATGTATCATCCCACATTGTAAGCCGTTTGGCATATTTTATTGTTTCGAGAGAGAGAGAGAGAGAGAGAGAGTTTGAGCGACTTATAATCTCGGCCTACCGCCGCTTGTAACACTTCTTCATATCAATAAAGATATTGGGTTTTACTTATACTTGTGTTGGATCAAACTTCCGCTGCATTGGAGACTATATGTACGATTCCGTCACTTAGCATTTTATCGGCCGTTTCAGGTGCTTGCCTTACAGGACATAACTTAGGCTCGCGCAGGATCACGTCCATGCGAGGACGTTCGGTCTTGCGGGACCGGAATATGACATTTTGGTACCAGAAGTACAAGATCTTCTCAACCCAGGGAGCACAATCTATGATCTGATACAAAAGTTCCTGGCCGAAGGGGTTCACCATAAGTACTTGCTGTTATATGTTGTGGAGGTTATGGAAGGCAAGAAACGCTGCTATTTTCAAATCCATTCAATTTGATGCGGAACTCACCATCAAGTCAGCCCGTAGAATGCAAGATAAGTACGAGGCTACAACTGCTGACCAACTTCATCTGGCCTCTACCCAACCAATACAGCATGACAAAGATATCTGGACTCCGCGGCAAAATGGATGGAAGGTTAATTTTGATGGTGCTTTTTATGAGGGCATTATGGCCGGAGCTGCAGTTCTTGGCGATCACGAAGGAATGTTCATCTGTGCAACTTTTCTTCTTTTGGAAGGAGGCTCCCCTCTGGAATCTGAAAGTATGGGTCTGCGGCTGGCACTTGACATCTGTAAATCGAGAAATATCACCAATGTTACCATTGAAGCAGATTGCAAAAGCTTACTGGATTCCATTAATCACATGGAATCTGACATCCTATGGAGGGCACGTCATATCATTGAAGAGGGACGTGAAGTCCTTAGGAGAAATATTGGTATCACATTCTCGTTCACCCCCAGATGATGCACCAACTTGGTTGCCCATTTACTGGCCTCCTATGCTTTGAATGTAAACCAAGTTTCCATCAGTTGTTTCTATAATGAAACACCATCATGTATATTGGACCAGATCATTTCTGATATGGCCAAACTCTGTCCCACTGTTTCATGAATGAAATTACACTTGCAAAAAAAAAAAAAAAATTAGGTAATCAGAATGCTGATGATGGTGAAGAATGGAAGAACAGACATATAGCTGAGCAGTCGTCAACTGCTGACCCTCTCCTCTTATGTTTCCATGCACGGACGGCGAGCTTCACAAGCCGTTTTGCCGATTTCCGTTTGTCTTTGGTTGATGAAACAATGTCTACTGCCTCTTTGTTGGAGATGACATCCCAAACCTGACATACATGAAAAATACATGAAATTTAGAGGAGGGATATTGTGCTCATTCTAAAGTGAAGAACTATTCTTTGGCTATCATAGTCATACTATGAAAAATGTTGCAGGACCTTTTTCCTTTTTTCCATTTTGGTGGTGGATTTTCTTGTGAGGAAGTTTGTTTGGTTACGAGCGTGTTTGGAGTACCTAGCCAAATCTAGCAGCTTCTCAAGGTCCTTAGATGTTTTAAACGTAGTTTGCATATCGGTCGATATTGATCCGATACGGCTTATGTCGATACAGTTTGGCATGTCCTGATTCGATACCGTGCGATATCCGATACCGAGATTGGGGATCGCTTTTCCGGTCAATTCGGCAAAGAAAATTGAATGAAAATGGCCAATCAACGAGGGTATAAAAGCATAATAAGGTTATGTAAAAGAAAAAAACTTATCTATTACATATAAATCAATCGGCAAGGGTGACTACTATTACATTCAATTTCAAAACTACTAAGAAACAACACTAAAAATATTTCAAATTATACCTAAATCTATAAAATATATTTTCCAAAATGTTAATAATTTATTATTAATTATTTGATTTTCGATATCAAAAAAATCCAATACTTCCATCCGAAATCGTCGATATTGTCGATATCGTCGATTCCGATACCGATAACGAACCTTGGATAAATGAAGAAACTGAACTCTGAATTATGATCTGCAACATACAATTTGGCAGTACACCAACATTGGCATGTTTTAGAGGTTCAGAACTGCGGATAGAAAAGTTCATATGAGGGACAATCTGCAGTAGCACAGGCTTTATGGTTTAGATGTATCCAAGTCCATATTTGGTCTACATATTTCTGATAACACATAACAATGACAAATGGTTTGAATTTTCTAATTATATCCAGTAAACCTCCATTAGTGATCTTTTGAACGCATAGGCATGAATTCCCTAATAAAGCCTAGTGTATGTTGAAACTAAATTATGTATACAGAAGAACATAGATTGTTAATATGTCATTGTGGCATCATTTACAAATTAGTAACAATCTAACTAAATGAACATTTTATACGTGGCCTATAAGCAAAATGAGAAGTTGCATCACACAGAGTATTTTTTTTCCTAGCTACATTGTTGAGTTCTGATCAGTAACATACCCCGTCAGTTGCGAGCACTAAGAACTGATCTCTATCAGTCACAACCCTCTGAGTGACTTCAGGTACAGAGATGACGCCAAAGTCTTTGATGCAGTAGTCTCCTAACGCTCTCGACATCGCTAAACCAGGCCTTTCCCCATTTGGCTGCCACACCCTAAATACACCCGGCTCGTCTCTCAGGCAGAAAACGTGGCCATTGCACTTGGCTATACGCTCCGCCTCCTCTAGAAGTTAGGAGTATGAATAAAACCATGTGTTCACAATTGTGTGGCAATCGCTCATTTTTCAAAAATATACAAAGGGATTGCTTGATTACCAGGTAAATGAGGTTTAAAATCAGTAGTAAGCTGGAGAGGAACCAAGCTGCCATCATCATCAGTCGTTGCCAGCACCGCACGAGAATCGCCAACATTTGCTAATACCATAAGCGCACCCTAAGAAAAGATCAGCAGTCAAGGTCATGAGCGATAAGTTTAGTTTGAGTACTTTGTTCTATGTTATAGACTCAACTAGGAACAGATCTACTCCTAGCTATCTACTAAAAGAGGAAAATTTTGCATATTTGTCAAAGTAGTGTTGAAAACACGTGCACTCTGATACTACGTGTTGAGTGCGGCGCGGAAGAGTTTGCCAACCCACCTGAGATGACCAACCAATCTACGAACACCAAGTACAGCTAAAGACAAGTATATGGCGGTGACTACGTCACCTGGACAAATTTTAACCTTTATAGCTCAGATGAAATTACAAGATTGCAAAAAACTAATGATGAAACCATTTGTCCTAATAGGTTCAACCCCCTCACCACACTCAAGAAGAAAAGCAGAAGATTACAATTGAAATCACTCACCAACCCGTAGCAATCTCCCTAACCGAAGTTGGCGACTCCTCGATTAGATCTCCTTCTTCCTTCTGTCTTGGATGGCAAAGTCCTAAGAGCAAAGCACGGACTTTCTCTTAGATTTTCTGTGGACGGGCATCCCGAATCTCCAACTTTTGCTTGTTCTTTGTGCCTCCACCCTCCTCCCTATTTATAGGATGAGAAACCTATTTTAGGGTTAGGAAACCCTAAAAATAGCCAACCATAAGATCCAGTCGTCCACTAGCATCCAACGGTCCAAAATATAACATAAAAATTCCAAAATTCAAGCAGCCGTCGTCGACACCGAACTCGGACTGAGTTCGGTTCGATCCTGATAGAAAGGTTCTGGAACACACCACACCGAGTTCGGGCCGAACTCGGCCAGGGACCGAGTTCGGACCGAACTCTGCCCCCCCTTCAGCAGACTTGATTCCCAACAATCTCTCCCTCCAGTCTGATGAGAGATGTTGGCTCCAAGGCTCCTCAACTGGACTCCATGCCTGTCGTCCCGCGACAGAAATCCTGCTCCCCCATGTTGTAGCGCCCCGTTCCCCCGGTGCGGGGAGCGCGGCTAAGGAACACAAGACGGTATCGTTCGATCGGGATAGATTGAAACAAGAACTCGTCCTCATTATGGATTTGCTTCTTCGGAATCGATTTCCATATTCAGTGGACCGTGCCTCCGGGATCGACTTAGCGGCAAAGTCAGGAGGGACCTCTTCGCTGTTATCTTTTATTGCCTCGGATTTCGATGTCGCTTGTTGCTTTCGTGCTTTGAGTTGATTTTCGGATTTGCTTGTTTTCCTTGAACGGTTTCGATAGATTTCATTGTTTTCGTTCATTGCACTGCATTTCAATTCCGAGTATGGAAAGAGAGGAAGAGGTATTGATCGAGCTGTTCGTAATGCAGGTGAACGAGCAGTAGGCGGCTTACAAGCGGAGTCTTGAAGCGCCTCTTTCCTTCTCCCTTCCAACCAACTAAGTGAGTGGCTACCAACCCGATTAGCTAGCCCTGCTTCCAAGCTTCACACCCTAAATCTTGCATTCTTCTTTGCCCCGATCAAACGATACCAAGTAATAACTAAAATATGCCAAGATAAAAAGGGAATAGACTTGAATTGTATTGCTTGTCAATTGAACTTGTAAACGGTTATATCTTTGCATGCTTGTTCGTTCGGAATGTTCATCATATGCATAGATGCAAGTTTGAATGTATACTTCTTCTTTATATTGTACAATGTATAAAGATATATCCTGAATGCATGAATTGAACATAGATGCAATGTAAAAATGAATCATGCAATACTGCTTGTCTTGTGCTCATGTAGCCTCAGGGCAAATAACGTAGCCTCCGGGCGAATGATTGTTAACGTAGCCTCCAGGCGAATGATTGTTGATGTTCGATCACGGACAACTTGTGCACAAGGTATAGTTCCTGCGGGCGGCTGCTGGGGCACTGGCACCATTCCGGCTCCGGACGGAACTTACGTTTAGTCTCACGTACTTGGACGGGATGGTATGCGGTGCCTCGCGTACTTGCACGTAGCAAACCATCTTCGTCACATACTAGTGTCCATTATGGCAATCAAGCCACTGATCATCTTGTATATTTAAACCTGTTGCAAACTAACTTGTGTCTTCGTGGCAGGGAAGGCTTGGTAAGTATTGTGCAGGTGATTCAGACGGACAGATAAAAGCCACCGAACGGTGGCAAGTTCATTTCAGTATTATACAAATATGCTGTTGCTTGTAAATGAACTAAGGCAAGATAGAAACCCACAATAATATGCATGTTTTATTAAAACAACGTGTTGATTAGTATAGTTGGGTTAGCTCGCCTTCACCAGTATGTTTCGACATACTGACCCTCGTTGAAACAGGTTCTCCGCACTAAGATGAACCGAGCGAGGAGCCGAAGTCGTCTTCCCGATCCTGTCCAGCTGTAGGCGCATCCTGACCGCGCCGTATTTTGAAGTATTTGAAGAAAGGAGCTTGCTACTCAATACACAATGCAGCTTCGTGGCAAAGCCGTCCTCTAGCCCGGAGGTCTATACATTTTGAAGTTTAGTAAAGGGATGTAATGTACATGACGGCTATCTCGTTTTGAGTCAACACTTTTGTAAGCCCGCGCGGCAAATTAGCTGACTCGCTCAAGAGTTTGTAATAGATGTTCATTATCAATAAAGAGAACTTTTCCATGTTTCAAATCTGTGTTTCAATTTTTCTGCGTACTCTGAATATGTGCTTGTTATGCAAAATGCTAAAGCCTTGTGCGGGCGCAACCCCAGGCCCGCACGGCGGTCACGCCGTGGGACGCCCCTACGATTCGGCGAAATTGGGACGTGACATAGTGGTATCAGAGCACAGATTCAAGTTCCTTAGACTCTCGCACTGGAAAAGTTCCTTTAACGATCAAATCCCTGTGCGAACTCTTGAACTCGCTAGGCCAAAATGAGATACGTTCATGCAATAAGTCCATAATACATTATGATCCTAATGTGATTTACCTTCTTTTGAAGAAATGGCACCAGCGCAATCCACAACGCAAGCACCGGACGAAACGCAAGGCCAAGGAAGTAGTTCGGGCACTTCGAAAAGTTCAGAGAGCCAGCTAGCCGTGCCAAGCATCGATCCCATCCAGCAAATGTTGTAGATGTTGGAGGCAAACCAACAAAGGGACGAGGCTCGCTACGAATAGGGGCCGAGAAGCGGGCGGAGGAGAGTCAGCTCAAGTTTCAAGACAATATAGAAGCTCGATTCTCAGTCCAGCAGAAGCAGGTAGATGTCCTGCAACAGATCGTTCAGACTTTGGCTTCCAACCATTCCGCCGCAACAGCAACGACTCCGGTGGAACAGCCCATGCTTGAAGTAGAGACACCACAAATTCCAAGGACGAGGGACGTGATTGCCTTCGACTTTGGCCACTTCAAGAAAGTCTGCAACACCCCATTCAACGGGACTGAGGATCCAATCGTGGCTATAGATTGGTTGGCCGAACTTGAAGACCACTTCGCTCTGCTAGAGGTCCCCGAAGAGAAGCGCGTCGTATGCGCGCAACTACAGCTCCGCCTCAACGCGCACGATTGGTGGGACGTGCATCGACGATCTCTTCAATTTGACCATGGAGAGGAGGCGATCTCGTGGACGACTTTTCGTGCCGCGTTTGAAGAGGAGTATATACCCCCTCCAGTACAACGTCAAATGGAGAACGAGTTCGTGCAACTGAGGCAAGGCGGCATGACAGTTAAACAGTACTCCGTCAAATTTAACCGTCTCTCCAAATTCGCTAGCGCCTATTTACCTGATGTAGCGAGTCGAGCCAGAAGGTTTGAAGGTGGTCTACGCCCTGCCATCCATGCGCACGTAGTCGTTCATCAGTATCGGACAATGCGGGAAGTGATGAATCATGCTCTATCTCTTGAACCGCACTATCCTCACGTTTCTACCGGCGCTGTGCATACCTACAATCACAAACGCCAAGGCAACGTTAGAGGAAACACCGCTGCAAAGCGCCCTAACCACGGTGGTCCACAGAGAGGAAACCCAGGGCAACCATGTTTCTTCTGCAAGAAGCCAGGGCACCTGGCCAACGAATGTCGTTTGAAACAAGGATTATGCCTCATCTGTGGCGATGCAAACCACAGAATTCGTGACTGCCCTAAATACTCTGCTAGACATCCTCAACGTAACGTTCCCTAATGGTAAGTTCTATTCCTAAGTTTCGAGGACAAAACTTCCAATTAGTTGGGTAGGATGTAGCGCCCCGTTCCCCCGATGCGGGGAGCGCGGCTAAGAAACACAAGACGGTATCGTTCGATCGGGATAGATTGAAACAAGAATTCGTCCTCGTTATGGATTTGCTTCTTCGGAATCGATTTCCATATTCAGTGGACCGTGCCCCCGGGATCGACTTAGCGGCAGAATCAGGAGTGACCTCTTCGCTGTTATCTTTTATTGCCTCGGATTTCGATGTCGCTTGTTGCTTTTGTGCTTTGAGTTGGTTTTCGGATTTGCTTGTTTTCCTTGAACGGTTTCGATGGATTTTATTGTTTTCGTTCATTGTACTGCATTTCAATTCCGAGTATGGAAAGAGAGGAAGTGGTATTGATCGAGCTGTTCGTAATGCAGGTGAACGAGCAGTAGGCGGTTTACAAGCGGAGTCTTGAAGCATCTCTTTCCTTCTCCCTTCCAACCAACTAAGTGAGTGGCTACCAACCCGATTAGCTAGTCCTGCTTCCAAGCTTCACACCCTAAATATTGCATTCTTCTTTGTCCCGATCAAACGATACCAAGTAATAACTAAAAGATGCCAAGATAAAAAGGAAATAGACTTGAATTGTATTGCTTGTCAATTGAACTTGTGAACGGTTATATCTTTGCATGCTTGTTCGTTCGGAATGTTCATCATATGCATAGATGCAAGTTTGAATGTATACTTCTTTATATTGTACAATGTATAAAGATATATCCTGAATGCATGAATTGAACGTAGATGCAATGTAAAAATGAATCATGCAATACTGCTTGTCATGTGCTCATGTAGCCTCAGGGCGAATAACGTAGCCTCCGGGCGAATGATTGTTAACGTAGCCTCCGGGCGAATGATTGTTGATATTCGATCACGGACAACTTGTGCACAAGGTATAGTTCCTGCGGGCGGCTGCTGGGGCACTGGCACCGTTTCGGCTCCGGACGGAACTCACGTTTAGTCTCACGTACTTGGACGGGATGGTATGCGGTGCCTCGCGTACTTGCACGTAGCAAACCATCTTCGTCACAGACTAGTGTCCATTATGGCAATCAAGCCAGTGATCATCTTGTATATTTAAACTTGTTGCAAACTAACTTGTGTCTTCGTGGCAGGGAAGGCATGGTAAGTATTGTACAGGTGATTCAGACGGACAGGTAAAAGCCACTGAACGGTGGCAAGTTCATTTCAGTATTATACAAATATGCTGTTGCTTGTAAATGAACTAAGGCAAGATAGAAACCCACAACAATATGCATGCTTCATTAAAACAACGTGTTGATTGGTATAGTTGGGTTAGCTCGCCTTCACCAGTATGTTTCGACATACTGACCCTCGTTGAAACAGGTTCTCCGCACTAAGGCGAACCGAGCGAGGAGCCGAAGTTGTCTTCCCGATCCAGTCCAGCTGTAGGGGTATCCTGAACGCGCAACATTTTGAAGTACTTGAAGAAAGGAGCTTGCTACTCAATACACAATGCAGCTTCGTGGCAAAGCCGTCCTCCAGCCCGGAGGTCTATACATTTTGAAGTTTAGTAAAGGGATGTAATGTACAGGACGGCTATCTCATTTTAAGTCAACACTTTTGTAAGCCCGCGCGACAAATTAGCTGACTCGCTCAAGGGTTTGTAATAGATGTTCATTATCAATAAAGAGAACTTTTTCATGTTTCAAATCTGTGTTTCAATTTATCTGCGTACTCTGAATATGTGCTTGTTATGCAAAACGCTAAAGCCTTGTGCGGGCGCAACCCCAGGCCCGCACGACTGTCACGCCGGGGGACGCCCCTACGATTCGGCAAAATCGGGACGTGACACATGTCACCGATCTCCACTCCCCCGAGTTGTTTTGCATCTTCCGTCATCTCCAGCTCCTCGACCGTCATGTCGACGCTAGATGTCATGCGTAGCACTTCCTGCACTATTGGGATCATGCCGATATCGATGACACGGCCAAGACAGAAGTCCCTAAAGATCAGCTTCACCGTGAGTCTTAGCTGCATGTCCCCGACTTTCGTCTTCCACAGGAACATGTTAACGTTCCTACGAGCTTCTTCACCCTTGGATGTCCTAACCAAAGGGACGATGTGATTCTCCCGAGATTCGAACTCCTGAATCTGTCCACCTTCGTGTCTGAACCTGAAACTCCCCCATACACATGCGTCCTCGAGCAGAATATCACGTACTGTGCATACCGTCGATGACACACAGCTTCCCCTGAACTGTGTGAATGATGATGCTCCTACCTCAGATTGTGCTGCAAACCCTGATCTCCTCCATGGCCTCGAACTGCTGAATCCAATATCGCTCTATAAAGTTTTGGCAAACCACCAGTCGCCAAAACTGGATCTGTGGAACAACTCCCACCTGGAGACCGACCAGCTGTCATGGGATCGACAGACTGACTCTCAATCTTTGACTCATCACCATTTGTCGCTTTGTCTCGACGAACCAAATCCTCTGTATCCCTCAAAGTATCTCGAAGTCCCTCCAAGACAAGTTTTTGATGATCAACCTCATATCGAATACCCCTCGAGCCTCCATCCGGTGTCTGTGGCTTGCCTGTACAACTCAGCGGCTTGATCTTGTACATGCCACAACACAAATCTCCTCGAGCTAGCTGCTGGGAACCCTTCGTAAACATCCAATCTTTGTCCCCAAACAAATTGCAACAGCCATCATCTGTCAGCCTTCCTACCGAAACTAAATTATAGCGCAAACTCGGTACATGTCGCAGATCCTTGAGAACGAGTTTCTCACCAAGATCCGTTGTCAAGTGCACATTACTGATGCCTACAACTGCAGTCATCCCCTTGTTGTCCATCTTCACATGTCTAAACCTGCCACCGCGGTATGACTTGAAGATCCTCCTATATGGAGTGGCGTGATACGACGCCCCCGTGTCCATGACCCAATAGTCATTATGACACATGCCACAAGGTTCCTCTACGTCGATTGCTACGATGATGAGATCTCTCATAGCCGTGAGATCCTCCCGATCATCATTGCCTTTGGCCTTCTCAACTTTGAGCTTCATGCAGTTCCTCTTGATAAGACCCATTTCGCCACAGTGATAGCAGCCCTCCTTTCGGTCCACAGTCGCAAGATCCCGAGAACTCCCTCATGTCCTCGCCTGTGACTTGGGTCTTCCCTTCCCGTAGGAAGCCACCAGAGCAGACTCCTGCGACGATTCCACTTGCTTACGCCGGATCTCCTAGTTCAACAAGCTGCTTTTGACTGCCTCCATCGTGAGAATTCCATCAGGAGCGGAGTTGCTCACCGACACCACCAACGTCTCCCAGCTTCTCCCAGCTTTTCAGCAGAAAACTCAAAAGCAGAAGGGCCTGAAGATCATACTCAATCATCATCTTTATCGCAGACAGCTAATTGATGATGTCCTGAACCTCGTTCATATGTTGTGCCACCGGTGCACCCTCCGTGTACTTCGAGTTGACGAGTTGGCGAATCAGAAATGCCTTGTTGCCAGCCGTCTTCCTTCCGTACAACGAATGCAGCTTCTCCCATAATACTTTTACAGAATTTTCCATGGACACGTGATGAAATACCGAGTCGTGCAGCAATTGGCGAATGAATCCAACAGCCTTCCGATCCAGTTGTTTTCAGTCATCAGCACATTTGTCCAGCGGCTTTGCGTTGTCGCCCTCCAACGAACTATGCAAGTCCTTGCACCAGAGTAGATCCTCCATCATTGGCTTCCAAATCGTCCAGTTTTTTTCTGTTAGGGTGATCATACGAGTGTTCATCTACTCCATAGACATAGTTGCACCTTCCCTCTTGAGAAGAACCTGGCTTTGATACCACGTGTTGAAAACACGTGCGCTCTGATACCACGTGTTGAGCGCGGCGCGAAAGCATTTGCCAACCTACCTGAGATGACCAACCAATCTACGAACATCAAGCACAGATGAAGACAAGTATATGGCGGTGACTACGTCACCTGGACAAATTCCAACATTTATAACCCAGATGAAATTACAAGATTGCAAAAAACTAATGTTGAAACCCTTTGTCCGAATAGGTTCAACCCCCTCACCACACTCAAGAAGAAAAGCAGAAGAATACAATTGAAATCACTCACCAACCCATAGCAATCTACCTAACCGAAGTTGACGACTCCTCGATTAGATCTCCTTCTTTCTTCTGTCTTGGATGGCGAAGTCCTAAGAGCAAAGCACGGACTTTCTTTTAGATTTTCTGTGGACGAGTACCATGAATCTCCAAGTTGTGCTTGATCTTTGTGCCTCCACCCTCCACCCTCCTCCCTATTTATAGGATAAGAAACCTATTTTAGGGTTAGGAAACCTTAAAAATAGCCAAACATAAGATCCAGCCGTCCACTAGCATCCAACGGTCCAAAATATAACATAAAAATTCCAAAATTCGAGCAGTCGCTGCCGACACCGAAATCGGACCGAGTTCGGTTCGATCCTGACAGAAAGGTTCTGGAATACACCACACCGAGTTCGACCCGAACTCGACCAGGGACCGAGTTCGGACTGAACTCTGCCTCCCTTCAGCAGACTTGATTGCCAACAAGTAGAAGCCCAGATAGAAAGCAATGGAACGAAATAAAAGAAATAGAATCTCGGGAAACTTGAATGCGAGTGCCTACCTCTCGCCACAAACTCCACCACTGTCACGCCCCAGTCCCAAAATATCGAGGACTGGACACGTGGCAATGGCCAGCAGTACGCACCGATGGACAAACCCAATTTAATGGTTCCATCGGGGCATACTTAAGCTGTATTTACAATAGTCAGGGTTTACTACAACAAGTCAGAACTAATCTCATCCACACAAAAGATAATACGATCAACAGCAATAAGGAAAGTAAATTAAACATCCAGTCTCAGCAAAGCAATTCGGGGAACAACCCGATATAAAGTCTGTTACAATTGTTTTAATTAAACAGAAAAGAGAGTCTATCTGCCATAATAACTGAGCATGAAGAAGCAGTTGTTCAGGAGAAGTCCTCAGCGATCACCTCGTCCTCAGGTACTGGTACTGTTCCGTGAAGTGCACCTGTTCCGTATACCTCTGGATAAACCTCGTCTGCAAATCCTGGGGACATAATCCGGATCCAGGTCCTCAGGGGACATAGCAAGGTACAAGAAAGCTCAAGCCAAAATAAATGCAGTACAGCAAATAATGAAACAGTAGGGTAAACTATATAACCAACTATGTGAAATGCATGTTGAGAGCATCACTAGAACTTAGGCTGATACCACTACAAGCTCTGTGTCGGGGAGCCGGGTAGCAGTTATACTATGAGTTTTACTATGTGTTTACTATGGATTTTATATATATATAATCAGCCTGTAGCCTGTGTGTCTCTCCCCACCCAATGTAATCATACGTCTCATGTCCACGATGCCTCATGTCCACGTTACGTAAGATCATATCTAATGCAGTGAGTCATACTATGTCTATGAATATAACCTCTAGGATTATAATATAATGTCTATGCCAATCCTGCAACCTACACAGAATCACCTTGAATATTTCAGGAAGATTCTGTCTCATGATTTGTGTCAGGTGTCCTGGGTATAATGTACTTGATATGGCAAGTACGAGAATGTAAATGTCACGATATCCATCTCTAGTTGACCTTACACAACCCCGCGTACGGTGTTGGCACCCGACTATTAATCGGACGCTAAGTAAGTCAAAACGGCCCTAGGTTTAAGCATGTACAATAATTATTTAAAGTCAAAGAAATATGTAACAAGACTGCAAGATGGCAAGGTACACTTGCCTGGGTTTTCGGCTTCAAGTGTAGCTCTGGCTTCAGCAGGAATTGCAGGCAGTACTCCGGTTGCTGAAAAAAACATCTCCATCAGATCCAGAAAATATCAATCAGCTAGAAACGCCTGTCCTTGAGTCCAATTTGGAGACAAGGGCAAAAATGACATTTTCGGGTCAAAGCGGGGTCCACATGTGGCCCACTTTGCACCGAAAAATGCGTCAGGGTCAAAGGTCTCTAAATCTGTCCAACTTAGTGTCAACAAGTCAGGAACGATGATACGTACCCAACGGAACTTCCAGAATTGGATTCCGATGAGCTGTTCACAAAATCGCCCGCCAAGTGGAGCCTGTGGGGCCCACGACACGCGATTTTGTCAACGTTCTCAGAATCGAACCAAACTTGGCTCACATGACCAGCGTATTGCTACGAGTCCGATGGCACAAGTTTCGTCTCGATCCGACGTGTGTACACTAAGTTACAGCGAGATTCAGAATGGTCGGATACGGGACGGTGTCCGCGGATACGCACTGATTCCGGTGTGCATGCACATCCGAATCAGTTTCTGTGAAATCCCGCACGTCCGTATCAACGACGCGCACGTATCTGCGAAGACCGCGCGCGACCAAGTTGTCCCGTTTGGCGGGGCGTACTCAGTTCCGGGGTGAAACAGGGCGTTGGTTTTCCTGTTTTTGGATCGCGGTTCGTGATCACCACAGGACGCGATGCACCGAGCGGGTTGCACGGGCACCGAGGGGGTCATACAGGCTACGCGTTGCAACTGACGGAAACGAAAACAGAGCTACGAGGAGGAAGATACGAGTACCTGAACAGGGCTCGAAAACAGCGATCTCCGTGTCCGACTCGTGTCCTGTGTCCTGGACATTGTTCCAAACCGTGTCCAAACTAGGGTTAGGGTTCTGTCTACTGACAGAGATCGTCGGAGGAGGGCGGCGCGGTTGGAGGCGGGCCGGAGAGGCTGGGGGCGTCACTGGCCGGAGGCAGCGGGGTCAGTCGGCTGCGCGGCGGAGCTGGGCGGAAGGAGACGGTCAGCGGAGCGGGATCGGGGGAGGTTCTGCGGGGCTGGGTCGAAGGGAGCTGCGGGGTGGAGGGAGTTGCGGGCTGAGGGCGGAGGCGGGTTCGAGCAGAGGGCGGTGCTGGGCTCGCGGAGGGTGGCCGGCGCTGGGGTTCTGGCCGGCGAGGTCGAGGGGAAAGGAGGGAATGAAGGAGTCGGGTTTTTAGAGGGGAGGAGGGAGGCGGATGGTCGTCCGGTGAGGGGGAGCCGGAGCGGAGGGGTCGTCGGTTGCGGGGAGAAGAAGAGGAAGAGACGGCCGGCGGTGGACGGCGCGGGAGGCAAGAAGTCGGGCTGCTGCGGTTTGGGGAAGATGAGGGTTCGGGTCGGGTTCAACAGGTCGGGTCGGGTCAACGGCGGATCCGGCCCGATCCGCTAACAAAAACGGGTTCGGATCCAAGCGGGTCGGGTCATGGGTTTGACCCGGATCCGACCCGTTAAGGTGGGGTTGGGTTGGTTTGGTCAGACCGCCCGGTTCGGTTTATTTTGGTTTGGTTTAATTAAATAAACCCGGTTTATTTGGTTTAATTAAAATAATTAGTATTTAGGGCTTTAAAAATCCATCCGGGGTCCAATAAATTCCCGAAAAATTACCCTATGTCCAGTTTTTAATTTTACACCATAAAATATTATTTTCATCACATTTTAATATTATTTAATATCATCTAAAAATCCTTTAATTATAAAATACCCTGATTTTAATTCCAGAAAATATCTCAAAAATTTCAGTAAATTGGGGGAAATTTCTAAATTATAAATTTTTGAAAATCAGGGGGATTACAATCTACCCCCCTTAAGAGGATTGCGTCCTCGCAATCAAAGAATAACTGGTCAACAGAGATGACACGGTTGAAAATTTTATTCAAACACATCAAGATTAATAAAAGTCAAGGTTGTGGGTTTAAACACATAGGGAAAGTCATTTCCCTAAGCAATAGAATTTTCCAATTATGGAAAATCTAAAAAATTACAGTTTTTAGAAAAACAGGTTTATTCTTTTAAAAACATACCAGGTTAACATTTATACAACATTTTAGTTTATTAGAAAGTTCAAAATTACTAGATGATCACTAGGTTATCTATTATTAGCAAGTTAAAATGATCAGGTTAAGTCTAGGGTCATGAACCAGCAGGCACGAAGTAAAGCAATTCTAGAAACGGAAAAACTATAAAAACTTACGCGCATTAGCTACTCCATGGTTTTGCGCGTCTTCCAAGGTCATCGCGAAGGCTTGTCCGCGTCCTTGTGGTGGATTCCTTTGCTGCTGCTGGGCTTGTTGGAAGAGTGCTGCCTATGGTGCCAAGGGTAGCCTTGGTTGATACCCTCCTGGTACTGGTAGAGCTTGTTGGTTTGCCCTTGTTGCTCCTCCTCGATGGTAAGGACAATCCTTGGCTAAGTGTTGATTGGTTCCGCAAATCAAGCATAATCATAACTTGCATCTACAGTCCTTCTCAGTATGGCCTACCTTGCCACAGTATTGACATGTAGGTAATGTCTGCGGAGAGGCTCTGGGTGGCTGGTGTATATGAGGCCTCTTTGCAGCTTCTTCTTGTGGTGCTTTGGCTGATGTGGAAGACCATTTCAGACTGGTCTCTCTCCTGGTGACGCGTTCCATACGTCGGGCTGCAGCGAGAACGTCCGAGTAAGAGGTAGGTGCGACAGATCCGATGAGTCTCTGCAACTCGAAGTTTAGTCCGTCGAAGAATTTCTCAGCCTTCTCTTCTTCCGTTGGGATCAAAGTAGGGGCGAAGCGACTTAGACGAATGAATTCTGCGTTGTACTCCTCCACTGTCATGCTGCTCTGAGTGAGACGATTGAACTTGTCCCGAAGTTCTGATCGAGCGATAGCCGAAATGTACATCTCCTGAAAGATTCTGGAAAACTCTTCCCAAGTGACTCGGTCTGGTATGAGCCGGGTCTCTTCAGATAGCCACCAATGATGAGCATTGTCCGTCAACTGCATTCTGACGGCGGTCATCCAACGTTCTCTTGGAAGTTCAGCTGCTTCCAACTGGTGTTGTATGTTGGTGAGCCACTCATGAACTTCGGTTGGTCCTTCTTTGCCCGAAAAGGTACGGGGCTTGAGTTGACGGAAATCGGTGATAGACCCCGTCACTGGTCGCCTAGCTTGTGGGTTCGCCTGCTCCAATGCGTTTACTAGGCTGGTTCTCAGAATCTCTGCCTCATGACGCTGTGCCTCCTGTTGAACTTGCTGTTGGGCTTGCATCATGGCGTAAAACATCTGGAACATCTGCTGCCCGTCCATTGTTTGCCCTGAGGGAAAGACAGGCATCGGTGGAGTGAACTGTGGCGGAGGTGGGATGTCGTCGCGCCTGAACCTTGAGTTATGCTGTTCAGCTTGACCACTCTGAGAAGATTGCCCTCTGTTCTCTGGTGTAACTCCATCTCCATAGGTAACCACAGCATCTTGTGGTGTACTCAAAGGAATTTCATCTCCAATTCTAGGATCCATTTTTCTGCATCCAAAATAAAATATAAGAAGCACACAGGATTCAAGACAAGATGCAAGTCAAAAGTTAATTTGAATACGATACAGATATCAAGAACGATTCAAGCAAGTGGATGAGATCCTAAAAACTTATCATATTCTTATTGCAGGCCTGTTCGGTCCCTAAGTTGAAACCGAACAATTTAGTCGTTGACCTGCATGGGCCACCACAACCACCCACAAGGAAAATGGAAAAAGAGGCTCGTTATTCAATTGACGTGCTATGAACATGTCTAGTGACAATTTAAGAGAATATTGTAGTTACGATTCAGAGTTTTTCTTATGCATAATAACCTATGTTGAATAAATATGGACACAAATAAGGACGCGATATAGATACAGGATATGATCATTTTCAGATAGCTACATAGTCATCTATGTTGCATGAAATATGGAGACATATAAGGGTACGGACACAATATGGATACGGCTTAAAAATGCAGACACTTTCGCGATTGGTATAATATAGTGATCTACGTTGCACGAAATATGGACAAAAATACCAGCGCGGACACGATGCGGATTGGGTAAGGGTATAGGATACAAACATTTTCAGATAGGTATAATATAGTCTTCTATGTTGCATGAAATATAGATAAATACAGGTACCGACACAATATGGATACGGAAACATTTTCCATGTCCATGTAATACAGATAATAACTTGATGTTAATTGGCATGTTGTTTGCCAGGTCTTCCATAAACTAAAAGGTGATAATATTTTACAGGCTCGCTGACAAACGGTAACAGTCGCAGGAAATTGGTATAGAACTTGGTATACTTGGTTAACACACTACTTGTCAAAACAATCCTCTTTAAAGAAGCAGTAATGCTAAGTTTACAACCAACGGTTTACAACCTCTCTCTCCCACTTCTTGCACATGCGTCCCACCAGGTCCCACCTCCCCTCTCACCTCCCTTGCTACATGGGCTCCATCCGACCCCACCACTTCCCTTCTACTCCAATCGAATTCCGACACGTGGCCGCCACGTCGGCGGTTGTAAGAGGGTTGTAAGCATTGGTTGTAGTCATAGCATTATTGTTAAAGAAGTACTGCAGTTGCATCAAATTGTACCCAAAGAAAACTAACATATACATACAGCGGCATCATATATAGGGCAAGGTTCACAGTATCATTATCGAAATCGGTATCAGACCTTCCTATTAGTATTGGGATCAACGATATCGACAGTATCGACGGTTTCGATTTGGAGTATCAAAATTTTTGGTATCAGAAAGTAAATTTATACTACTATATAATAAAAAAGGTTAAAGCCTTATTGCGAAATTTTTGTTTCTAAAATTTTCTTATCTATGTTTACAAATTAAAATTGTTCATTAAGTTTAACATGGATAGTTAGATAATTATGTGTAAAAATAAATAAATAAATAAAAGAAACTGTTGTTTGTTCTTTCCAAGATGTAAAAAATGAAGGGGCTTTGCTCTTCTTAAGTAGTAAAAAATAAAAAGATTATCGGTTGCTTTCCCCCATATAATATAAAATACATGCAACGCACGTGCATATACTAATAATTATTAATAAGTTATCAACATTTAAAAAAAAATATTATACATTTATGCATAAATTTAAGTATTTCATGTATTATTTCTTAGTATTTTTGAAATTGAATGAAATAGTAGTCACCCTTGACGATAGATTTACCTGCGATATATAAGTTTTCTTATTTTATATGCTTTTACACCCTTGTTGATTAGTCTTTTTAGTTCAATTTGTTGTTGTCGAATTGACTGGAAAAGAGACCTCCAATGTCGATATCGGTCAGTATAGGGTATCGGTCGGTATCGGATCGGTACATGTCAAACCGTATCAATATTGGCCGTATCGAATCGGTATCGGTCGGTATGGATCGATACATGCCAAATCGTATCGGTATCGGCTGATACTAAAACTATGATTATAGAGAACGTATCAATAAATCAACATGCTAAACTCAAGATAAAGGCTTTGTTGTTGCGAAGTCAACATGCTAGAGAAGAGAATAGGTCATACAAGCAAAGCTCGTCAGTAATTGAATTAGCTGAGATAAATATAGCTAGCAGTAGAATTGGTAATCACCTGTTTTACAATTGTGAGGGCAGTGGTGCCACTATTGAAAGAATCAAGCTTGGGATGATGCTCAAGCTCCTCGTCAATGGCAGCACAAGTTCTTAGATACGACTGCTTCCAAATATCAAACTGGCATACTCCTCCTTTCTCATCTTCCAGAGCCAGAGCTTCCTGCCAGTTGCGGAGTAGCGATGGAGGAAGAGACTTCCGGACATATTTAGCCACAGTGTGACCCCAAGGACCATGTCCATCAAATATACCACAAAATATCGTGTCTTCTTGGCATCCAAATTCCTAAATTATAACCATAAGAACATATCAAACCAGCAGATTTCAAAAGGGATGATGATAATAAAAAGTGATCAATTTATCAGAATTGCAAATACATATCATCTTAATGAGAAATCCATATACTCATTTCGATCAAGATTCTCTAATTTATCAAGACATACAAAAACTAAAATCAAACATAGCAATCTATGTTGCACTGACACAGATACGACACGACAGTTATTTAGGTGTATCCCTAGTGTATTCTGGTGGTTGTGTCTGATACGTGTCCAGTACTCAGGACATGACACGGCCCAGATTCTTGAGGTGTCTGTGCTTCCTAGACAGCAATTATAAGAAGTTCGCTACATGTTCACTTAGGAGAGAGCACAAACAAAATACCAAACACCATTAACATCAGACGAAACTCTCCTAATATAGAAAATTCTTATTGGCTCATTCAAATTAACGAAACTCTACATATATAATAGTACAAAGTTCCATGTTAAATCCAATAATATAATCGATAACTACAAATCTTTATGTCTTATTGTAAAATTAATTAGAAGTAGACGAGGAAAGCAATAAATGGACAGCAATTGGACAACTAATCAACAAATACTAAATATGTTGCACAGACACAGATAGGACACGACATGGACTTGCCACATATTTTAATATGTCCCAGTGTATTTTAGAGTTTCTGTTCTGTGTGTAGGACGCATTGGACACGACACAGCCCAGATTTGTGGAGTGTCCACGCCTCCTAGATTACCACAAACAAACCCATTTTCGGATTTCACTACGCAAAATGGAACTAGTCAGCCCATCATTTAATAAACCATTGCCACTCCAGGTTCGTGTCCAACAATGTATCGGACACGACATAGACACTCCAAAATCAATAAACAAGCTATGCATGAAGCATAAAAAAAAGTTGTTTTTAGAAGCCAAAAAAAAGATTTGCTAACATATATATATATACAAGAATTCATCAAGAACTGACCTCCCACACAATAGAGCGGTCTTGGTTCACTCCTTTCTCTCCTCTCCGCGAGTGAACCGACACGAACCCATTGGACTTCTTACTGCAAACTACTGATCCCGACGACTTCAGTACAGTACTCTCCTTCTTGTTCGTGCTGTATCCTCCTTCTTGAAGCTTCCCCCTCCCCACAGAGAGAGAGCGCAGCAACAACGTCAGGTTCCACATCGGAAAACCAGATAAGACGAAAAAGCTTCTGAGTTTGGAGTTGGATTGAATTAGTGGAGCAGTGGCGAAGTTGAGGGGGGCTTCGTCGGATTTTTGCGGGAAGTCTAATTCTCCATGACTTCTTTTCCCGGGGACTTATATAACTATAACATTACGTTTGGAAGAGAGTTTGCGTATGACCCCTGTATTTTGTATAATTCATTTTCTACCCCACCTATGGTTGTCAATGAAAATAAGCAGACCAAATAGTTTTGTTTTCTTGTTTTCCAAAAAAATTAAAAAAAAATTTGCAAAAGCAAAAGCAGCCAATAAAGCGTATTGGCCATTCACTCTATCTTTTCTTTATTCAAAACTAAGTATAATGCATGTGTCTTGTACGTATTTTAATCTTTTAAAAAAAATAAAAGGTATCTAAAGAACAAAATATATCTTTTTTAAATTTTCTATATGTAATTACCTAAATGTTCTTATTATATTTAATAAATAATTTTAATTAGTACAGTCAGATAAAGATATATTTGAAAGAAAAAAAAATTACGAAAATTTTCAAACTATGTATTTCTTTCTTTCTTTAAAGTTATTATGTCAGCCATATAAGTTTGCATGTCTATGCTAAAAAGTAAGGTTCACACATTGATAATCAAATCGGTATTGGGTTTAGATGTTTTAGGCGGTTGTTGTTGCACACCATGATAAAAATTAGATAATGAGAACATTGTTCGAACATCAGAGTTGGTTCCAAGCCTAGACGACTTAGGCATGAGCCTAAGATCCCTAAAGGTTGTAGAAAGATCTCCAAATTTTACAAATGTCTTCTAAAATTTACAAAATCTCCAAAAAAAAAAAACTATAAAGATTCCAAAAAAAATTATATAGGAACTCCTATTTTTTAGAATTGTTTAAGTTCCCGTCCTATTAATATATAGCAATCCATGTTATCAAAGCATACGAATTTCAATAAACCTTTTTTATTTTCAAATTGTATTGGCAAAACATGGGTTTAAGGCTAATCTAGCCTTCCTTGCTTTTTGTCTGATTGACATTCAAACCAGTAGTGCCTAAAAGTGTTGGATTAGTTCTCTTCGCGAAAGTCCATAAGGTTCAAAGCTTGACAATTCTTTGGCAAACTCATCAAAGACAAATTCTTTGTTGTCTCGTCGACCGTCCAAAGACAATTCTCTGTTCAGGCAAACTCTTCTTGACCATGTTGTAGTTATTTACTTATTGATGTTTTCTTGTTGATAGTTTTATCTTTCCGATGGTAGTGTTAGGATTGTTGTAGACCTTGTCTCATGTTCCATGGCCTAGAGCCTAATAAATGATTGATTCCAAGTTTCAAACAAACTTTTGATAATCTTTATAAAAAATAATTTTAGTGAAGCTTTCTATTGCGAGTTGCAATTATTTTCTTCACTGTCCGTGGGGTCATGGCATGTTGATTTCGATGGGAGGCACAGATGAAGACAAGTATATGACGGTAACTATGTCACCTGGACAAATCACAACCTTTATAACTCAGATAAAATTACAAGATTGCAAAAAACTAATGTTGAAACACTTTGCCTTAATAGATTCAACACTCTCACCACACTTAAGAAGAAACGACGAATCTCCACATTTGTGCATACTTTGTGCCTTCACCCTCCTCCTATATTTATAGGATGAGAAATCATATTTTAGGTCATGATAGAATTTTCTAAATAGGAAACCCTAAAATAAGAATTATATTACACCTAAAATAGTCCAACACCAATTATGGACGTCCAAATATGGGTTTGATTAAATATTTGATACTAATTTAAAATCAAATCAAATCTTACATTTAATGTATATTTTTAAATTATATCAAATCAAATCTTTGACCATATTTGGACTCCAAAATTTACCAAATTCAGACTGGACTCCAACAATCTCCCCCTCCAGTCTGATGAGAGGGTATTGACCACATGGCTCCTCAACTGGACTCCATGCATGTCGTCCCGCAATAGAGTTCTTGCTCCCCCAAGCCATCGATCTCCGATCTCCCGAGCTGCCTTGCATCTTCTGTCGTCTACAGCTCCTCGATCGTCACGTCGACACTAGCT
This sequence comes from Iris macrosiphon, assembly GCA_036927795.1. Taxonomy (NCBI): domain Eukaryota; kingdom Viridiplantae; phylum Streptophyta; class Magnoliopsida; order Asparagales; family Iridaceae; genus Iris; species Iris macrosiphon. The sequence continues at coordinate 292,415,976 of JAYESA010000005.1, forward strand.
GTCATGCGTAGCACCTCCTGTGTCACGCCCCGGTCCCGCAGGGCCGTTCGTCCTCGCTTTAGTCCCTACGGAACCGATCGTCCTCGCACGGGCGTGATGCCGTGCAAGCCTAAGATGCGCTTGCACAAGGCCAAAGCTTTGATACAAGGGCAAGTAAGCTATTCAATACTGAAGCACCGGCACACATATTGCAGAAAAGTGAAGATCACAATGGCATATAAAAATAGGCTCTTTTATTGATATTCACAAATGTTACAAGCGGCGCATGGCCGAGGTTACAGATCGCTCAAGCACTCTTCTCTCGATTACAATGATATCGTTCCATACATCATGTCCCTCTATACAAAAGCAGCTAAAAGCAATCTCTATACGACTCAAGGCATCTTCTCCAGATTTCCGGTTCCTTGGGATGAGGCACGGCTATCGCTTCCTCGCACGAACGAGCACCTGAGAACAAGAAAACTGTTGGTGGGTCAGCACTTTATACAAGTACTGGTGAGTATAAACAACTGAACAGAAGCTACACCCCCTGAGACCCACACTAAGTAGACTTGTGGCAAAACATTGCATTTCTAGTGATCTTGCTAGTTTTACCTAAGTTTGTTTCATGCAGTTCTAGCAGAGTCATATTACATCTTTTTTTAAACATAACTTTGAAACAGTTTTGCATATTCAAACACTAAGCATATGAATCGGGACAGTGCTCTATCGTGCAGTGCGCAGCATGTATTGTGCATCAAATCTAACTCTTTTTGGGGCAAAGCTTATTTAGCAGATTGAGCATATCGAATTGAGGCAAACATATCAAGCAGACTATTATGCACTCAAGCACTTAAGGCAACACATCTATATGATTTCGGTCCCCGAGAAACTCAGGATTGGCAGCGGTAATCCAGCTAATCCAATGACTCACATACTGGTACTATTAGCAGCTGTGACTGAGGTTCAGCTCTGCACTAATAGCCATTGTCCAACCGATATTTGATGCATGAGTCACTATCAGATAAATCACGATGCATAACGAATGATCAAGCAGGCTATAGATAAACTCATAATATTTCTTACTCACGGCCGAACGGTTATCCCTGCAGCAGACACACAAGTTAGCCACAATTTGCATAATATAATGTATACAGTTCTCTAGTTTCCCCTGTTCGTCCCTGCATCAAACAGTTAGGTATGCAAAAAGACTAGCCTAGCATGCGCCCTAACTATATGATGGTCCCCTCATCGGGATTAGCAGTTGGGACGTACAAGCCCATCTCACTAATAGACTTGTCTTTGGTCTACCCAAGAACGTACAAGCCTTGGGTATCTAGATCTCTTCCCGGGTCGAACGATCCCCAGTGCCCCAGGAACCGCTCGAGAGATAATCCTTGTGCACAAGTTGTCCTGACCAAATGCATGAGTGCAAGCCCTATCAGAAAAATATGCTATCATGCAACTGATGAACAATGCACAACAAGTCTATCTCTTTTCTCATTTCTCATTTCTCATTCCTCTTTCTCAAGCTCAAGTCCAGATAGCCGAAGCTCATTGTCTTAATGCACATTGCCTAATAGCCACACCCTCCCGTAAGTAAGGTGTGTTAAGCCTCAGGGTGGACTATTAGTCTAGATTCACAAGTTCACGCTATTCTCCAAGTTCCATCTCATGACAAGCAATCAGTGAAGCATGTTCAAGCAAAGCTAACTCATTAAGCAAGTAACAAGCAAGAACAGTTCTTATAACTCTAGCATGCATTTCTATCTTTTGTGGACAAGCATTCTAATATTCCAGTCTAGCATACGATATAATTGCAAGCAATCCTCTTTACTCTTATTATTAGCATGGCAAGGTTCTATCTCGTTTCAGACAAGCATTTCTAGTTCTCTTATTAGGCAAGCAAGCAGATTCGTTTTAATGACAAGCTATGTGAGTTCTCTTATTAGCATACTGAGTCGGTTCTATCTTTCTTCTTATGAAAACATTCTTCTTAAGCAAACAAGCATTCAAAAACTCAGATTCATTATTAAGTCGTGCAAGAATCAGAGAATGCAGTTCTGCCCGCTCACTTTGATCAATCGGTCGGGAACTCTCCGAGAAGACTTCCGTTCGAGCAAGCAAGGCGATCTCACTTTGTACGTAGCGTCGATGCGGAGCAGAGCGCTACATCCTGCACTATTGGGATCCTGCCGATATCGATGACACGGCCAAGACTGAAGTCCCTGACTATCAGCCTCACCGTGAGTCTCGGCTGCCTTTCCCTGACTTATGTCTTACATCGAAACGTGTTAACGTTCCGACGAGCTTCTTTACCCTTAGGTGGCCCAACCAAGCGGACGGTGTGATTCTCCCGAGATTCGAACTCCTAAATCTTTTCACTTTCGTGTCCGAACCTGAAGCTCCCCCCATACACACGTGTCCTCAAGCAGAACATCACACACTGTGCATGTCATTGATGACCCAAAGCTCCTCATGGACTGTGTGAATGATGATGCTTCTACCTCAAATTGAGTTTGCTGCAAACCTTGATCTTCCCCCTGGCCTTGAACTGCTGAAACCAATGACGTTCCATGAAGCTTTGGCAAACCATCTGTTACCAAAACCGGATCCATGGAATAACCCCCACTGGAGATCGACCAGCTGTCATGGGACCGACAAACTGACCCTCAATCTTTGGCTCATCACCATTCGTCGCTTTGTCTCGATGAACCAAATCATTCATAATCCTCAAAGTATCTCGAAGCCCCTCCAAGAGAAGTTTTCGATAATCCATATCCTATCGAATACCCCTCGAGCCTCCATCCGGTATTTTTGGCCTTCCTGTACACCTCATCGGCGTGAGCCTGTACATGCCACAACACAAATCTCCTCGAGCTAGTTGTTTAAAACCATTCGTAAGCATCCAATCTTTTTTCCCAAACAGACTACAACAGCCATCATTTGTCAGCCTCCCTACCGAAACCAAGTTATAGCGCAAACTCGGCACATGTCGCACACTCTTGAGAACGAGCTTCTCACCAAGATCCATTGTCAAGTGCACATATGTAAACTCCCTGACCCAAATATAGGATTATGATTTATTTATGGTTATATTGAATTAGTTAATGGAGTTATAATTTGCCTCATTTAATTTAATTTACTTGGTCCACCTTATCGTTGCTTCGATATTTGGAGCGCTACTCTAGCTTTTGCCTTCAAACAAATTATACGCCATTGACCTAGACGTGTCAATCTTCTATTTTGACCCTTGTGTCACTCATAAATACCCTCCCTTGTGCTATATTTTAATCGCAAAATAATCGTTAATCAATACCTAATTTTAAACCTACACTTTGTACCTATGTCCGTTCCAATCAAAATTGGAGACACAACCTCGACCCGTTTCTTGCAACCCAATATATGACGTTAACCTATTTCGATTCTACTATGTCCATGATACTTGTGTCACCCCCGATTGAGATCCCATGCACTTCCAATTTATTAAAGAACACCTAGGACACCATTTATATTTAATTTGGATCAACTGACTCAACCTAACCCAAAACTAGACCAAACACCGACCCAAACCCACACTCATACCCTCATGGCTCATACAAAATACCACACACTAATTTTCTCCTCTACAAAATAGTAAACATGGATTTCGCCCTCTAGCTTAACGCTACGCTTTATACCTTTTACCTACCCATATGTACCAAGGTTGTCTTCAAGTACATTTCACTTTGCTGATTAGTTCACCCTCGAGTTTATACAGTATTTACTTTATGGCATATAATTTTTGTATCTTGTTACGTACCTCTGAGGATTTGGTTTTTTTCTAGATCCGGATGAGCACTTGTACCTGACCATATACGGAGCAGGAGTGGTGTAAACACCCTGTTTTCAGAATGAATTTATATATAAATTTTCGTTATTTTCTGGAAGACGAATCAAGATAATTGGGAGTTAAGGATTTTTTTATGCAGTTTATTGGTGTTAAATTATTATGGAAATAATAATTTAGGGTGTAAAATGGAAAACCGGACATGTGGTATTTTTCGGTGAGTTTATTGGACTCCGGAGTAACGTTTTAAGCTCTAAAAAGCTATTTGGGTTGTTGAACCGAACCGAACCACACTAACCCGACCCGAAACCCTGTTGGAAACCCTAGTAGTCACCGCAGAGACCCTGTAGCCGCCTATAAGAGGTCGCCTCGACATCCATGCTGCTCCTTCCTGTCTTCCCCATCTCCGTCGCGTCCCTCCGATCCGCCCCAACCCGAACGCAGCCGCCCACTCCTCCTCTCGAGCCGGCCTCGAACTCCCCACGGTCCGGCCAACTTCCCCCAACTCGAGCGACGACACCCTTGACTCCTCGCCTCGATAGCTTCCCTTCTACCCCATCTCCGCCTAGCCAGTCGACCCCCTCCGACGATGTCATCGACCGGCTGTGCTCATCCCGAGCCCAACCGCACCCACCGTCCGAGACTCGCGGCGCCTGAGCGACGTCGAACCTCCACCAGCGTGCGACCCACTCCGACCAGACCGGGCGAAGTCGCTGCCCTAACCCGACCTCGAGCCCGACCCCCTCCGGCGAAGCCCCTCTGCCGTCTCGACCAGATCCCTAGCTCGGACTCACAGCAGACACGACCAGGACTCGGCTCGCGTCAATTTGATTTTCGGACACACGGAAATCAGCATTCACGGAGCTCTGTTCAGGTACCGTTTTCTCTCAACTCGTAGCTCCGTTTTAGTTTTCGTCAGTTGCTACTCGTAGACTGTATAACCCTCTCGGTGCCCGTACAACTCGTTCGGTGCATCGCGTCCTGTGGTGATCGCACACCGCGATCCAAAAACAGGAAAAATAATACCCTGTTTTACCCCGGAACTGAGTACGCCCCGCCAAACGGGACGACTTGGTCACACGCGGTCTTTACCAAAACGTGCGCGTCGTTGATACGGTCGTGTGGGATTTCGCAGAAGTTGATTCGGATGTGCGTGCACACCGGAATCAACGCGTATCCGCCAACGACACCCCGTATCCGACTTTTCTGGAACACGCTGCAACTTTGTGTACGCACGTCGGATCGAGAGGAAACTTACGCCATCGGACTCGTAGCAATACGCTGGTCCTGTGACCCAAGTTTGGTTCGATTCTGAGAACGTTGATAAAATCGCGTATTGTGGGCCCCACAAGTTCCACTTGACGGGCGATTTTGTGATCGGCTCATCGGAATCCAATTCTGGAAGTTCCGTTGGGTTCGTATCATCGTTCCTGACTTATAGACACTGAGTTTGAAGAATTTGGAGACCTTTGACACTGGCACGCTTTTCGGTGCAAAGTGGCCCACCTATGGACCCACTTTGTCCCGAAAATAACCTTTTTGCTCCTGTGTCCAAATTGGACTTAAGGACAGGCGTTTCTAGCTGTTTGATATCTTCTGAGACTGTTGGTGATGTTTATTACAGCTTTTGGAGGAGTACCCACCGGATCCACCGATACCGGGACAGTTGTTGACATTCAAATATCAGGCAAGTGTACCTTGCCAAACTCTGCAGTATTGTTACATATTTTTCTTGCTTCATTTTATATTGCTGTGCATGCTTAACCTAGGACCGTGTGACGTACTTAGCGTCCGATTATTAGTCGGGTGCCGACACTGTACGCGGTGTTGGGTACGGTCACCTAGAGATGGACATTCGTGACACTATATATTCTCGTACTGGTCTTACCAAGTACACTTTGACCCAAGACACTTGACACCATTCATGAGGCAGGATCTTCCCGAGATATTCGTGGTGATTCTGTATAGGTTACAGGACTGGACATGGACATTATAATCTTAGACCTTATTATGAGTTGCTGTATTAGTTTTGATCTTGCGTGTCATGGACATGAGACGTGTGATTTCATTGGGGGGGAGAGACACACAGGCTACAGGCTGTTATATATATATATATCTTCTATTATTGAGAGGTCGTAGACTCTCGGAGCAGAGCTAGATCCACTACCGGTTATTACCGCTACCGGCTCCCCGACACAGAGCTTGTAGTGGCTCAGCCTGAGACTAGTGATGCTCTCACTTGCATTGCACTTAGATGGTTATATATTTACCCTATTGCTTTATTTATTTATTATTGCTGCACTGCTTATTTATTTATTTGCATGAGCTTTCTTGTACCTTGCTATGTCCCCTGAGGACCTGGATACGGATTTTGTCCCCAGATTTTGCAGACGAGGTTTATCCCGAGATATACGGGACCGGAGCAGGAGCTGGACCGACACCCGAGGACGAAGTGTTAGCTGAAGACTTTGTCTGAGCATCCATGTTTCATGCTCAGTATTTATTTATTTATTTCAGTCTTTTATATTCTGGTCTGTTGAGCTATTGTACTAGATATTTATCGGGTTATTCCTCGAAGTACTTTGTTGAGACTAGCTGATGATTTGCATTCCTTATTTATTCTGTGGATCATATTTTATATCTTGTGTGGATGAGATTAGTTGTGCCATGATTTTCGTAGACTTTGTTTTACAGCTTAAGTATGCTCTGATGGATCCATTAAATTGGATTTGTCCATCAGTGTGTGCTACTGGCCATTGCCACGAGTCTGGTCCCACGGTATTTTGGGACTGGGGCGTGACATAGTTTTTGTGGTGGCCCATGCAGGTCTACGACAAATTGTTCGGTTTCAACTTAGGGATCGAACCAGCCTGCCCTAAGGATAGGATAAGATATAGGATCTCATCTGTGATCTAACCTAGTATTGAACTCTATATCGAACTCGAAATTGTTACTTGAACTGCATCCTGTATTGATTCCTTTGAGCGTTCTTATAGTTTTTCTTTTGGTTGCAGAGTAATGGATCCCAGGAACGGAGACGAGATTCCTTTGGATACACCACATGATGCTGTGGTTACTTATGGAGACGGAGTGACTCCAGGAAATGGAGGACAAGCATCGCAGAGCGATCAAATCGGACAGCCTAATCCAAGGTTCCGGAGAGATGACATCCCACCTCCACCATAGTTCACTCCACAGATGCCAGTTTTCCCGCCAGGACAAGTCATGGACGGGCAACAGATATTCCAGATGATGTATGCCATGATGCAAGCCCAGCAGCAGATTCAGCAAGAGGCCCACCGACAGGAGGCAGAGTATCTGAGGACCAGCCTGGTATCCGCATTGGAGCAGGCAAATCCACCAGCGAGGCGAACAGCGACGGGATCTATCACCGACTTCCGTCATCTCAAGCCTCGTACATTTTCTGGTAAAGAGGGGCCAACAGAAGTTCATGAATGGCTCACAAACATACAGCATCAGTTGGAAGCCGCTGAACTTCCGAGAGAGAAATGGATGACTGCAGTCAGAATACAGTTGACTGATAATGCGCATCACTGGTGGCTAGCAGAAGAAAGGAGGCTCGGACAGGACCGAGTCACTTGGGAAGAGTTCTCCAGGCTATTCCAAGATATGTACATTCCAGCAGTTGCACGGTCAGAGCTCAGAGACAGATTCAACCGCCTTATCCAAGGCAACATAACAGTGGAGGAATACAATGCGAAATTCATTCGCCTCAGTCGCTTTGCCCCAACCTTGATTTCGACAGAGGAAGAGAAAGCTGAGAAGTTCTTTGACGGGCTGAAGTTCGAGCTCCAGAGATTGATTGGATCGGTCGCATCTACATCTTATACCGACGTCCTTGCAGCAGTCCGACGCCTGGAGCACGTCACTAGAAGGGAGTCGAATCTGAAGAGGCCAATCACCTCCGCACCATCCAGGACAGCACATAGAGATTCAGCGAAACGGACCCAGAGGAGTATGCCAGAGAGGACAGCACATAGGGACAGACCTCTTCCTACTTGTCACCACTGCGGCAAGGTAGGACACATTGAGAAGGAATGCAGGCGTAAGTTGGGACTATGTCTGAGCTGCGGATCCAACCAGCACTTTTCCAGGGACTGCACCGAGCGCAGAGACGGAGCGCCGAGATTAGCTTTACCGGCTCCATGACCAGCTTATCCAGCAGTAGGAGCCCAGCAGGCAGGAGTTGGAGGCGTCAGGTCCCCAGCCCCAGGAGGAAATTAGCAGAGACCACCACTGGCACCACAGGCAGCCCTATTTCAGCAGCAGCAACAGCAGCAGAGAGGTCCAGCTCAGGGACGAGGCCAGGCATTCATATTAGCTGTTGAGGAGAAAGCTACTGCAGGCGAGGTCATCGCAGGTACTATTTTAGTAGCTTCATTACCAGCTGTAGTATTATTTGATTCTGGAGCATCGCATTCATTTATAGCAGCTAGCTTTGTAGCCACCCATAGAGTAGCTACCGCACCCCTTCCGAAGATGAAGAGGATTCTTACGGGAGGTGGAATTATTCCGGTTAGTGACGTCTGTAGATCATGTTCTGTAGTAGTTTGTGGCAGAGAAATGCTAGCTCAATTCCTAATCTTTTCCATGCCGGATTATGATGTCGTACTTGGTATGGACTGGTTAAGTCAGTACCATACGACTCTTGATTGCCGACTTGGGCGGGTTATATTTAGACCGCCTGGACATCCAGAATTCGAGTTTCTCCGAGGAGCAGTAGAGCAAAGAGTTCAGCCTACTCTTAGGGTACTATCTGTAGAAGGAGAGACAGGTTACCCAAGAGTCATATCAGAATTTGTGGATGTATTTCCTGATGATCTTCCAGGTTTACCGCCTGATCGAAAAATAGAATTCACAATAGACTTAACTCCAGGAGCAGAGCCTATCACTTCATCAGTATATCGGCTAGCACCTAAGGAGTTAGTGGAGTTGAAGGAACAGGTCGACGACCTTCTGGAGAAGGGTTTCATTCGGCCCAGTGTTTCACCTTGGGGAGCACCCATATTATTTGTGCCGAAAAAGGATGGAACAGTACGATTGTGCATTGACTACAGGGCACTAAATGCTGTGACCATAAAGAACAGGTATCCCTTACCACGCATTGATGATCTATTTGATCAATTGAGTGGCGCAAGGGTATTATCAAAGATTGACCTTCGATCCGGCTACCATCAGATCAAAGTAAGGAAGGAAGACATACCGAAGACAGCTTTCAGGACCAAGTATGGACATTATGAGTTCTTGGTAATGCCGTTTGGTTTAACCAACGCGCCAGCAGTGTTTATGAGTTTAATGAACAGAGTCTTTCATCAGTTCTTGGATAAATTTATGGTTGTGTTCATTGACGACATTCTAATATATTCCAAGAACCATGAAGAACACGAGGAGCATCTCAGAATCGTGTTAGAGACCTTGAGACAGGAGAAGTTATACGCCAAACTCAGTAAGTGTGAGTTCTGTATGGACAAAGTGCCTTTCTTGGGACATATCATCTCAGGAGAAGGACTTTCAGTGGATCCAGAGAAAGTTGCGGCAATAGAGACTTGGCCTACACCCACATCAATTGCAGAGGTGAGAAGTTTTCTCGGACTCGCGGGATATTACCGAAGGTTTGTAGAAAATTTCTCGAGGATTGCAGAACCGATGATGAAGCTGACACATAAAGACCAGGAGTTTATATGGACAGAAGACTGCCAGAAGGCCTTCGAAGAACTGAAGAGAAGATTAACAACAGCACCTGTCTTGACTCTTCCTTCGGGGTCAGGAGGTTTTGTTGTTTACAGTGATGCATCAGGCAGTGGATTAGGATGTGTTTTGATGCAATATGGCAAAGTCATTGCTTATGCATCAAGACAGTTGAAGGTCCACGAGAAGAACTATCCAACACACGATCTGGAGTTATCAGCAGTTATATTTGCATTGAAGATTTGGAGGCACTACCTTTATGGTGAGAAGGTAGAAATCTTTACCGATCACAAGAGTCTGAAATATGTATATACTCAGAAGGAGCTTAACATGAGGCAGAGACGTTGGCTTGAACTGATTGTAGATTTTGACATAGATCTGCAGTATCATCCGGGAAAGGCGAATGTCGTAGCAGACGCACTGAGCAAGAAGCCTACGGCTTATTTCTTGACGATGCAGCCCGAGTTATTGAAAGATCTACAGGAGCTTCAGATAGAGGTTGTTTTACCAGGACAGAGTGGATTGCTAGCTAATCTCGAAGTCAAGTCGTCACTCGTGGAGAAGATTAAAGAGGCATTGCCCACCGATGCTAGATTTCGAAGACTGAAAGAAAGGACCAAAGCAGGTATGCAGACAGGACTTCGCATACACGAAGACGGGACATTGAGGTTTAGAAATCGCCTGTATGTTCCAAATGGAGAATTGAGACAGGAGTTAATGACTGAAGCACATAGCTCTATGTACTCTGTTCACCCAGGAGGAACCAAGATGTACCGAGACTTGAGACAGTATTACTGGTGGCATGGAATGAAAAGGGAGATTGCAAGATTTGTGGCCAAATGTTTAGTCTGTCAGCAAGTAAAAGTTGAACATCAGAGGACTGCAGGTATGTTACAGCCGCTTCCTATACCAGAATGGAAGTCGGAGCATATCACGATGGATTTTGTCACAGGATTTCCGAGGAGCCCCAGCGGAAGAGACGCAGTATGGGTTATAGTGGATTGACTCACTAAATCGGCACACTTCTTGCCATTTAGAGTTGGACAGTCCACAGAGGTACTAGCCGACATATATATGCGACAAATCGTCAAATTTCATGGAGTGCCTGTTAGTATTGTATCGGATCGAGATTCGAGATTTATATCCTATTTCTAGCGAAGCATGCAAGAGAGTCTGGGCACCAGACTCAAATTCAGCACGGCTTTCCACCCACAGACAGATGGCCAATCGGAGCGCACCATTCAGATCTTGGAGGACATATTACGATCATGTATGCTAGACTTTGGAGGATCTTGGGAAGATCATCTGCACTTAGTAGAGTTCTCCTACAATAACAGTTATCAGGCCAGCATTCAGATGGCACCATTCGAGACATTATACGGAAGAAAGTGCAGATCGCCTATATGTTGGAGCGACGTTGGTGAACGTCAAATACTGGGTCCAGAATTGGTAACGCAAACAGTGGAAAAGGTGAAGCAGATTCAGAATCATCTACGAGCAGCTCAGGACAGACAGAAGCATTGGGCAGATACGCACAGACGTCCCCTAGAGTTCAAAGAATGAGAGCACATATTCTTGAGGATTTCACCCACTCGAGGTACTATCAGATTTGGGAGCAGAGGCAAGTTGAGCCCATGGTATATCGGGCCATTTGACATTCTAGAGCGCGTTGGTGAGGTGGCTTATCGTCTTGCATTACCACCATCCTAAGAAGGAGTGCATGACGTATTCCACGTCTCACAGCTGCGAAGGTACGTGACCGACCCAAGTCACGTAGTTGATCATTCAGAGATCACAGTAGGCCCAAGCTTGAGATATGAAGAGCAACCAGTTGGCATCCTCGACGTCAGTGAGAAGACATTACAGGGACAGACAATCAGACTGGTTCGTGTAGCTTGGAAACATCATTCTCCTGGAGAATCAACTTGGGAACGAGAAGATAGTATGCGCCAGCGTTACCCCCACCTATTTGAGGAGGCAGTTGTAAACTAAGCAACCTTGTATTTCCATAACTCTTTCTTTAGTAGCTTATTCTTTGATTGCGAGGACGCAATCCTTTTAAGGAGGAAAGATTGTAAACACCCTGTTTTCAGAATGAATTTTTATATAAATTTTCGTTATTTTCTGGAAGACGAATCAAGATAATTGGGAGTTAAGGATTTTTTTTATGCAGTTTATTGGTGTTAAATTATTATGGAAATAATAATTTAGGGTGTAAAATGGAAAACCGGACATGTGGTATTTTTTGGTGAGTTTATTGGACTCCGGAGTAACGTTTTAAGCTCTAAAAAGCTATTTGGGTTGTTGAACCGAACCGAACCACACTAACCCGACCCGAAACCCTATTGGAAACCCTAGTAGTCGCCGCAGAGACCCTGTAGCCGCCTATAAGAGGTCGCCTCGACATCCGTGCTGCTCCTTCCCGTCTTCCCCATCTTCGCCGCGTCCCTCCGATCCGCCCCAACCCGAACGCAGCCGCCCACTCCTCCTCTCGAGCCGGCCTCGAACTCCCCACGGTCCTGCCAACTTCCCCCAACTCGAGAGACGACACCCTTGACTCCTCGCCTCGACAGCTTCCCGTCTACCCCATCTCCGCCTAGCCAGTCGACCCCCTCCGACGACGTCATCGACCGGCTGTGCTCATCCCGAGCCCAACCGCACCCACCGTCCGAGACTCGCGACGCCTGAGCGACGCCGAACCTCCACCAGCGTGCGACCCACTCCGGCGAAGCCGCTGCCCTAACCCGACCTCGAGCCCGACCCCCTCCGGCGAAGCCCCTCTGCCGTCTCGACCAGAGCCCTAGCTCGGACTCACAGCAGACACGACCAGGACTCGGCTCGCGTCAATTTGATTTTCGGACACACGGAAATCAGCGTTCACGGAGCTCTGTTCAGGTACCGTTTTCTCTCAACTCGTAGCTCCGTTTTAGTTTCCGTCAGTTGCTACTCGTAGACTGTATAACCCTCTCGGTGCCCGTACAACTCGTTCGGTGCATCGCGTCCTGTGGTGATCGCACACCGCGATCCAAAAACAGGAAAAACAACGCCCTGTTTCACCCCGGAACTGAGTACGCCCCGCCAAACGGGACGACTTGGTCGCACGCGATCTTTACCAAAACGTGCGCGTCGTTGATACGATCGTCTGGGATTTCGCAGAAGTCGATTCGGATGTGCGTGCACACCGGAATCAATGCTTATCCGCCAACGACACCCCGTATCCGACTTTTATGGAACACGCTACAACTTTGTGTACACACGTCGGATCGATACGAAACTTGCGCCATCGGACTCGTAGCAATACGCTGGTCCTGTGACCCAAGTTTGGTTCGATTCTGAGAACGTTGATAAAATCGCGTATCGTGGGCCCCACAAGTTCCACTTGACGGGCGATTTTGTGATCGGCTGATCGGAATCCAATTCTGGAAGTTCCGTTGGGTTCGTATCATCGTTCCTGACTTATAGACACTAAGTTTAAGAAATTTGGAGACATTTGACCCTGGCACGCTTTTCGGTGCAAAGTGGCCCACCTGTGGACCCACTTTGGCCCGAAAATGACCTTTTTGCCCCTGTGTCCAAATTGGACTTAAGGACAGGCGTTTCTAGCTGTTTGATATCTTCTGACACTGTTGGTGATATTTATTACAGCTTTTGGAGGAGTACCCACCGGATCCACCGATACCGGGACAGTTGTTGACATTCAAATATCAGGCAAGTGTACCTTGCCAAACTCTGCAGTATTGTTACATATTTTTTTTGTTTCATTTTATATTGCTGTGCATGCTTAACCTAGGACCGTATGACGTACTTAGCGTTCGATTATTAGTCGGGTGCCGACACTGTACGCGGTGTTGGGTACGGTCACCTAGAGATGGACATTCGTGACACTATATATTCTCGTACTGGTCTTACCAAGTAAACTTTGACCCAGGACACTTGACACCATTCATGAGGCAGGATCTTCCCGAGATATTCGTGGTGATTCTGTATAGGTTACAGGACTGGACATGGACATTATAATCTTAGACCTTATTATGACTTGCTGCATTAGTTTTGATCTTGCGTGTCATGGACATGAGACGTGTGATTTCATTGGGTGGGGAGAGACACACAGGCTACAGGCTATTTTATATATATATCTTCTATTATTGAGAGGTCGTAGACTCTCGGAGCAGAGCTAGACCCACTACCGGTTATTACCGCTATCGGCTCCCCGACACAGAGCTTGTAGTGGCTCAGCCTGAGACTAGTGATGCTCTCACTTGCATTGCACTTAGATGGTTACATATTTACCCTATTGCTTTATTTATTTATTATTGCTGCACTGCTTATTTATTTATTGGCATGAGCTTTCTTGTACCTTGCTATGTCCCCTGAGGACCTGGATACGGATTTTGTCCCCAGATTTTGCAGACGAGGTTTATCCCGAGATATACGGGACCGGAGCTGGAGCTGGACCGACACCCGAGGACGAAGTGTTAGCTGAAGACTTTGCCTGAGCATCCATATTTCATGCTCAGTATTTATTTATTTATTTTAGTCTTTTATATTCTGGTCTGTTGAGCCATTGTACTAGATATTTATCGGGTTATTCCCCGAAGTACTTTGTTGAGACTAGCTGATGATTTGCATTCCTTATTTATTCTGTGGATCATATTTTATATCTTGTGTGGATGAGATTAGTTGTGCCATGATTGTCGTAGACTTTGTTTTACAGCTTAATTATGCTCTGATGGATCCATTAAATTATGTTTGTCCATCAGTGTGTGCTGCTGGCCATTGCCACGAGTCTGGTCCTACGGTATTTTGGGACTAGGGCGTGACAAGTGGAGGCCGGATTCGTGGTTGAGGACCTTGAGGAATTTCCAAAGGAGTTCCCGTGTTTTGGGGTATACTGTTGCTTTAGTCTAGAGTATCTTTATCTAGCTAGTTGATGCTCTAGTCTAGTTATCTTACTGCTTTCTGTACTTTTATTCCATCATTGTATTTCAGTGGGTTTATTCCCATTAGACTATTTCAGTTGTATTATGGATATTCAGACTCTTTATAATTCATTTAACAGCACTTACTTCAATCTTTATTACCTTTGTTTTCGTGGATGAGATTAGTTGTTTACATGTTGCTTGTTAGTGCAGCATATTAGACTTGATAGTATTTTAGGACAGCGTAGTACGCTTTGACTGGTCCATTAAATTAGAAAATCCTTTAAAGTCGTATTAGCTAGCCATTGTCACGTGGCATGGTCCCGTGTATTGTGGGACTAGGGCGGGACAAGGTTTTAAAGGTGTCTCATGCAGGTCTCTGTTTATCGCTTGTGGTATTGTATCATACCCAACAAGCCTCCAATAGGATAAAAATTATTAGATCTCATCCACTTCGACTACCGTCTTGGAACCTCCTTTGTATTTAATTATTTGAATATCTGCATCATGTTTGTTTATTCTGTACTCTTTTAATGTAGTTCTATCTCTTGTAGAGAGATAAACTTGTGTAGCGGACACTAGGCATACGGTATCATTGTGCCATCCGATACCGCGCAGAGGGAGGATACATCCCTGGGACCACCTGGAGAGCAGCCACCACCACAGGTTCCGGTGATACCTCAGATCCTGTTGATATACTGGCACCAGACTTCGCAGACTGATTCGACGCAGCAGCATGAGGGACGGACTTCGCAGGCTGTTCCGATACAGCAGCATGAAGGCCAGACTTTTAGGGCCGCACCGGCATCGTAACCTGAGGAATGGAGGTTCCGTTGCCACCACCTCCACCCTTTCCACCTCAGATGCCATACAGATCCTTCCCACCTAAAATTACACAGCCGGAGGGATAGCCACAGATATTACAGTTCTTTTAGGCCATGATGCAGGCGCAGTGGCATCAGGCCGAGACTATGAGACAGAGCTTGATGGAAGATATGGAGACGCCAATTGTACCAGCACCGGTACCTGCATCTTCTTGGCCAGCAGCCACGGTTCGGGGGTTTCGTCAGATGAACCCGAGTACCTTTATAGGCAGTGAGACCGCAGAGTAGATCTCCGATTGGGTTGCCAACACGGAGATGTTACTGGAGGCTTCTCAGCTACCTCCAGATCTTTGGATGACCACGGTGAGGGCCCAGTTGAAAGGCAATGCCCATCACTGGTAGGTCTCTATAGAGTGTAGTGTTGACAAGAAGCAAACATAGAAGAAGATTTTGGAATACTTTAATGCGAAGTACTTTCCAGCTACGGTCAGGAATATGCTCTACTCTCAGTTCCGGCATCTGGAGCAAAGGAACATGACTGTAGATGCGTATGATGTGAAGTTTAGTTGTCTTAGCAGATATAGTACCATCCTGATACCAAATAATTTAGAGAAGGCCAAGAGGCTCCACAATGGACTGACTTGCGATCTCCAAAGATTTACTTGCTCGCAGGCGAGGATCTCTTACGAGAAGGTCTTGACAGAGGCCAGGATTCAAGAGGTTATTGGAAAAAGATCGTAAATCAGAGCCATCCCAGTATAGTCGTACCATTTAGGTAACATCCAGGAGCAGAAGGAACGATTCGTCATCCAGGAGTGCTGACGCAGCAGAGGGTTGCGCCATATCAGCAGAGAGAGCTTCTGACATGTCACTTTTGTAGAAAGAAGGGCCATGTTCAAAAATATTACAAGAGAAGGTTAGGAAAGTGTTTGAGGTATGGATCGAGCCAATATCAAGAACAAAAATATTTTCAGTATGTTAATAAAGCCCAACAGATAGTCCAAAGGCCAGTTCCACTGGTCCTAGGTATGTCTGTAGCATTGCTTGATAATTTATAGCTCATTATATGTTTGATTTAATTTCGAGAACAAAATTCTTATAAGTTGGGTAGCTTGTAAATCCCCTGACCCAAATCTAGGATTATGATTTATTTAGGGTTATATTTAATTAGTTAATAGAGTTATAATTTGCCTCATTTAATTTAATTTATTTGGTACACCTTATCGTTGCTTCGATATTTGGAGCGCTACTCTAGCTTTTGCCTTCAAACAAATTTTATACCCTTGACCTAGAGATGTCAGTCTTCCATTCCGACCTTTGTGTCACTCATAAATATATTCTTTTGTGCTTTATTTTAATCGCACCACAATTGTTAATCAATACCTAATTTTAAACCTACACTTTGTACCTATGTCCGTTCCAATCAAAATTGGAGACAGAACCTCGATCCATTTCTTGTAACCCAATATATGACGTTAACCTATTCCAAGTCTACTACATCTATGACACTAGCGTCAGCCCAATTAAGATCCCATGCACTTCCAATTTATTAAAGAATACCTAAGACACGATTTATATTTAATTTGGAGCAACCGACTCAAACTAACCCAAAACTCGATCAAACACCAATCCAAACCCACACTCACACCCTTATGGCTCATACAAAATACCACACACTAATTTTTCGCTCTACAATACACCAAATATGGATTTTACCCTCATCCAATCATTTTTCTCCATTTTTACAAACACCTAAACACCTAAGGACCTAAATGTGAAATGGTAACTAGGTGTCCATCTCCTATTGGAGCAAACCAAATAAAGAGAGACCCTAACCTATTTCTAAATGCATAAGTTGAATATCTTGAGTTGTAGACAATTGTTAGTAGTGTAGTTAGCAACCTTGACTATTGTGTACAAATGCTAGAGGACCATTTTATATATGTGCATGGAAACCTAGAGGGTTAACATTTGGTACCTAGATGTTGGAAAATAACTTAGCAATTACAAGAACCCTAGTTATGACTTTGGTTATAATATTTGAGAAGAAGTACATTTAGAGGACTTGTAAATGTTAGGTGACTAGTAGACTTAGTGTAAACATACTTTATTGATCTTTGACTAGTCAACTTTATCCAACCCACTTAGTTAGAACGTGTGTAACTCCTGACATTGTGTATATTGTACTCTTGTGCATGCTTAGCGTAGCGTAATGTAGTTATTGATATATTGTTGTTATATATTCATAGACACCCAGGACGGTTCTACCTTAGCTGCGGGTTTCGGAGCTTTACTTGTTCACATCGGAGTTCCAGGCAAGTATATGTTGCCTTCTTGTACTGTTTAAATTTAGTTATTGTGGATTGCATGTTTATTGATTTAATTATTATATAAATTTGCTCGTCCGAGAATGACTCGAGTGCAGTCAATGAAGGCGTTGACGTTAGGACTTGTATTTGACCTAGTGTCTAGTGGACACACCTAATATTGTGGAGTTATCATTATGACTCCTAGGCCTTGTCACATATTATTTTACGTCACAGAGTGAGTTCATGTTAGGGCACGGGCTTACGCACATGACTGATCATCGGTGCAAGTAGTATGTGTGACGATATTTAGCATAGTTTTATAGTTCTTTAGTGACTTGCATTATAGTACGAGATGTCTATATCATATTCGCAACTTGTATATTTGTATTGGAAGGGAAAAACAATTAGTAGGCATATGGGACAGACATTTTGCTACCATAGTTTTAGAGTAAACTACGGGGTCGTGAGCCTCAGTGTTACCCGGTTATGGGCCATCTGTTGCCCGGTTATGGGCTATGTGCTACCCGGTTAAGGGCGTATATGCTTGTCGATACATCCGGCAGAGGTTACTAGTTGCGCGCTATCATGATCGCTGATGTAGTCAGCATATACTTCTGGCATCCAGTTTACAGCTAATGCCAGATACTTAGCCTCTGACTTGACGCTACGCTTTATACCTTTTACCTACCCATACGTACCAAGGTTGTCTTCAAGTGCATTTCACTTAGCTGTGTTTACACAAAGTGGTTACAGTCAACCTGATTCTGATAATCGTCAAACATCAGATAAATCAGATCCAAAATATAGATGAAGCAGATACTCGATGCAAAGCATATCAACTCCGTCAGTACTAAAGACAGACTATGCAACAGCTATTGGTTTCTATTCAAATATAATATTTTATTTATTTGAGTCTATGACTGATGTATACTAAGTCACACTGACAATCCCAAATACCTATATCCAGATACCTAGTCCACTCAAATAAACCAAATAACCTATCCATCAAATCAGGCTACATTTATTTACAAAGTCTACCATACTAAGAGACCGAACTCGGGCCAAACTCGGACCAAACTGGGTTACCCTTTTGTTATGAAATCAACCAGTTCATTACCCCCTGCTTTATTGGCCCAACGGTTGGAAATTTGAATTAAATCCTGGCCGATTTCTGATCAGATTCTGTTTGCCTACAACCTATAAATAGGGTTGGAATTCTTCTAACAACAATAACAAAAATAACAAAACTACTCAACCATTCTTAAGTCTTCTATCCTATTGTGAGTAAATCCTCAGAGCCTTAATCTTTTCATCTAAAGAGCAACTCCCTAGCCTTCCTAGTGCCAAGTGTGATCACGGTCTAGAAGTCTTATGAGTTGTAAAGAGCTTTGTTAAATCAGTTACTCTCTCTCTCTCTCTCTCTCTCTCAAGCTGTGAAGTTGCGAGACATCGGATCAAAACTCGTGGTATAAAGAAGTGGAAAGCCTTTGGATCAAAGCTTGTGATTCACTATTGGTGATTATAGTGGATACAACTCCGAGCTTGAGTTCTCGGGACTGGACTAGTCCTCTTAGAGGGAAACCAGTATACATCTTGGTGTTTGCATTTGCTTTCTCTCTTACACTATTGCATATATTCATAATACTGCTAGTAGTATTCTTACACATGAGATATATTCTAACTGCTAGTAGTTGATCACCATTGCATGTCATAGAATTATATTTTAACAGGTGATTTTATTTCGCTACATATATAAACTCTATTCACCCCCCATCTAGAATTTCCATACACGGTCCTACAATTGGTATCAGAGCTGGTACTCTTATACTAGAACTTTTACTAATATAATTTGCTCCCACAACTGGTATCAGAACAAATAATCTCTTATTTAGTTTCTGATCCCAATTGCTCCTATAATTGGTATCAGAGCGATTTCTCTTCATATTAGAACTTTTACTTTTATATAGGAACTTTTGCTCATATCAATTTCTCCTACAATTGGTATCAGAGCAGATACTCTTACATTGGAACTTTTACTGATATCAATTGCTCCATAATTGGTATTAGAGCAGTCTCATAATTAGTTTCTGATCCCAACTACCCTTTCAACTGGTATCAGAACAGGTGCTCTCTTTATATAGACATTACTAATATTATTTGCTCCTCAATTGGTATCAGAACTGGTACTCATTATACTTCAAGTTCTCTTGATTATCGGATTAACATCCAAAGAGTATAACATATGGCAACAATATGATCAATATTTCCCATCAATGGTGAAAGCTAACTCCTTGATAAGCCACATATTTTTAACAGCACCAACTATTTATTTTGGAAAATACATATAAGTGCTTTTCTAAAATCTCTTGGCTTTAACTTATGGAGTTACGTTATTAATGGTTACAAAAGAGTTGACAAAGCAGATAATGAATATACCAAAGATGAAAAAAAAGCAGCAAGCGATGATGCAAAGGCAATGTACATACTCTACTGTACTCTAGGAGAATACGAATTCAAACTTATCTCCAAGTGCAAAACATCATATGAGATATGGAGAATGATGGAAGCAACTTATAGAGACAAAGAAGAAGATGAAGAAGAACCTCATGATGTTGCAAGCTTATACCAAAATGAAGAAGCTGCAAGTACAAAGAAAGATGCAGACATTCAATGCAACAATGAGACAACAAGGAAGAAGATATTGCAAATTTATGTCCAAATGAAAGTCTAGCAATCAATGCAAGCATCCAGTATGAAAATGATAAAAACCTTCAACATACGACAGACTTGTGCTTATGGTAAGCGAGGTAAATGATGACTCACTAACAAAAGATATTTCGTTTGACGAATTATCTGATACTTTTAATGATTTATTTGAAGACTATAATAATCTTAGAAATAACTATAAACAAGCTCGAAAAGATATCAAATTTTATCAGCTTAAGAATGATCAGCTTATTTGCTTACTTAAGGAATCTAGAGAAAACTCCTCTTCTGATGAATCTATTGAAATCTTCAAACTTAAGCTTAGCCTACAAGAAGCTCTTGTCTGCTATGATGAAAGCAATAAAAAAATGCTAAACTTAAGGATAACTTAAAACAGAAAAAGGAGAAATACTCTAATGTCTCACTTAAGATAGATGCTCTCACTGCTAAATATGATGATTTATATGCCACCTCAAAAAAGTTAGAGATTAGATTGGGAAAGCAGGTCATACATCCTACTACTCAGTCTACCACGAGACACATGGCTAAACAAAAGAGCACTCACAACAAGACACCAGCAAGCAAACCAAATGCTCCACACTATCATGCATGTAGAACACAACATACTTCACATAATTATGCATTCTATTACAAATATCCACGCAAGACATGTCACAACACTTCACATACTTATCCTTTTATGTCCAACACAAATGCCTATGCTATATGCCATTATTGCAGTTTAAAAGGACATATTACACTTCAGTGTAAGGCTAGAAAAGTGGTTGATATGAACATGTATAAGTAGATTCCCAAAGCTAACAAATACGGATCCAAATTCTTGATACCAAAGTCTTATTATAATCATATAGGTGGAACGATTTGCAGCAAGACGTAATGGTAAAGGAGAAAGTTGATGATTGCAAAAAGGTGTAAACAGCCTTAAGCGACACGGTACTTAAGTGTCTTCGGACCACCATAGCTGGGAACCGGCCCCTACAGCTAATTAATAATAACAAAAATATCTCACTGATTAATGATATACAAAGATATATTTACAAAAAATTTCCTAAATACAATTATTTATTCATTCAGTAATTGACTGCTATAAATTATGTTTAAAGACTTGTCTAAATAACAATGACTGATAGATAGCCTGTCATATTTTTAGACCTGATATACTATATACTTGTATGAGATCACTTATATGTTTTTAATATAACTATTATAGCTTTCTACAAAACATATTTTCAAAATCCTAAGCCATCATAACTCGGTCAGAGTTCGATCCGAACTCGGTCCGAATTTGGTTCAAGTATTTTTATATAACAACAGCAGCCACGAATTTGATCTTATTACTTCATCCTCCCAAACCCTTCTTCTCAAAATCGAGAATCAAACCCTTCCTCCAAAACCCTAGTTTTGTAATCCCCTTCCTCTAGGCTTATTCTCTCTCAACTTGAGATCTAAGGCTCTTGGTGAGATTCTTTTTCATCCCCTTCAATCTTTTCAAGGTACAATCTTCACGTTCTCAAACCTTAATTTCATGGCTCCAAATTTTGGGGAAAAGAAGAAAAAAGCAAATGAAGCTTCCTCTTCTCAACCCTATAGTGAACTACATATTCCTTATTTTCTCCAAATATTCCAAACCCATGAGAATATGATAATTTCATTTTTACTTCTATTGATGTCTCTAACCTATAATTCAATAATTTTGTGCAAAAAAATATTTGTAAGGGCAATCCTATTAATTTTACTAATTTTTAGGCTCAAAAATATAAACTTGTAGAATTCTATCTTCATCGTCTAGTCAAAACTAGAAAACTCATTTATTTGAATGCCATTCGCATGTTTTACTGTAATCTATTTCATGATCAATGGTCTATCTCTTCGAGAGTGGGTGGAATCGATATTAAATTTGACGATAGAACTTTGGTTGAAATTCTTGAAATTCCTAACGAAGAAGATGCCCTAGTTGAGATCGACAAACTCAATCTCAGAGACGAAATCACTCTTCACTCTTTCAGGGATATACTTTGTGCCCCACATCCTTGTCCTGACGGAAAGTTTCGTGCTCGTTATTTTAACCAATACTTTTATGAACTTTTCCGTATCATATACTCTGCTATCATTGTAAACACCCAGATTTTTTCGGATATTAAAAATAAATTTTGGGATTTTTCTGCAATTTTTAAATAATTAAATTAAATATTCTTCTGAATTAAATGTTTTTAAATATTAAAATAAATATTAAAATATTATGAAAATTATATTTTTGGGTGTATTATTAATTATTGGATGTTGTGTAATTTTTGTGAAATTTATTGGGCTCAAAAACTATTTTTAAATTGCTAAAAACCCCGTTTTAATTAAACCGGGTTGAACCGGGCTCAAACTGGACTGAACCCGGTCCAACTGAACCGAACCGGACCGGCCTAAAACCCTACTGAACCGACCCTAGGACTAACGGGTCAGATCGGACCCGAACCTGACCCAAAACCGACTCGACCCATACAACGCCCCCCTCTCTCTCATTTCCCCACGAACTCCATGACCCTCCCCTGCGGATCCTGGCACGACCGGCCGCCCCGCCCGCGGCCAACCGCCACGAGCCTGGCCACGATCCCCTCCCCGCTCCGCCTCTCCCTCTCTCCTTCCCTATTTAAGGAGCCCCGCCCTTCACCACCACTTCCCCACACCACCACCTGCCGCTCCGATCTCCGCCTCCGCCGCGACCCAGACCCGGCGATGCCCTCGCCGACATCTCCTCCCGCCTTCGACGACTCCCCGCGCCGCGACCCAGACCCAAACCCAGACCCAGAGGGGCCGGCGACGACTCCCAGCAGCTGCCGACCCCAGCAACGAGCTCCACCACCTCGCCGTAGCCGCGGCCCCATCGCTAAACCGCCTTGTTCAGTCATCTTCGACCCCCTGTTCAGGTGAAAATACCTCTCTCCTCGCTACCTTATTTTCCGTACTGTCTGTTGCTACGCGAACCCTGCGTGACCCTCTCAAACCCCGTGCAATTCTTTCAGGGTATCGCGTCCTGTGGCGATCGCAAAATGCGACGCAAAAACAGGAAAAAAAACCCATTTCTGAAAATTCAGAAATTTGTCCCAAACTTGCAAGTTCACGACCATTTTTCGTGCAACCTGTTAACTGTTTTCAAAAATCCACTTGAACAGTAATTTAGATCTTATGACCAAGTTTTAAAACCCTATTTTTTGTAAAATTTTTGGTGTTGTAGATTGTGTTTAATTCTAGGATGAAAATGGCCAAAAACTTGGTTAATTAAAACCCTAATTTTTCTCGGAACTGGGTGCGCCCTGCTAAACGGGACGACTTGATTATGTACGGACTTCACGAAAGGTGCGCGCCGTTAATACGGACGTATGAGATTTCGCGGAAGTTGATTTGGATGTGCGTGCACACCGGAATCAACGCGTATCCGTCGACAACACCCCATATCGGTCCTGTTCTGGAACTCGTTGTAACTTCGTGTACGCACGTCGTATCGAAACGAAACTTGCGCTATCGGACTCGTAGCAATACGCTGGTCCTGTGACCCAAGCTTGGTTCAAATATGAGAACGTTGACAAAATCGCGTATCGTGGGCCCTATGGCTCCACTTGACGGGCGATTTTGTGATCGACTCATCGGAATCCAGTTCTAGATATTCCGTTGGGTTCGTATCGTCGTTCTCGACTTGTAGACACTAAGTTTGACGAATTTGGAGTCTGACACATTTTTCGGTATGAAGCGGGCCACATGTGGACCCCGCTTTAACCAGAAACTGTCAATTTTGCCCATGTGTCCAAATTGGACTTATGGACATGCTATTCTAGAAATTTGATGTCTTCTGAATCTGATGGTAATGTTTATTACAGCATTTGGAGGAGTACCTGCAAATTATGCTGATATCAGAACTACTGTTGGAATTCAAACCCCAGGCAAGTGTACCTTGCCATACTTGCAGTAATTTGGTTCATATTATTTCTCTTGATATATTTATATGATATAATTGTTCAACCTAGGACCATGTGACATTACTTAGCATCCGAATAATATTCGGGTGTCAACACCGTACGCGGAGTTGTGTAACATCACTAGTAATGGATATCGAAACCCTATACATATCTTCGTGCTTGAAGTATCAAATACGTCATACCACAGGACACCTTACACTGTTCATGAGACAGAATCTTCCTAAGATATTCATGGTGATTCTGTATAGGCTACAGGATTTGTGACATAGACTTTATATATATCATATGACTTGCTGCATTAGATATGATCTTGCATGACATGGACATGAGACGTTGTGGACATGAGACGTATGATTACATTGGGTGGGGAGAGACACACAGGCTACAGGATGATTTTATATATGTATTTATTATTGTGAGGCCGTAGACTCTACATCAGAGCTAGGCACATTACGTGATATTACTGCTACCGGCTCCCCGACACAGATCTTGTAGTGGTCTCAGCCTGAGTACTAGTGATGCTCTCACTTGCATTTCATATAGATGGTTACATAGTTACCCTATTATTTTATTTATTGCACTACATTTATTTTGGCTTGTGTTAATTGTACCTTGCTATGTCCCCTGAGAACCTGGATCCGGATTATGTCTCCAGGTATAGCAGAGGAGTTCTATCCCGAGGTATACGGGACAGGAGTAGAAGTAGTAGCAGGAGCAGATACTGGAGCTGAACCGATCCCCGAGGACGAGGTTATCGCCGAAGATTTCTCCTGAGTATATGTTATCTATACTCAGTATTTGCTATTATTAGACTCTTTCAATTTTTGATCTGTTGAAACTTTGTATCAGACTTATTATCGGGTTGTTTCCCGTTTAACTTTATTGAGACTTGTTGTTGGTTATTTCATTATGCAGTTGATCATATTTATCTTCCATGGATGAGATTAGATTGTGACATGTTTAGTAGACCTTTATTATTATTTTACAGCTTAAGTATACCTTGATGGATCCATTAAATTGGGTTTGCCCATTAATGTGTGCTGCTGGCCAGTGCCACGTGGCTAGTCCCTCGGTATTTTGGGACTGGGGCGTGACAATTATTTTCAAGCAAACCTCCAAAGATGATATGACCTATAAGGGAGATTTCTGCTTTATATCACTTCTACACATCCACTCCTTTTAGCGTTCCAAAAACCATGATTCGGCAAATGATTGACTGTTGTAAACACAAACGTCAACTTCCTTATACCATGTATCTACCTCTTATCTTTGAGCACTTCCACATCCCTATGGAAGAACCTACTTATCTATCTAAGCCAGACTACCTAACCAAAGCCCGCAGGATTCAGTCTATTTCTCTTATTCCTGATGAGGATGACTCATCTGATTCTGATGCACCAGTTGATCCAGCCCCAGCTCCTCCAACTCCTACTCCTTCATCCTCTGCACAGCCTGCTACCTTGGACTCTATCCAAGAAATATTTTGCGAGCAATTCAAATAACAAAACAAGATGATAGCTGCTCAACACCAGGAGCAGAACACAATGATTATCACTCGACTTCTCGACCAGTCTTATCGCACCACTCTTCAGGCTCACACATTATCTAACTCCCTAGCAGATCTTCAGTATCACCTAGCCCATCATCCTACTACACCTCACCCAGTGGCTCATGATCCCTCATGCCTAGGCTACATGATCGATGATCCATTTATTTAGTAGTACTTTAACCCTACTGGAGCATACTTTGACGATCATCCACATGTTGATGCTGCTGATGATGATCTGTGATAATATTTTATATTTCTTATGGATGTATTAGTTTTTCTATTTTTACTGTACTAGAAACATTTGCTTAAAATGTTCAAACATTTATGCTATTTTTGGTTATTTGCCTAGTGCTAGTCTTGTTATTTATTCTGATTAAAAATATGCATGTTATTATTTTTGGTTAATTTATTAAACATATGCATGCTACTTTTATCTGGTTATTATGTATATTTCTTCAATTTGTCATAATCACTCATTACGGGGGAGTTTTTATTTTCTACTATGATATTTTGACAAAAAGGGAGAAATGATACGCAAGTTTTGTTTCGATCCGACGTGTGTACACGAAGCTACAACGAGTTCCAGAACGGGGCCGATACGGGACGTTGTCGACGGATACGCGTTGATTCTGGTGTGCACGCGCATCCAAATCAACTTCCGCAAAATCTCACACATTCATATTAACGGCGCGCACCTTTCGGTAAAGTCTGCACGCGACTAAGTTGTCTCGTTTGGCGGGGCGCACTCAGTTCCGGGGAAAAAATATGACATTATTTTTCCTGATTTTGGGTCACAGTTTGCGATCGCCACAGGATGCGACACACCGAACGGGTTGAATGGGTATCGAGATGGTCACGCAGTGTTCGCATCACAATAGACGGAACAAGAAACGGGACAGCGAGGAGAAAAAAAATGCTACCTGAATAGGGATCCGCAGAACTGGGATTTCTCGTATCCGCGAGGTGGCACGACACGGCGGCGGTGGGGCTAGGGTTATGGTTCAGGTACTATTGCGGCTGGGGGCGCCGTGGCTTCGCCGGAGAAGGGGGCAGGTCGGGTAGAGACGGCTCAGGCGGAGGCGGTGATCGGGGACGGCGCTGGTGGCGGGCTCAGCTGGAGCTGGCCTCGGCTGCTGCTACTGTTGCCGGCGATGAGGAAGGCGGAAGCTAGTGGCTGAGGGTCGGGGCGGGGACGGCGGCGAGGGGAGAGAACGGTGGTGGTGGTGGCTTGGCCGGTGGCTAGGGCACAGGCGGTGGTGGAGGGTTCGACAGTGGAGGGTGCTGGTGGCGGAGGCGGTGATTTATAGGGCAGCGGAGGAGAGAGATGGGCCGAGCGAGGCGGGGCGGAGAGGGGATCGTGGGCGGTTGGCCGTGGGCGAGGCGGGGTGGTCGTGGGCCAAAGGAGGCGGGGCGTGGCCGGGAAACGCGGTCGGAGCGGAGACGTAGCCTGGCAGCGCGGGCGGCCGAAAATTGCGGGGTGCAGGTGAGGGTCGGGTAGGGTAGGTAGGACCCGACCCGTTAGGGTCTAGGCCGATCCGGTTTGGTTGGACCGGGTTCAGCCCGGTTCAACCTGGTTTGACTTAGTTTAAATTAAAAAGGGTTTTTAGGTCTTTAAAAATATTTCTGGAGTCCAATAAATTCTAGAAAAATTATCCTATGTCTAATATTTTATTTTACATCCAAAAAAATTATTTTCATAATATTTTATTATTGATTAACATCACTTAAAATTGTTTGATCTCAATAATACCTTAATTTTTAATTAGTTAAAAATAATCCCAAAAAATTCCAGAAAATTTGGGAGAATTCATTTTTAAATTTCGAAAAATGCAGGTGATTAAAATATTCTACCCAACTTATAAAAATTTAGTCCTCGAAATTGACACTAACCCATATTCATAATAAATCACTATAGCTATTATACTTCATTGTTGTCTAGCAATGCTTCCTAAAAGTCATGCTCTGCCATTCTAACACTTCCTCATTTATTGTGCATACATTATTCTATTTCTAACTCATCTATACTACCCAACTTACAAGAGTTCTACTAGTAGTCATAGTCTCTTGAGAATATTGTCTAAGTTGTAAGACGAATATATTTATTGGGTCGAGAATCTTGGGGTAGTTGTCTTGAATCTCACAACCGTGATTTTTTTTTGTAATCGTCAAGTATCGTAGTCTAATACTGCCATGCCACCTGACCAATATGTCTGCAAATACTTTGACTACTCTACTACAATGGTCTAGCTACAGTTGTTGCTACTTTGCCAGCGGTTTGTCATAGTTGTCAGTTCGTAACAAGTGCCTTCAACTCTTTCCTAAGCATAGTCTAAGTTTTTGGGCAACAGTTAAGGTCTTGACTAAATTTATAAAACTATTAGAATTATGAACTAATTCAACAATCTAACAGATTCCGATTGGGCTAAATGATGCTACTTAAGGGTTAAATTAATACAGATATTGCAATAGTGCATATACATAAGGGTTATCGTTATGAACTCATCTTTTAGTTATTAACCATTTACTAGACCATTTATGTTTTAACTAACCAAATAAGGGTGAGGTTGAAATAAATCAAACAGTTCATAATGGCACGAAAAGATACGACTATAATAGGAAGAGTTAAGCACGAGATAAGGAATGGATATAGAAGAGAAGATGAGCCACTTAAGGGGGCAAGATAGTGATAGGAAGAGAATACTACTACTGCTACGTGTGTCATCCATTTGCATTGTGTGTATGCCATCTGGGTAGAATATCAACACATCCTCATATCTGCTAAACTACCTTATATATAATTCTACGTCTACTTGTACATCTAAGATCTTGTGTCACAAAGGGGTCATGTGTATAAAATGACATATATAACTAAGGTCATACATGTATCTATGACTTCCTTTGCCCGCGCTTCTTATTTGTCATCATGAGTGCTTGGCCTATGGGGTATATCCGGTACTATCCGTGTATCAACTTATACTAAGCATGAACGTTCGTCTTTCCGAAATAGGGGAAGACGAAAAACAACAATAAAGAGTGCAAGGAGGAGGTGATAGGATACAAGTACGGAATCAAAAGGGATTAGAGAATTCGAGAGGGAGTTGCCAAGGCAGTTGTGGATTAAAATCTTATTTTGGTACATTCATATTCGTATGTTCACATCAGAACAGTTATGTACCTGACATGATATGCTTTGACCAATCTAGAGGGCAAGTATACTCGTCTAACGAGTTGAGTCAACTATATCTCAATCCATATAAAGTAGTGATACAAAGAGCGAACCAAGTGAACTACGGTTGATCAGACCATAATACACCGATTCTAATTTAGACAATGTATTAGTGTGGGCCCCCAATAATACATATGTCATGAAAAAGCTCAATACAAGAATAAGCTTGCAAAACTAGGCTATATTAGCAGCATAAGTCGAGGTAGTAGAAAATATGAGTACGCTTGATTATGATGGAGGAAGGTATATAATAATTTAAGTTCACCAAGAAGATCGGTGTTGTGCCTCTATAGTTGCCATACTAATTTCTTGTCTAATGTCTAAAGTCAACCAAATGGGTGTATGGGCCTCTAAGTTCTACAGTCTAGATAAACGCTAAAGTTCTATAGTCTAGATAAACAGTATCTTCTTATGCAAGCCTATAGTTGGTGTCATTCATTTATACTTCATTAATGAGTCAACAGGACTATGTGTTACTAGGTTATGAGGCATACTATCCAACTTACAATAATTTAACTAATAGTGTTATTGAATACTAGAGTGTATATTCCTATTATAAATCATCTTCCTAACCCTTATCAAGCACTAAGATAAGGTAAGATTGACGTTGAGAAGGGATCACACAAGATGCAATGCAAGCAATCAAATGAGAATGCGAAACAAATCAAGGGAGGTGATTAAATAAGTGGATGAGATCCTATATTCTAATCCTATGCGCAGGCTTGCTCGGTACAGTAACGTAACCGAGACAATATGCTCTCGACCTGCATGGGCCACCACAAAAATATGTCACGCCCCAGTCCCAAAATACGTAGGACTAGGAACACGTAAGCATGCCAGCCGTATGTATATGGCAAATCCAATACCATAATACACACGTACGCTGTAATATGAATATAAACTCACATGTGGTATAAATATAGTCACAAGTCACAGATATACTAAATCTCATCCACACAACAAGTCAAAAAAGGAAATAACTAACTAGAATAATGAGTCTGAATAATCCAAAACTAATAGTCGGGTGGAGACAAATCCACTACCAATGACTATATCAATACTAAAATGAGAGAGAAGTATAAAATCTCCAATATAAAATAAGATGATGATATAAAGGTATCAGCAAAGCGATCCATCACTAGAGATAATCAAGGATGCTTAGAAGGTAAGACCTCCTCGGAAGAGATAAGTAGTAAGTCCTGATCCGTGCTCCTGCGAATAGTCAAGATCGCCTACACCTGGAAAGGGACCAGGTCCTCAGAGGGACGTAACAAGATACATAGAAGCAAGCCAATTTGAATACAGTAAACATGCATAATGTTTGAAAATATATAAGTACACTGTACAAGACAATCTATATGAATGCAAATGAGGACAACTTTTCAACGTATGGGCAAGGGTAGGCTACTCAATCTAAGTCTCACAACTCACACACCCGTCTAGAATATCAGAAATCGACATACCTCGGGGGTATCGACCAGCGCGACTCTACAGAAATCGACATACCTCGGGGGTAGCGACCAGCGCGACATACTCCCGTAGTGCGAGCTAGATACTACGATTTACCAGAGTGGTTAAAGCCTATACACCTACTGATTGTCCTCTTATGATACTAAGTATCATGTGTGTGTCAACATATCTAATATATAGTAATGACTGAAAGAAAATACACATGCAATGTATATACAGAAATGCAATGAATATACAGAAATATAATAAGTATGCAAAATACTGTAAATAATTTGGCAAGGTATCTTGCCTGGTAAGAAAGCTGCAAAGTGTAACGTCCAGGATTCAAGCACACAGGATCAGAAGCTACGGCCTCAGAATGAAAGTCTTCGGATGCTGAAATAAACATTACCAATATTCCCAAAATAAGCAATATAGCTAGAAAATACTACCCTTTCGTCCAATTTGGACACAGGCACAAAACGGTAATTTTGGGTCAAAGCGGGGTCCACATGTGGCCCACTTTGCACCAAAAAGTGTGCCAGGGGTAAATGTCTCTAAATGGGACAAATTTACAGGTCAAACCAATTCTAAACGTCAATAAAAACTCAACGGTACATCCAATTTTGGATTCCGGTGAGCCGAACACAAATTCGCCCAAAAGTCAACCGTGGGGCCCGCAAACAGGTGGCTTGGTCAACTGTCTCAGAATCGCGTGAAAGTTGGATCACGGGACCAGCGTGATACCACGAATTCAATGGCACAAGTTTTGTCTTATTCTGACGAGCGTACACTAAATGGTGCGATGTTTTACAAAAGTCGCGATACGGGGCCTTTCTACGGATACGGGCTGATTCCGACGCGCACACGCGTCCAAATCAGTTTTTACGAAAGTTCACACGTCTGAGTATACCATGTGCACCTTTCGGTGCATGTGGTACACGACGGGGCGGTCCCGTTTGGCTAGGCGCGCTCCGTATCGCCAATTTTGGAAGTTGGAAAAACAGATTTTTTTTTATGGGTTTTCATCCTAATTTAATTTTGCATACAAAATCAAATAAAATAATATAATTGACAGAGAATGATCTCGGTCAGGTGGTCTTTCCATAGAAAAAGAATTTCTAAGTTTGGATCTCTGTGGTGGGAGATACGAGTCTTTAAACAGGGGTGGTTGCAACAGTTTTCTGAGATCCAAAAGTTGTCATTTTTTGCCAACTTGGTCGCTGTTTTCGCCTAGGGTTACGTGTTGTTCGAGGTAAAATAATACACAGATATGGAAGGGGGATAGGTCGTGAACATACCGGTGAATACGGGGTTGAGTTTGGTCGAGCGATGGCACGGAAAACAAGACGCGAACAGGGGTAAGTTGTTGACTTCCTGCTGTCGCGACGCGGTTGATGCGGTCGGCTGTGCGGCTACTCCGGCGACTGGCGACGGTGGACGCGGCTAGGTCGAGGTTGGCGGCGGTGTCTCTGGGTCGAGAGGATGGGGGAGATGAAGATTAGGGTTAGGGTTTTGGGGTATTCTCTATATGTATAGTTATACAGCGCGGGGGGGGGGGGGGTTACACGTGGGTCGCGGGGGTTCAGCCGCTGCTGCTGGCGTTGATTCTCTAACGGGCCGGCTGTGGGTGTTAACGGGTAGGGTTTAAGGTCGGGTAGTGGGTTTAGTAGGGTTTAAGTATTCATTATCTTTTCTTTCTTTTTCTTTCTTTATTCTTTTTTTATTTTATTTTCATTTCTTTCTAATTTATTTTTAGTAAAACTTATATATATATATATATATATATATATATATATATATATATATATATATATATATATATATATATATATATATTTCTATAAATTTTATTAGTGCATACCATTAAGCTATCAACTGCCCACAGGGTCTCCTACATGTAAATAATTAAGGAAATTTTATAATTGCTCCGTAAAATCTCTAATGCACAATCACCTAAAATAAAAATTAAATAAATTCTATTTCTACTAATGAGCTAATAAATACTATAAATTAATTAAATAATTAATTAAATAATTAATACAGTTTTCAGAATTAGGGATTTTACACCAGGTTCAGAGCTAAGTATTTCGGAGTAGTGGCGCAGTACAAGCTCCAGCAGAGATATATTAATCTCAGGCAATCCGGCAGAACGGTGGATGAATATTCAGCAGAGTTCTACAGGCTGAGCAGGTTTTCTCCGGCTATGGTGACGACGGAGCAACAAAGGGCTATGAGATTCCAGCAAGGGATTCATCTTGAGATTCTACAACTAGTTGAATGACATGATTGTAGAAGCATGAAAAATACGCTGGGGAATTATACGCATAAAATCCCCAACATGCATGAAGCCCGCGTAAAACAGAGCTCCAGCACTGTGTGGCATAAGATATGACTCCAGAGCCATCGGTGTACAACAGAGCTTCAACGCTATACAGCGTAAAACAGAGCTCTAAAACAACCCACTTAAAGCAGTACTTCCAGACTGCTGTGGCGTAAAAAGGTTGCTACATCGCCACTTTGGCGTAAAATATGCTTGCTTTTAAATGTAGCGTGAAGTTGTACGAGGAACTCTTCGTATTCCTCGAATGAACCTGTCAGACAAAAATGTGAACCTGACTCCTAACAAAGAGTACTGTACGACGATCAAGAGGACGGCTGTAATGATGATTCTGCACGGAGATCCAGGCTGTCATTTAGTGACATAATTCTTGATATAAGACATTGTTTACGCCGTCAAGGAATACGCTGCCTATTCTACACAGGCAGACATGAGCTTTTACGCTCAAGATGAGACGAAATCAGACGCCACGTCAAAAGCTGTTCTTCGTACAGAACTCGAGGCACGTCTCTGCAGTTAATGCACGAGATGGGGGCAGAT
Source organism: Iris macrosiphon (assembly GCA_036927795.1). Taxonomy (NCBI): domain Eukaryota; kingdom Viridiplantae; phylum Streptophyta; class Magnoliopsida; order Asparagales; family Iridaceae; genus Iris; species Iris macrosiphon. Next base: position 292,449,342 of record JAYESA010000005.1, read on the forward strand.
CTCTACATTTAATGTACGAGATTTGGTTCTACTTTTAATGACTGGGAGAGCTAAAATTAGGGGTAATATGTCCACATCACCATCCCTACACTTTACGCCAACCAGGCTATTTTCAACTATAGGAGTACGTCGTACGCTATCTCCTCGAAATACGCCAAATCAGGCTATTTTTAACTATAGGAGCACGCTGTATGCTATCTTCTCAAAATACGCCAACTCAGGCTATATTTGCAAAGGTGCGTGATAAGGCTATTTGGCCTAGAATACGCTCAAGACCTCAGTCAAGGAAGGATAATTGGCTAGTTTACGCTGGTTATCTACCTGTACAGCATCAAGCTTTACGCAGAATTTAGTTTTTATGCCATCAAGACAGCTACTTGGCTTTTATGCCATCAAGACAGCTACTCGGCCTTTACGCCGATCAGACAGCTACTTGGCTTTTATGCCATCAAGACAGCTACTCGGCCTTTACGCCGATCAGACAGCTACTTGGATTTTACGCCATCAAGACAGCTACTCGGCCTTTACGCCAACCAGACAGCTACTCGACTTTTACGTCGATAAGACAGCTACTTGGATTCTACACCAACAAGACAGCTATTTGGCTTTTACGCCAACAAGGTAACTATTGGGCTTTTACGCCAACGAGACAGTTACTTGGCTTTTATGCCAACCATCTCTATGCGAGGGGCTGTTACTTACGTGGCTTGCATGTCACAATCTTAGAAGTAGTTATACACATTACCTCATAATGGGACACGCGTCACACGCAGATTCAGGAGATCATTCAGACGTGGGTAGCAGTTATCATAACCGCCGCGTAAAGAGCGCAACTCTCTCCGCTGTTTGTTTCTACGCAGACTAGTCAGTTACTGTGATAAAGCTCTATAAATAGAGATTTTCGGCCACAGGAGAACAAGGTCGGCATGTCGAGGGATAAAAGAGATCAGAGAGATCAAAAAGAGAGCTCATACAGAGGGTGTTGATTGACAACTTTGGCAACGAGAGTTCAACCCTTCCTACAGTCTTTGAAGCTTCTTCTTCTTCTTCTACAACACTTTTTCGTCATCGTGTGGTCCAAGGGACAAAGTGATCAACCGCAGATCAGACTCCTATAGCAATATTTCCCCAGAATCATTTTTTTTTGTACTTAATATCCTCGTATAGGATCAATTGTACTTCTTTTTCTTGTTTGTAAACAAATAAAAGGGTTTCGTATAAACCTAGTTTTATTTCTTTCGTTTATCATCAAACACAAGATGGCGACTCTGTTGGAGACTACTTTCTCTTCTGACGAGAAAGTCATTGCTCAACACGATGTTGTATCCATTCGAGCAATGAAGAAGACTTTGGTCGGCCAATTCGACCAATCTGCTTATGAAAACATGCTTCGCGGAGGGGGTGGCTCTCATTCCCTCTCTGTCCAGGACAACAGGAAGTTGCGTAAAGTATGGATGCCCCGGACATCCTCTACCCTTCCTGCCGGCTCTCTCTCTCTCCGACCGACAAGGTTGTGACATCACAACCTATACGCTCTGTGCGTAAAAACCTGTCTCTCGTCTGTGACATGGCAGACAAAGCTTCTGGCAATGCCTCAGTGCCAATCCAGAAGTCCAGAACGCGCCCTGCGCGTAAAACTTTGTCTCCCATCTCTGATGTGGCAGACTTAAATTTTGACAAGGCCTCAGCGCCAATTCAGAAATTTCAAACGCGCCCTGCATAGAAAAATCTGTCTCCCGTCTCTGACGTGGCAGACATAATTTTTGACAAGGCCTCAGCGCCAATTCAAAAATTTCAAACGCGCTCCGCACGTAAAACTACGTCTCCCGTCTCTGACGTGGCAGACATAATTTCTAACAAGACCTTAGCGCCAATTCAGAAATTTCAAACGCGCCCTGCGCGTAAAAATGCATCTCCCATCTATAAGGAGGCAGATGGACCCTTGGATCACATCAAGGAAAAACGAGTGGTGAATCTCCCGATCTCTAGGCTTGTACGCCACCAAGAGAAGAAGTCGCCCGCTCTTCAAATTACGCGTGACGCTGGAGGCCATTTTACGCGAGTATGTGCAAAGCTCCAGATTACGCCAAGGTAAGCCCGACCGCGTAAAGAAGACCAGTTTCATGGGAAAATACGCTCCTCAGAAGGATGATGGATTGTATGCTACTCACATGGCTGAACTGTTGTATTCTTATGGCAGAGAGAGAGTTATGATTCCCAATCTCTATACCCCAACTGATATAAAATGGCAGAATAAGCCTTCTCCCTCTTCTTCTGTTAATCTCCCTGATCTGCGTAATTTCTTGATCCAGAAGAGCAAAGACAGGGGATCTTCTAATATGTCTATTACACGCCCTAGGGAGCATTGTTGTAATAGTCATAAAGTTGTAGTTAACTACTGCTGTTCTAAGGCAAAATGGTCAGTTTTTGACCGGTTGAACTACTCTTTGCCCTTACAGGAAGAAGAGCCGACATTCGCATCAGTGAACATGGCTTCACACATTCCTAGAGGAAGGTCAAGCTCAAGATGTCATCCCTCTAGAACTCCGAGCCAAAGGAGATTTGACAAACTCCTTGAGAATATTGAAGCAGGTGTCTTTCGAAACACTCGCTCGAGGTCACGACAATCGGCTTCATATTCTTTCGATTTCGATACTGGGGGTCGCCAGTTTCCTGAATGTGATACTGACAGTATAGATTCAATCTCTACAGAGATCTATACTAATCCCTCGGTGGCATCCAGAGAAATGGGAGTTTATGCCATTGGAGATGAACATGAAGAAGCTTTCCCATCAGGAAGTACAGAGCAATGCGTCGCTGTATTGGAAGCATCACTCAAAGAGATACAAACCTTGATAGAGAGTATGCACCAAATGTTGGTGACTCAACACACAGCTGCACCTGTTCATCCGACTCAACTACGGGTGGGGGTAGATATACCATCAAGTCAGGAGCCTGTTCAAAATCAAGAATCAGCTGCTCCTCAACCTCTCAACCCGGAGAACATATTACATCCTGTTGGAGTCACAATGCAACCGACCTCTCACCTCTCTGCGGCCCCTTTCCTAACTGAAGATCCTATGCAAGCAGTTCAGGAATTAAAAGCCCAATTTGATGCCTTGAAGCATAAGGATCAGCTCAAGAAATTAGGAATCAACCAGCCATACCCAGCTATCTGGGACGAGATCCCTTTCCCCCCAAAATACAAACCATAGGCTATGGTTTTGTTTGAGGGAAAGATGTTACCAAGCCAGTACATGAACTACTTCAGCATGATGACGGTGTTGTTGCAAGGGAATGATGCCCTTCTCACTCGAGTGCTCAAAGGCTGTCTGTCTGGCGTAGCCTATCAATGGTACCGTAGTCTTGCGGACAACTGCATTACCTCTTTTAAAGATTTCAAGACTTTGTTCTTCGCGTGATTCTACGAGGAAGGGATGGACATGTCTATGTCATCGCTCATCGAAGTGAAGCAGAAGGAGAAAGAGAAAGTTCGTACGTTTATTGAACATTTTCGTCAGGCTACTTTGCAGATGCCTCCCAGAGTTCCAGATTCTACCTTGGTGGACATTTGTAGGAAGAACCTTCTCCCATTGATCTCAGTATTCACGGGACCATATCAGTTCCATGATTGGCCCCCGTTTATCATCTCAGCGGTAGCCGCTGAAGTTAACAGTCGGAAGGCGCGTGACAACGGAATCATGATCTCTACCTCTGATAAAGGAAAGCGGTCATCCTCCAATAGCGACCATACTCGTGGTTCCAAAGGAAAGGAAGCTCTGGCGATCAACACGTCCAGGCCAAATACTCCGGCAACTACACAAACAAAACCTGGGACTTCCAGGCCCATTGAAGAATATTCTTTTGACGATGATGACATTCCGAGCATATTCGAGTTTCTAGTCAAAAGTGGCAAGCTTACTCTCCCCGAAGTAAAGCGGCCTAATGAAATCGGCAGTACCAATAACCCTAAGTACTGTATTTTCCACAGATACATACATCACCCCACAAAGGCATGTTATGTATTGAAAAGGAAAATCCAGGAGTTGATCAATGCCAAGTCCATCACTCTGCGTAATAGCGAGAAGACGGTCACTGCCAACATGATCTCTCTCCAATTTGGCAATCTGCCCCCTCAAGAAGTCCCGGATGGTGTGGTTCCTATTCCACGGACGATGATGAACATTGTTAATCTCCCTCCGACTAGGGGTCAAAATCATGACCTGGTACCCCTAACTACCAAGCGTGGTGAGATCATGTGGGTTCATCCTGATCTGGTGTCAGAGATTGAGGAAGAGACTCAAGCTGCTAAGGCTAAGTCTAAAAAGAACTCCAGATGCAAACCATGCCATATGGTTGCAATATCTTTGACATCAGAAGAAGAGGCTTTGGCTACCGGAACCCGGTCAGGGAAAGCCTACCTTAAGGACTATGGAGAAAATTAGGAAAAATCAACGACAGATACTTCGGCTGCCAAACTTCCAGAACCTGAACCTGTCATATCAGAGGTAGGTCCTTCTAAACCAACTTCGGCGGACAAAGGCAAGCAAAAAGAAGTTCGTTCCGATAAACCTTTGAAGAATATTCAAAACAAAGGTTTAGAGAAACTATATAACTTCGACATTTTGGCTCAGTTGGCTAATACTCCAGCCAGATTGTCCATCTTTGAGCTACTTAGGCTATCCAAAGACACTCATCAAGCCTTGAGTGAAGCTTTAATGCAGGCGGATGTATGCTTGACTCAGCTCAAGTCCCCAGAGAAAGAGCCTGTGGCATGTCCTCAATGCCATAGTGTGATGGAAGTGGTCCCTAACATCACTTTCACTCAGGAGGACATGTTATTAAAACATAACAAGCATGACAGGCCTCTTTATTATACCGGATATGTCGGCTCCATGGAGGTAGACCGAATTCATATAGATCCAGGATCTTCGATCAGCATTATCCCCCATAGTCTACTAAGACCTTTGAGGATTCTTACAAGCGAACTGGCTTACACTACCACTACAATCGTGGGCTTCAATGCCAGAAAAAGTAAGCCGTTGGGGAAGATTCGTCTGAGGATCCAGATTGGTGACCTTAGATCAGTGGCTATATGCTACGTTATTGATTCGGAGGTGTCTTACAACATTCTGTTGGGTAGACCATGGATTCATGATCACAACATTGTTCCTTCCACTCTACATCAATGCTTCAAATATGTAGATTCTCAAGGGACAGTGAAGACAGAGTTTGCTGATCTTAATCCTTTCAAAGGATTTGAGTCCTACTATTTCGATGCCATGTTGTACACCCAAGACTACATGAAGGAGGTATCGGGCAAGACGGAGGAAGAATCCCACCGGGAGTCAGGAGAATCATCTGCTGAGCAACCTTTGTCAATTAAGGTGAAAGGGCAGACTACCCGTCCAAAAATCATGGAACCCATGGTTATCCATTTGGACTAAACCAAATCGGGAGGAGGAAAGGATCCCCTAGTGATCACTCTGAACCAGAAGACTCCACATTTGGTCATCAACCTTAGGTGCAACACGCAGCCGACTGATGTAAATACAACCGGGAATGGGGTTTCTGACGATAATAAAGATTCTCTTTTCCAGTACACTGACGCTCAATTTCCAAATCAGGAATCCCCCCTTCATAACGATATAGAGCCTACAGCACAAAAATTCTTCGAAGCTATAGACTCCTATCATCCGTATGTGTGGGAACCAGCATCAACATGTAATATCATCATGACATATGGGCCACATGAAGATTCTATCTTTATTATCCCTCCTACTCGCAACAATCAGCATCCAATAGTCTTCGGTCGTATGCGGAATAGACCGATTGTACAAGTAGATTCTCACGAGTCTGATGCTGAAAAAATGCAGGTTTACAGATATAGCCCACAGGCTTTGAAGATTATGCAAAGCATAGGTTATGACTTGAAGTCGAAGCCAGGCCTTAACTATGGAAAAGGCAGGCGAATGCCGTTGCATGGTGGTCCCTACTATCAACGAACTTATTTCGGGTTAGGGTATACCACATCTCTTGCAACTTCGAACAACTCTGAGTCAAATGGGGAGACCATTTCCTCTTCTCAGGATGGTTTGTTGTCCTTTGACTCATATGATGATCTCGGACGAGTATTGTCAGTAAAAACGGTATTAACAGATTCTCTCGAAGCAGAGGAACAAGAATCTGAACCGTTTGAAGATGAATTATGGGCACAGCAGATGGATACACAATGGGAACTCCGGTTCGAGCAGAGAGAACCTCCCACTGAAGATAAAGTTATCCAAGTCGATGTTGGGGATAAAATTTTGCCAAAGCAGATATTTATCAGTAACAATCTTTCCGAAGAAGAAAAGGAAGAAATAATCCAGCTGATAAAAGAATATATCGATGTCTTTGCGTAGAATTATGAGGATATGCCAGGTCTTGATCCAAAAGTAGCTACCCATAAACTCAACATACTGCCCAATTCAAAGCCTGTAAAGCAACACCAACGCCGGTTCCGTCCGGATATGATGGATGCCATTGAAGCTGAAATCAAGAAATTGGTAGCCTGCGGGTTCATCCGGGAAGAAAAACATCCTGATTGGGTCGCCAATGCTGTCCCAGTCATGAAGAAAAGAGGGAAAGTTCGCATTTGCATCGACTTCCTAGATCTAAATGCGGCCTGCCCCAAGGATGAGTTCCCTCTTCCCATCACAGAAGTCATGATCGAAAATACGTGCGGTTTTAAGCACATGTCTTTCATGGACGGATTTTCAGGATACAATCAGATTAAGATGAATCCAGAAGATGAGAAGCAAACTGCCTTCCGTACGCCACTGGGGGTATATTGCTACACAGTCATGCCTTTTGGATTGAAGAATGCTGGGGCTACATATCAGCGAGCTATGAGTAACATATTCCATGAGCATCTACGCAAAACGGTGGAATGTTACGTAGACGATATTGTTGTCAAAAGTCACCTCAAGGATAATCATATCCAGGACTTGAAGACAGTGTTCGAGTTGATGCGCCAACACCAACTCAAAATGAACCCTACAAAGTCCTTTCTCGGTGTATCCGGTGGCAAATTCATGGGGTTTGTCATTACCGCTAAAGGCATTCAAGTTGACCCTGATAAAGTAAAAGCTATCTTGGAAATGCGACCGCCCCGTAATATGAGAGAACTCAGGGGATTTCAAGATCGTCTAGCTTATATCAGGAGATTCATATCCAACCTCTCCGGAAGATGTCAACCTTTTTCTCGTCTAATGAAGAAAGGTGTGTCATTCGTGTGGGATGAAGCCTGTCAGCAAGCGTTTAATGATATCAAGCACTTTCTCACTAATCCTCCAGTTCTGGTGCCTCCCGTCATAGGAAGACCATTTTTGCTGTATGTTCGAGCAATGGATCGTTCTTTAGGGGCTCTTCTCGCACAGAAGAACGATGAAGGTCATGAATAGGCTTACTATCTAAGCATGATGATGGTCGGAGCTGAACACCTGTACAATCCAGTGAAAAAAGAATGTTTGGCCTTAATGTTTGCCATTCAGAAGATGCGACATTACGTGACGGGCCAAACTATTCATAACATCTCCAGAATCAATCCTCTTCGGGTATTGATGAGTAAGCCGAGTGTTCTTAATTCCCGACTCGCGACTTGGGTGATGACTAAGTTTTACTCATTCTTCGAGACCCGGAGAGGGCGGCGGGCAGGAGCGACTGGAAATTTCTCTGTAAAGTCCTTGCTTTGGCCAGAATTTATCCCCAATGAGAATACGCTTTCTTCCCCCGTGGGCGTTCTTTGCCGCGGGCGGTCGCGCAGATGCCGGGAAGACTGATGTGTTGAAGAACTCTTGAACAATCTGGCAAACATCTTCCTTGATGGTGGTCGCTTCGCTCCGTCGCGAGCCTCCGGTCCTGCAGTGAAGCGGGGTCTGCTTGATCAGTCATTTTTGCTTTCGGTTGGTTGAGCAATGTGAATTAAGAGATGCTCGGAAACCATGGTGCGAGACTATGAAAGCGTCTTTTTTCTTCACTTCACATAGAACGCAGCTACGCTGTAAATATGGTTCCTCCTAAGAGGGATTGGAGAAGCCCTTTTATAGACTTCGTATCATACGGAATCTTGCCGGAGGATCCTAAAGAAGCTGTGTTTATCAAAAGACGATCACTACGCTTCTATTTTGATGCTTCTTCACAAAGTCTATATCGCCGAACATACGATGGAGTAATGTTACGGTGTCTCTCTGATGAGGATGCAAAGCGGGTTATCCGAGAAGCTCATGACGGTGTATGTGGAGCATATCAACCCGGTCCTAAGTTACAGGATCGTATCAGGAGGATGGGCTACTACTGGCCTACTATGATTGCAGATGCAGTAAAATATGCAAGACAATGCAAAGCCTATTAGGTTCATGCAGATTTCATACATCAGCCTTCTGAGTATTTACATCCTACTATTGCATCATGGCCCTTTGAAGCATGGGGCATGGATATCATCGGTCCTATTCACCCGTCGCCTTCTAGAGGACATCGGTTCATATTGGCTATCACCGATTATTTCTCTAAATAGGCGGAGGCGATCTGTCTTGCTGAGGTAAAGACATCCAACGTGATCAGCTTTATCAAGCATCATGTCATTTATCGCTTTGGGATACCCCGAAGGATAATTCATGACAACGGGCCCAAATTCATCAGCCAAGTGTTTCACCGATTTTGCGATAAGAATCGGATACAAAATATGGCCTCAACGGCATATAATCCTGCTGCTAATGGTTTGGCGGAAGCCTTCAACAAAACCATCATCAAACTCTTGAAGAAGTTCGTCTCTTCAAACAAAAAAGATTGGAACGAGAAGCTAGGAGAATGCCTCTGGGCATACCGCACAACGGTACGAACACCGATGGGTTGCACCCCATTCTCATTAGTCTACGGGTGTGAAGCAGTTCTCCCCATTGAAATCCAAATTCTGTCACTCAGAATAGTAGTGGCTAATGAGTTGACTCAGGAAAAGAATGATCAATTAAGGCTTCAAGAGCTAGAAGGATTAGACGAGAAACGCCTTCAAGCTCAACAGCGCATTGCGTTCTACCAGACACGCATTTCCAGAGCTTTTAATCAGAAAGTGAAGGAAAGAGTGTTCAAAGTTGGCGAGCTAGTTTTAGCTGTGAAGAGACCAATGATCATTACGCACAAAAGCAAGGATAAATTCTAGCCCAAATGGGAGGGCCCTTATGTGATTGAAACGACGTTTTCAAACGGCGCTTACAGATTAGCCAAGCCTAATGGAGATCTGATAATGTCTCCTATCAACGGCAAATTCCTGAAGAGGTACTATGCTTAATCACCCTCGCTTAAACGGAGTATGACGAAGATCTCAATCTGACGATACTACGTACAAAGACTGGTTGGATCATATTCTATCATGTTCTTATGACCTCTGAATAAATATGTTTAACTAATTTGAAAACGTCAAAACCTATCACGTCCATATTACCTCTGATAGTATTTTGTACACAAATTTAGTTGGATCATATTCTATCATGTCCACATGACCTCTGAATAAATATGTTTAACTAATTTGAAAATGTCAAAACCTATCACGTCCATATTACCTCTGATAGTATTTTGTACACAAATTTAGTTGGATCATATTCTATCATGTCCACATAACCTCTGAATAGATATGTTCAACTAAAACTTACCGAAAGGGTATCACGTCCATATTACCTCTGATATTACTTTCATCCTACCCTATCATTTATATTCCAAAATGATGGGTCCACAAAGTCAAAAGAAGTATCTTTATTATCTCTGTGAATAACAAATTACAGAAGAAGCAAAAAGGTACAACATTAGGGAGGAGCAGTTAAATCGCGAATCTGTCGCGCCAAAGCAGCCATCCTCTCATTCCTGGAGTTCAAGACGTTAGCGCGAGCCCGATCCAGCCTTGCCTCCTCATTGTTCAAGGAAGATAGTTCAGATAAAGCATTAACATAACTTGCGTGGATGACACCCGCATGCGCCAAGTTCTGCTGAGCTGTCTTCACTTTGCCCTCAAACACATCATGAACTACCGATGTCTTGAGAAGCCTCTCCCTTTCTTGAGCGAGTTTAACTTCTAATTCTTGAACCCTCGCTTCATTTTTCTCACGTTCAGCCCAGCACTCAGTTAGCTGAGGAGTAACCTCCACCAAGACTGCTTGCTCTTTATCCATCTCTTGCTGTTGTCCCTGGATGGATTTATTTAGCAATTCTATCTGCTGAGCAAGTTCCGCAGTTAGGGAGTCATACTCAGCCTGAACCAGATCATCAATACTGCCTCGGGATAATTGCAAATATTCGTTAATGAGTTGTTCTAAACCATTAACTATTTGCTCTAGCGCATTAGCTCTTTCAGCGTCCCTGAAATTTCTAATCTGCACTATAGTGAGATTGGAGGACATCTTCAGAGCATCGAAGCCTAGATTCTTCTCCAACACCATGGATATCAATGCTTTTAAAGTGATGTAGAATACGCTAGTATATTGTTCAACTAGCATGGCAAAGCTCGAATGGACGCTGGGAGTAGCTGCGATATCGGTAAATCTCCTTCCAGGAATGACTGCAGAGGATGTTGCCACAGTCGTCACTTCAAAAGATGGCGCGACAAAAGAAGAGGCACCAACAACGGTCGAAGTTGCTGGCATTCTTGACGAAGGAGGCACAGTCGAGACAATGGGCTCATCCTCCTCCGATGTTATTTGGGCTACTACCGGCGGGATGACACCCGAGAATGTTGCGGATGAAAAATTGGCAGCGTCAAAGTCTGCTCCTTCAACGTCGGACACCGCCGTTTCATCTGCTGGGTCCACAACAAAGTCGAAAGTTGTGTCAACTCTGCCCTCCCCCAAGATGTCTTTTCTTGCAAATAAGATGAGGAAAAGTTAATATCAATTTGATGTTAATTTTCCCGAAAGAAGCGTGAAGACAACATTTAGCCATAGCCGATGGTATGTATGTTGCATCTGCAGCCTGTACAGCTAAATCATTTCTTAATGATGCTAAGCAAGCTGTCATACCCGGAGAAGAGGGTGCACCAAATGACGTCTGAGGGTAATCATCCCATTCGTCACCCAGATCCACTCTTGGTTCATCGGGAGGAATCTTGCTGGAAATACTTACAGACGAAGAAGGGGTGATTCCCATTATTGGTCTGGATAAAGGTATGGTGATTCTAAATACGCCCGTTCTCGGAGGCGATCACGAAGCACTACCAGTAACGGTGGTAGCGGTTGCAACTTCGAGTAAAGAATCTCCAGCGCTGTCAGCTGGAATTGTGGAGGTTTCCTCTCTAAAAGGCGAAGGACATCTGATCAAAGAATCATCCCCAACAGGGGAAGCAACAGGCTCACTCCTAGAAGCCCCCTGGGTGGAAACCCTTTTTGGACCCCTGACTGTCTTCTTCTTGCGGGAGGAGGCTCTTTCAGAGTGGAAGCCTTTCGCTTATTTGAGATGACAGAGGCTCTGCGGTCGGAGCTAGTACGCCTCTCGATATTATCAACAAAAAATCGTCTGCACCGGCAGTGTCTTCACCTTCATCAAAGGAGACGGACGGTATCTCCTCCCTCCCAGTGGACTTCCGGGAGGGCATCCTGAAACTTTCATACTCATCAAAATCGCGATGGAAGGTATTGATGGACGCATAAAACTGCACGTACGAATGAAGGATGCGCAACTCGATGGAAAAGAAGTCGCGGGCACAGCAAAGAATGCTCCGGTGCAACCCATGATGAAGTACCGCCATCCTCTGGCTCCATCAATAAGTCCACCTTTGAACTTGAAGCTAGTGATAGCATTCCCTACGTGCAACTGGTCATACCCAAATTGCCTGGCGAACCGGCTAGGCAGATAGGGCTCCAAGTAGCAGTGGTCCTCGCTTCTGTATAGCAAGTGGGAAGGTCTAATGCAAACCAACCAATAAAAGGCTTCAGGAGAAAGAATAGTCCTCCCTTGGCCTGCATCCTGAAGTTTCGTCCCCTGATGATTGATATGTACAGGGGGAACGATGAAGAAGAGCTTCCAACCATGGGCAAAATTTAATGCTCGCCGGCAATCGATGACGCTGGTCACATTCCATAGGGAATTCTTGTAATTCAACAAGAAATTATTTTTTGAACCGCCGGCAGCTCCGGGGGACATCACCCTGGTATAGTGAAGGATTAACCATCCCATCAAATATAGGAATGGTAACTCCACTCGGGAAAATCCTTCACGTTAGGTATCATCTGCAAGCAGCCCATCAGTGATGGCCCTCAGGCCAGCTTGTATCCGGCATACCATGGCAGGGAGCAGGCCCAGTCTTGCTCCAAACACCAAACGCACTGCGGGCCATAAGGTGTTGCGATGAATGCGATCCGCAGACGCGATGCCAGGCACTACCCATCAGCATAACCAGATGGAAAGGAAGCCAGCCAATTGAGCTTCCCTTGACAGAGGCTTGTGACAATGCCTCATATAACTGTAGGCTTTAGTGCCTGCAGGATAACCCCCTATCTCCTCATCGAGAACATAATCTGAAGCCCCTGCGTCTTCAATGAGGTCATCGATCGTGTTGGCACTAAGCACGCTCAGGAGGTTCAAAGGCTTATCTCTGCTATCTATAACCTTGTCCGGCTTAGCATTTCTAGCCTGGTGGAAGAAGAGGTAGGTTGCCCACTTGTTGATATGAGCCAAATCTGAGGGCTCTTTATAGAAAGTGGTGCAGGCAAGATAGTGGCACACCAGCTCCAGGTACACTGCCACTGCCCAAGGGTTTGTATCCCTCAGTTTCCTGTTTGTGGGGACGTACTCTTCATACGGAGTATCTTCCATTGGCAGCCTTGAAATCCCTTCCATCTCATGAAGGGCCAGGCCCAACTCCCCTAGCAGAATGGTGAAAGTCCCAGTGAGCGAGTTATACCGTTCCATCAAGGCCAAGAACAAGTTAGGGTTGAGAGGTAGCCCAACACTAGTGGCACTCACAGCCGCAAACAAACCAATGCTTTCCAGCTCCATCTGAAAATGCTTTAGGGCCCAGGCAGTTAAACTGGCCCATCGAAGATTCCCGGGGCTAAGCCACCCGCTGATCCGAGGATTAACCTTAGGGTACACTCCTTCCTGCCCCATGAAGTCATTACAGAAAGTCGACATTTGAACCGGCTGGATCAGTGAAGCGTCTTCACTCGGGACGCTGCCCGACAGTAATCCTCTGAAAGGCATAACAGGGCCTGAAGGACTGATCACAAAGAATCCTCGATTCGATCCTTTCTTGTATGAGATCTTCCCTGGCCGCCCATGAAGATCTGGAGTCAGAGTCCACGTCATCTTCCTAGGATGAGTGGTATGGAAGAATGCCGAGATAGGGTAATCTCTGGGCATCCTTGGCAGAAACATGATTGTGCCCTCAACAGAAAACACCCAATCTTCCTTCTTGGGCTTCGTCTGCGACTGCTTGTCAATCATATCCCCGAATAAGAAAGCTGGTTTCTAATATTCAGTCCCATCTAGGTATGTCAGGGGCTCCCCACTGATCATACTCAGAAGCATTCGTTCTCCTTGGGACGAGATCAGAGTTCCCCTTTCTTCAGGGTACTGAGTTCCAAAAATAAGGAAGGTCACATGGGACAAGTCATCCAGATAATTGGAGTTCAGCATTCCAGCAGCAGAGCCCATCACTTCAGCCAAAAGAGGGACCTGCAAGTCCACTGCAAAATGCAAGAAAACAAGTCATTTTTTATGCTAGACACTACACTCTTGCAATATACGCCAAAGACTAACAGTCTGAGCTTTTACGCCAGACTGCAAAAACTTGAGTCTTACGCTGGAATCTATCTTCAGTGCGTAAAACTCAAGGTTGGCAGTATACGCCTAAATCTAACAGTCTGAGCTTTTACGCCAGACTGCCAAAATTGGAGTTTATTTACGCTGGAATCTTCATCCAACGTGTAAAACTCAAAGTTTGGAGTATACGCCAAATTTTGACAGTCTGAGCTTTTACGCCGGACTGCAAAAATATGAAGTTTTTACGCTGACACATTAGGAATGTGGGCGTAATGATAAAACATCTTCGTGCATCATCTTCATCGAAGAGGCTCTCAGCACAGAAGATGACCTTGCGCTTTCACGTACAACGTGTGCGAAGGATTTTTCTCTTCTCAAAGTCTTTACATGTGATACCCGGGGCACAGCTCGTCGGAGGAGCACTTCGTTCAGATCGGGGCTCGCTCAGCCTAATGGGGGTTGCTCGTGCTTGAGTAGAGAAGCGAGAAGAAGAGGCGACTTTCTTTCCCTTAATGGTGGAAGTCTGTTTCGGGGCCATGGCTAAACTCAAAGTTCTCGGAGAAGAAGACGAAAAGTTCTCAAAGCGACGAAGGGTTTTTGCAAAGACAGGTGAAGGGTTTCTCTCTCAAGACCTTGGGCTATTTATAGAGTTCGGATAACTCTTCGAATCCCTAACCAAATCCGATATTTAATAGTCGGTTATGATTTGGGACCACGTCAGCCTATCATTTAAAAAACGAAGACGGACAGTCAGTGGATCCAGATTTTACACGCAGCAGCCACAAATCTATGGTTTTACGCACAGAAGCTTTTACGCTCAGCGGTTACAAATCTATGGTTTTACGCACATAAGCTTTTACGCTCAGCGGCTACAAATCTATGGTTTTACGCTCAGGAGCTTTTACGCTCAGTAGCTACAAATCTACGACCTTACGCCCAGGAGCTTTTATGCTCAGGAGCTACAGACCTATGATATTACGCTCAGGAGCTTTTACGATCAGAGGCTACAAATTGTAACCTCCGTATCCTGAAATTTGTGCTTAAATATTATTTTTAGGTTAATTTGGGGCTAGTGAGATTTTTCCATAATTTTTGTTAATTAAAAACTAGTAACCCTAATTTCCTAGGATTTTCAAGAATTTATTTTAGGGTCAAAAATAATTAAAAATATCCCAAACTTTTATTTTATGTTCTAAATAATAAAATATATTTTTTAGAATTTTTTGAGAATTTTTTGATTATTTTTAGCATTTATTTTGAGTTAATTATGAAAAACTGAATTAAAAACTAATTTCTGAAAAAGAAAACCCAAAAAGTAATTAATTCTGCCCAGTCAGCAAACAGGGGGCCCACCTGTCAGCCTCCCGCAGCAAACAGTGCCGGGCCCGCCTGTCAGTGACTGCGGGGTGGGTGCGAGCCGAGCCGAGCCGACCTCGAGCCGAGCCGAGTCAGAGTTCGACTCGGACTCAGCTGAGCCGAGCCGCATCGAACTGTGACCAAGCAATTTGGGCAGGCAGCGTTGGATGGCTGCCACGTGTCAAGATCTGAGCCGCAGCTGCTTTCTCTCTCCTCTATATATATATTAGTTTAGTTATTTATTTTTAGGGTTTTTCTTCAGCCGAATTTTGGAGAATTGTCATCTAGGATTCCTTCATCTTCCAGAAGCCATTGCGCATAGCTCCGGACTCCAAACAAGGCCTAATTTTTTGTGTTAGAATGATATTGAGGTTAGATTTCTGATTATATAATTTTTTTACGAAATTATGAGTATTAAATTCTGGAAAATTTGTAGAGCACAGCATATCCGAAAATAGACGTATTTCGATATTTTTGCGATTTCGGGAGAACCAGGAATCAGAATCATGAACCGTTTAAAGTTTCGGAAATATAATGTTGAGATCATTGACATATGTTTTTTACAGAATTTAATTCGATGTATTTTTATACTGTTAATTCTATAGAACTTCTAGGTTAGAATTTAACCATCGGTGCACGATACGAAACTTGTATGTGCCATAATTCCTAAACGAATTTGAATTTGGACGAGCCGTAAATTCTAGCATGTTTTTTACGCTGAAATCTACAGGAAATCATGCATGAAAGTCGAGTTTGTGTTGGTTGACTTTTTGGTCAACAGATCGTCTCGATTTGCGTGCCATGAGTCTCAAGTTGATAAAATTCAGTTCCTTTGACAAAATTTAGGAATTAACCTAAAAATTAGAATAATAAGATTAAAATAGGATTTTAGAGTAATTATTCCAGAATTAAATAAATTAAAATAAATTATCTTTTGACATGGTAAATTGTAATACATAGGCTATTTGGACTGTGACTTGGACTCTGATTCATACCAGCAACTGGACCCTAGGCGAGTACATTCTCTGACAGTTTCCATTATGTTGATTATCTCTATAATTCTTGTTGTATAGCGTACATGACCCTGACACTATTCTTTACACGAGTTGGCATCATTGAGACCTGTCACGAGGAGTCGTGATTGGAATCCATCGTGCTAGCTGGGGAAATAGGGAAATATTAGTAGCTTATGTGATCATATCCAACCTTACATGCATCATAGCTCACCCACACATCACGTCGGTGCAGCCTGACCATTACATACCTCATAGCCTGTTATATATGATTAGCCTGACTATTGCTCGCATCATAGCTATCCGGATGGTTAGCCTGACCCTACATGAATCATAGCTAATCATATGTAACAAGCCTGATCAGTCCCAAGTCGATCACATGATATACTAATGTTTCACACACTTGGTTAGAGGATCATTGACATGCATCTCTAGTATATTGATCTAGCATCTCGACATGTTCTAGTTGTTGTTCTTGTACACATTTATATACCAGTTCATTGTTCTTGCGTGTACTTGGATTTCTATTTCATTGTTAGATGTACATTGATGATGACATGCTCCAGTATTCCATTTATTCCAGTATTTTATTTTCAGTATATCCATGCTCGTCAGTATTTCTTATTGCCAGTTATCCATATATGTCTTGTATTTCTTTATACTGTATTATAGTTTTTGTCAATATGCATGGAACTGCTGTTAGAGGTGTATTTCATTCCAATCCTGACTGGATATTTTTTCCAAACTGTGACATAGAAGACTTGTTTCCAACATACTTGGAGATTGGATGTTATTGATTGCAGGTTAGACTATTTATTGTTGTTTAGACTTATCTTGTACTTTATTTGTTTGCTTCGATATCTCATCGTGCTTTAGCTTATGTGATTGAGTATATTCCATATTATATTGTGATATCTGTGTCTCCTTATGGAGTTGGATATTCATGTGAGAGTGATTAGCTAGTATTATGACCTAGACAGCGTTCTACCGTCGATGCTGCGGCGTAGGCTGGACGTACCCACGCTCTCATGCCCCAAAATCTGGGTGCGGATCGTGACACGTTTTTAGTGGCGTCCCATGCAGGTCAGACTTCGCAAGTTGTGCGATGTCGTGGTAGTACGACGTCTTAGTTGTACTACTGCGTGCCTGCGATAGAATATAGGACATATGATACTAGGATGAGAGAGGATACTCAATCACAAAATTCTTGAGAGATTCCTGTGACGACCCCTTGAGAATCTTATTATAATTTCCAATTTAAATCTTTTTCCCTTGTTTCCGTCCGTTCTCGCTTGTTGTTATTGAAATTGATTCTTGTTGATCAGTTATTAAATTAAAATCTTGGTATCATTGTTGAGTTTGATTCTTATTGACCAGTTGTTAAATTTAAATTCTTGGTATCGTTGTTGAGTTGGTTTCTTATCGAGATGAATTTTACGGGCTAAAATTTACGGTATCATCTGATGACATATATTGACGAGGACAGTAAGAAAGGTAAAATGTCTACTTTGGTTATGGAACCTAGAGTTTATCGCAGCCACATTAGCTGTCGTGACGAGAACGTAGGAACCTGACTTGGATGTACATACTTTAGTTATAAAATTTAGAATTTCTCGCAGCCATACCGGTTGGCGTGGCGAAGATTCTAAATGACATGATTATAGAGTTGCATACCTTAGTTACGGAACCTGTCGTTTATCGCATCTATGCTTACTGGCATGGCGAAGATTATGAGTGTCATGATTTCGGATAGACGTGTATGATTATCAGGTTGTATCTTAAATTGGTTCTTAAAGTATCATCTCAAGACTTATCTATTTCCGTTATTATATGACTTTATTCCATCGCTTCTTTTCTTTACTAGCAGTAAAGATACCTTCAGTCCTTAACCCAGTTCTTTTGAGCCTTATTTCTTTAAGGATCCTTATTAGTGTGATAATTAGTGACTTGCAATTTTGTTTATGTCTTGTATTAGTGTTGACTGAGTGTGACTTGTGAGTTTGTAAGTGTTTCTTAGTTGGACATGGGAGCATTAGGCATTAATCTAGAGATACCCATAGCATAGTACCTTGTAGCAATAGTTCTATGATAGGTGTTATTATAATTAGTATTGGTACTATAGAAAGAGGAGTAAGAGTATCAGTAAAGGTTCCAAGAGTAAGTATCAGAATCAGCATACCAGTCCTAGATAGTCATTAAATTATGTAATTGGATGATCTATGTAAATAATTAAGTATCAAGGAATTGTGTTAAAGATTAATGGAGCATGATGTTCAATTTGATGATTGATACTGGGTGTATCAAGAGTAAAAAAAAATATATGCATAAAGGATTTTAATGAGATGCCATGAGTAGAGAAATATCAAGATTGGTAATAAAAGTTGTGAAATGTATCACATAATAGTTTAACAGGCTGTAAAAGGTTTAAGAGATATGCTTATACATCAATCGATATATGGAACCATATGCCTGCCCTTGAGATTGAAGTAAAGCATGGGTATTATAGAAAGTGCAAGTGATCGTGAGTTCTAATAAGTTTTATGAGATAATCTAATGATGAAGCTAGTGTTACCATACCAATAATGCTAGTGATTCTATATCAAGGATTTGTTGAGCAAGGTGCTAATGACAGTAATTACTTTGTGTGATGATAATTAGATTGGTGTACCAGTTAATATAGATAAAAAATTATTGGAGAAAATATGTGTGATGATAACTTTGATTATTGGAAGTAATATTTCAAGTAATCCGGGCAGTACAAATTTCAAAACACAGTTGAGAATTGTAAACAATTGGTGTATTGTGTGCACCTTGAGTATTAGAGACTGTGAGTATTATATGTATACTTGTAGATTTAAATTTATAATTTGAAGAGTGGGAATGAATTTCAATTTTTAAAGATTTTTTGAGGAGTTAAGATTTTATGTTATTAAAATTTTGAGGATTAAAATTCAATTCAATAAACATAGTCAAAGCTATAAGGATTTTAGAAGTGATTAAAAAATTTATTCGATATTGAGTATTTGACTTTTGAGGAAGTATATGCATTTTATTTTAAATTGTTCAAGAAGTTAAATTTTGATGATTTTATTTTGAGGATAAAATTTTATGTGGATAATAAATATATACTAGTATATGAGTGGATGAAGTGCATACGTAAGGATCTGTTGACTTGAGCATGATTGAGATGGCACTGCAAACAGACTTGGGTGTCCATTTAGAGTTATATTAGAGAGAGAAGTACTTAGTATGATGTGTTGCACTTGGTGTGCACTTGGGTGATAAGAACAACTAGTATGAACAATTGCAGTAGGTAAGAGAGCTAGCAGTGAGTGTGCTTGTAATAGAAACAATAGTACCAAGGGATAAAGGTATCAAACTTTGGATGCATTATTAAACTATGGTTGTGTTAGAGATTCTTGGTATCATATCTAGGTATCAATAGACAGGTGTATGCAATGAGGGTGTATTCATGGATGTTGTGGACTAGTGATTAGTTGATATGGGTATCAGTGTATAGGGACAAGAAATTAGTGAGTGAATATGCCAGAGTTAAGTGTATATTAGAGGATTAAGATGTCCAAGTAATGGGTTAGAAGGCTATGTTCTGTTCTTTTCTCATATTCCTTTTCCATCTGTTTGTTTGATTGATTGATTCCTTAGTACCATAGCTTGTATTAATAACTTTCTTGTTAGAATATAGTTAGTAGTACACCCTAGCAGAGACTGCAATACCATGATAAAGGAGACCATAACCATGTATGTTTTCTCTAGATTTTATGTTGTGTGACTGTAGGTAGGATTTTCTTAGACCTTGATTGTTGGGGGTTTGACCGTAGTAAAGATTTATATAGAGGATATAACTTGACAAAGAGAGACAAGGTGCTTTAAATATCGAGGATAAACATTAATTTAAATAAAGAGTTGAGAATTTAATATGACGGAATTGACGATTTTGCTAAAACATTGTTTTTATGAAGATTAAGATATGATTGAATCTATCATTAAAATTCAAGGAAATTAAGGAGATTATCATTATATTCATTGGACTGCAAGTTATGAACTTATATTGAATGTGGTATTTAAAGATTTCATAACTATTAAATTATTTGATTTTGTGTGGAAAAAGAATCGAGGAATAAGATCACTAATGGATTAGTGTTTGAATTCAAATTTTGGGATGAGGATTTAAATTCTATAAATACGCATCGATTGGACTTAAATTAGAGGAGTAAGATGATTAATGGAATAGTATTTTCGGATGAGATTTTTTTAAATTTTATAAATATGCATTGACGGGATTTCAATTAAAGGATTGGATAGTAAATTTTGTATTTAGTGATTTACTCAAAATTTGAGGAGTAAGATGATTAATGGGTTAGTATTTGAATACAAACTTTTTGGACGAGATTTTTAAATTTTATAAATATACATTGAGTGGATTTGAAATTAGAGGATTGAATATTAAGTTTTGTATTTAGTGATTAGCATAAAAATTTTGAGGATATTTTGATAAGAATGGAATTTGATTTTTAATTTTAAAGGTTTGCGAAAATATGATACTTATAGAATTTGGAAATAAATTTTGTGAAATAACAATATGGATTTGCTTCATGATTATATGGTTTGATGAATTTAATTTTGATGGTAATAAATGAAACAATTGAGGATTTAAATTTCGATGACGAAATTTTTTTTAAGGTTGGTAGACTTGTAACCTCCGTATCCTGAAATTCGTGCTTAAATATTATTTTTAGGTTAATTTGGGGCTAGTGGGATTTTTCCATAATTTTTGTTAATTAAAAACTAGTAACCCTAATTTTCTAGGACTTTCAAGAATTTATTTTAGGGTCAAATATAATTAAAAATATCCCAAACTTTTATTTTAGTTTCTAAATAATAAAATATATTTTCTAGAATTTTTTGGGAATTTCTGATTATTTTTAGCATTTATTTTGAGTTAATTATGAAAAACTGAATTAAAAACTAATTTCTGAAAAAAAACCAAAAAGTAATTAATTCTGCCCAGTCAGCAAACAGTGGGCCCACCTGTCAGCCTCCCGCTGCAAATAGTAACGGGCCCGCCTGTCAGTGACTGTGGGGTGGGTGCGAGCCTAGCCGAGCCGACCTCGAGCCGAGCCGAGTCAGAGTTCGACTCGGACTCAGCTGAGCCGAGCCGCATCGAAATGTGACCATCCGATTTGGGCGGGCAGCGTTGGATGGCTGCCACGTGTCAAGATCTGAGCCGTGGCTGCTTTCTCTCTCCTCTATGTATATATTAGTTTAGTTATTTATTTTTAGGATTTTTCTTCAGCCGAATTTTGGAGAATTACCATCTAGGATTCCTTCATCTTCCAGAAGCCATTGCGCATAGCTCCGGACTCCAAACAAGGCCTAGTTTTTTTGTGTTAGAACGATATTGAGGTTAGATTTCTCATTATATAATTTTTTTTATGAAATTATGAGTATTAAATTCTGGAAAATTCGTAGAGCACAGCATATCCGAAAATAGACGTATTTTGATGTTTTCGCGATTCCGGGAGAACCAGGAATCAGAATCATGAACCGTTTAAAGTTTCGGAAATCTAATGTCGAGATCATTGACATATGTTTTTTCCAGAATTTAATTCAATGTATTTTTATACTGTTAATTCTGTAGAACTTCTAGGTTAGAATTTAATCATCGGTGCACGATACGAAACTTGTATGTGCCATAATTTTCAAACGAATTTGAATTTGGACGAGCCATAAATTCCAGAATATTTTTGACGCTAAAATCTACAGGAAATCATGCATGAAAGTCGAGTTTGTGTCGGTTGACTTTTTGGTCAACAGATCACCTCGATTTGCGTGCCATGAGTCTCGAGTTGATAAAATTTAGTTCCTTTGGACAAAATTTAGAAATTAACCTAAAAATCAGAATAATAAGATTAAAATAGGATTTTAGAGTAATTATTCCAGAATTAAATAAATTAAAATAAATTATCTTTTGACATGGTAAATTGTAATACATAGGCTATTTGGACTGTGACTTGGACTCTGATTCATACCAGCAGCTGGACCCCAGGGGAGTACATTCTCTGACAGTTTTCATTATGTTGATTATCTCGATAATTCTTGTTGTATAGTGTACATAACCCTGACACTGTTCTTTATACGAGTTGGCATCATTGAGACCTGTCACGAGGAGTCGTGATTGGAATCCATCGTGCTAGCTGAGGAAATGGGGAAATATTAGTAGCTGATGTGATCATACCCAACCTTACATGCATCATAGCTCACCCACACATCACGTCGGTGCAGCCTGACCATTACATGCCTCATAGCCTGTTACATGTGATTAGCCTGACTATTGCTCGCATCATAGCTATCCGGATGGTTAGCCTGACCCTACATGAATCATAGCTAATCATATGTAACAAGCCTGACCAGTCCCAAGCCGATCACATGATATACTAATATTTTATACACTTGGTTAGAGGATCATTGACATGCATCTCTAGTATATTGATCTAGCATCTCGACATGTTCTAGTTGTTGTTCTTGTACACATTTATATACCAGTTCATTGTTCTTGCGTGTACTTGGATTTCTATTTCATTGCTAGATGTACATTGATGATGACATGCTCCAGTATTCCATTTATTCCAGTATTTCTTTTTTCAGTATATCCATGCTCGTCAGTATTTCTTATTGCCAGTTATCCATATCTGTCTTGTATTTCTTTATACTGTATTATAGTTTTTGTCAATATGCATGGAACTGCTGTTAGAGGTGTATTTCGTTCCAATCCTGACTGGATATTTTTTCCAGACTGTGACATAGAAGACTTGTTTCCAACATACTTGGAGATTGGATGTTATTGATTGCAGGTTAGACTATTTATTGTTGTTTAGACTTGTCTTGTACTTTATTTGTTTGCTTCGATATCTCATCGTGCTTTAGCTTATGTGATTGAGTATATTCCATATTATATTGTGATATCTGTGTCTCCTTATGGAGTTGGATATTCATGTGAGAGTGATTAGCTAGTATTATGACCTAGACAGCGTTCTACCGCCGATGCTGCGGCGTAGGCTGGACGTACCCACGCTCTCATGCCCCAAAATCTGGGTGCGGGTCATGACACAAATCTACGATCTTACGCTCAGAAGCTTTTACGCTCAGAGGCTACAGATCTACGATTTTACGCTCAGAAGCTATAAATCTACGGTTTTACGCTCAGAGGCTACGGATCTACGATTCTACGCTCAGAAGATACAGGTGCTACGGATCCATGATTTTCTGCATATCTTTAAACTAAGCAGGACAGCGTACGGGTATATCTGGACAATTTGGGTCTTACACTCGAGAAGACCAGTTGCAAGGGTTTACGCAGAAAATACTCCTTTTGGCTATAAAACATTCCAAGTGTCTGAAACGCACAGAGGTCAACATTTGAAGATGACTCTTCTTCTTGGGCCATTGGAAGTTTATTCAAAGTTTAGCCAGGATCTCTTACATCTAAGTTCAAGTATGGCCTGTTCGGCGAACATTTCTCGCCCTATTTTGAGGGATTTTCGAGGAAACCATTCTTGAAGATGATGTTCTAAACAGAAAGGCTTCGCATCAGAGAAGTGACAGTTCAAAATTTGTATGCGACTCCTCGTCCAAAAATAGCATGACAGTTGGATATTCAAGACGACTTAAATGCTAAAGAGCTTTTTACGCATCTTCCGTTACGCGTAAAAGTCGGGACTTGACCGGATAATCGATTATCAGAGTCAGCATAAAATTATGGCGAATCAGCAAGGCATAAAAGAAGACAAGTAATTAATCATGATTACATATGATGGAAATCCAGTTTACAAAGGATTTTTCATTTTCATGATTACATATGATGGAAATTCTTTTTTCTACAAAGGGTTTCTCATTTGCATTTAAGATCACGCCGAGAATCTGTTGTGCCATGTTCTCATATTGGTGTAGATCTTTTTCTCCTTCTACGGCAGTTCATCGGCTTCTGCGGCCGATGAACAAGAAAATAATTAATGGCGGGAGGATACAGAATTGGGCATGTATCAATTATTCAAGCCCATCCTCCATGCGCCATGGCAGCTACGCCCTAGAATTGTGTTAGGGATTCTGACCCAACACAATACTGGAAGACAGGGCCAAACTGTCCACCTTCGTCCAGCTTCATGATGGGAGAAAATACAGCTAGCAAGCTGTGTGATCGAATGAGACCCTTCCTCTCTCCTGGACGAATCGCCATATAAAATTGCTTATTATCCCGATCAAAGGAAACTATGATATCCTTCCATGATCCATCGTCGTAGAGGACATTTTCTCGAAGACGTCTCTTTCTACGGCTCCTTACAAACTGGAAGAACATGATCTTCTTCTCCCTCAGGTCAGCCCAATGGATCTCGGTAACCATATCTTTTGGTGAAGGAAGTATGGAAAAATAGGTGCACTCGCTTTCCTTTATATAGGCAGAAGAGAACATACCAAATCTTAACAAATTCCTAAAAATTCGTCGAGAAATCAGCCTCGCGAAACGAGTCAAATTTGACCGTTTCATGCTTCATTCAAAGTATTTCCAATTACGAGAAATTTAAAAACTTTGAAGGGGGTCTTGTAGAAGCATGAAAAATATGCTGGGAATTATACGCGTAAAACCCCCAACATGCATGAAGCCCGCGTAAAACAGAGCTCCAGCACTGTGTGGCATAAGATATGACTCCAGAGCCATCGACGTACAGCAGAGCTTCAATGCTATACAGCATAAAATAGACCTCTAAAACAATCCGCTTAAAGCAGTACTTCCAGACTGATGTGGCATAAAAAGGTTGCTACATCGCCACTTCGGCGTAAAATACGCTTGCTTTTAAATGCAGCGTGAAGTTGTACGAGAAACTCTTCGTATTCCTCGAATGAACCTGTCAGACAAAACAGTGAACCTGACTCCTGACAAAGAGTACTGCACGACAATCAAGAGGACGACTGTAATGATGTTTCTGCACAGAGACCCAAGCTGTCGTTTAGTGACATAATCCTTGATATAAGACGTTGTTTACGCCGTCAAGGAATACACTGCCTATTCTACACAGGCAGACATGAGCTTTTACGCTCAAGATGAGACGAAATCAGACGTCACATCAAAAGCTGTTCTTCGTACAGAACTCGAGGCACGTCTCTACAGTTAATGCGTGAGATGGGGGCAGATCTCTGCATTTAATGCACGAGATTTGGTTATACTTTTAATGACTGAAAGAGCTAAAATTAGGGCTAATATGTCCACATCACCATCCCTGCACTTTACGCCAACCAGGCTATTTTCAACTATAGGAGCACGTCGTACGCTATCTCCTCAAAATACGCCAACTCAGGCTATTTTCAACTATAGGAGCACGTTGTATGCTATCTCCTCGAAATACGCCAACTCAGGCTATATTTGCAAAGGTGCATGATAAGGCTATTTGGTCCAGAATACGCTCAAGACCTCAGTCAAGGAAGGATAATTGGCTAGTTTACGCCGGTTATCTACCTGTACAGCATCAAGCTTTATGCAGAATTTGGTTTTTACGCCATCAAGACAGCTACTTGGCTTTTACGCCATCAAGACAGCTACTCGGCCTTTATGCCGATCAGACAGCTACTTGGCTTTTATGCCATCAAGACAGCTACTCGACCTTTATGCCAACCAGACAGCTACTCGACTTTTACGCCGATCAGACAGCTACTTGGCTTCTACGCCAACAAGGCAGCTATTTGGCTTTTACGCCAACAAGGTAACTATTGGGCTTTTACGCCAACGAGATAGTTACTTGGCTTTTATGCCAACCATCTCTGCGCGAGGGGCTGTTACTTACGTGGCTTGCATGCCGCGATCTTCGAAGCAGTTATACACGTTACCTCATAATGGGACACGCGTCACACGCGGATTCAGGAGATCATTCAGACGTGGGTAGCAGTTATCATAACCGCCGCGTAAAGAGCGCAACTCTCTCCGTTGTTTGGTTTCTACGCAGACTAGTCAGTTACTGTGACGAAGCTCTATATATAGAGATTTCTAGCCATAGAAGAACAAGGTCGGCAGGTCAAGGGATAAAAGAGATCAGAGAGATCAAAAAGAGAGCTAATACAGAGGGTGTTGATTGACAACTTTGGCAACGAGAGTTCAACCCTTCCTACACTCTTTGAAGCTTCTTCTTCTTCTTCTACAGCACTTCTTCGTCATCGTGTGGTCCAAAGGTCAAAGTGATCGACTGCAGATTAGACTCATATAGCAATATTTCCCCAGAATTATTTTTTTTGTACTTAATATCCTCGTATAGGATCAATTGTACTTCTTTTTCTTGTTTGTAAACAAAGAAAAGGGTTTCGTATAAACCTAGTTTCATTTCTTTCGTTTATCATCAAACAATGATTATCAGACATTCGATGTCGTATTGATAGCAGCCAGGAGACATGAGCTTACCATCCAGAAATTAGCTTCAAGGACTGGAGGGCATAAGAGGTCTCATGCCCATAACACAGGTAGGGGACCACCATCCGACATTCGTATTCGTGATTTGGCACCACGGGGGCTCGTGGCATCGGATGAGACAATAAAAACTTGGCAACAACAACCGAGACAACATCAACAACACCCAGTGAATCCAGTAGGATGTACCTATTATGGAAAATGGGGTCACACTCAGGATGTATGTAGGATGGCAAGTGGAAGATGCTTGAGATATGGGGGTTCCGATCATATTATAGCTACTTATCCACATATATAGACACAGGGAGGACCATATCAACAATTTCCAGTATTTCCAGCTCCAGGAGCAGTTTCGTATCAAGAGCCACTTTTAGTAGTGCGGCCGTTAGCCCAACGTCCGATGTTGACGCAAGCACAGATATTTCACCCGAGACAACGTCAGCTTGGTCAGCAAAGACATCCTCATGACAGAGCTCCAGCAGCTTCGAGATGTGAGCAAGATGAGTTTGGAATGCTAGAACAGATGTTAGCAGAATATGGTCAAGTCAAGGGTCAGATTTGAGTTCTTTTAGTTTTATCTATCTTTTGGGTTTCGTATATTCAGCGAATGGATATAATCTTTCGTCTCACTCATCTGCCTTCGTATCTCGTGATACATGATGTATGTCATATATCCCGACTATGAAGGTACGTCCTGGGCAGAGTCATGTTCTTGACTAAGTCGTTGGTACCGATTTATCTCGAGGCTTGATCCATGTCCATTTTGGGAGTCAGCATAGGCCAGCAAGGACGGGTTCTATTTTGATTGACTCAGGAGATATATGTATTTGTATGCCTCATGCTCTTTCTATTTCCTTTTGATTGTTTGGATTGCATGCACCTTATTTACATTGTTGTTACTTTTATTTTCTGCCTATTTCGTTATGCTTGGTATTCAGTTAGTTGTAGTTCATGAGATTTAATAGTTCATGAGATTTTCTGGATCATGAGTTTCCTGATTGAATTATGAGTCTTCTGCTTGGTTTATGAGTTTTCTTTCTTGGTGATCAGCTCGACTAGCCTGGCAAATTCCAAGGACAAAATTTTTCTAAGGTGGGTAGAGATGTCACACCCGTTCCCAGAGTTGGTATTTCTTGAATTTATGATACTTAAAAAAATTATGTAGATGTATTCATGCTGTATTTACATGTAGGTTCTTGTTAATTATATTATATTTATTTAATTGCATTCATGTTTATTGTGGAAGACTGTCCGAGACCAATAGTGAACATCTTGGCAATTGCCATAAACCCGTGCTAGGACTCGTATATAGGATGGATACCAGACCCAGTTCACTCTTGGAACCACTAAGCCTATTTAGGATGGTTGAGATTGGTTGGAGAGTGTCATGACTTAATCCTAGGGATAACCTTATTTCTCCACTTGGTATATATATATATGGTATTCTCTCTTCTCTCTCATTCTTTCTCATTTTTACTTTTTTTCTTCTTTCTTCTTCCTCCTTCCCTCAAGATCTCCCATTGGCCGAAGCCCTAGCCCTAGCCCTAGACTTGGTTCTAGGAAGAGGTTTGTTAGTCCACCAAGGCAAGTACATCTTGCTCAAAGTGGTGAAGCCATGGATTTTTATATTTTGATATATATGTAGTTTTAAAAATATGGTTGATGGAAAATGTTCTTCTTGATGTCCTTATTAGTTTTAGTTCTTGAATTTTTGGGTTTTGAAGAACATTTTTGAGTAGATCTGAGTTTTAAGATTTAGATTTTTATGTGTTCTATAAGTTTTTCTTGGTTTTGATCTACTAAAACTTAGTGTTCTCAAAAACTAGTTGTTTCTTATGTTAGAGTATTTTATTTCGAGCATTTTGGCTTTTATTTCATTTGATTTGGACTTAAAATGAAATTTTTATGAAGAAAATAATTTTTGGTTTTTTTTTAGAGCTTTTTCCTCCTTGGTTGAACTTTTTGTCTGGAGAAGACGAAGTTCTCATGCAGCCAGCCCAATATACGACCTAGAATTCTATGCGGCATGATCCTTATGCGGCTAGACTCTTTGTCGCATAGCCAACCAGCATGCGTCCATCTTGTTGGACGCATGACTGCTGATTTACACAAGTGCCCTTGAACACTTTGTGCATTCACTCGCTGAACGAATGAGAAATTCGCTAAGTCCAAAAGACACTCCATGAGGCATCGAACTCCATGGGACATCGAACTTACGTGGCAAGCAAAGCATGCGGCCACCTTCCCTTGGACGCATGACTCTGAACTTTGGCGCATCCTTGGCGCGTCTTTCTATGATTTTGTCTTTCTTCCTGACATATTTTATGTTATATCACACTTTATGTCACTTCACTAACATGCATTTAATGCACGTCACTTCAACACTTATTCCAATGAGTGGACTTAGCCTTGACGCTATGTGACACCGACCCCTATGCGGCACCTGCCTCATGCAGCAAGCAGTCCATATGGCCTGGAGACATATGCTGCCAGCTCGCCCATACGGCCAGTGCTCATGCGCCTGATCAGTGCATGCAGCCTGACCCATGCAGCAATTCATGCGTGCACTTCTCATGCACGTATTTGATCCTATGCGACCCTAGTGATCTATGTACACGTTCCATGATTTCTTGAGTTTAATTATTTTATTTGAAAAGTTTATTTGTTCTTTGTGGTTGGTCTTGACAATTTCTTGTTATTGATCCTAAGGAAGGAATGAACTTAGTAACCAGACTGTGCTAGACTTGGCTATGTGCTAGAACTGACTATCTGCATAATATGATTATATGTTGTAGTAGGCCATGTGACAAACCAAAGTGAACTCAGTTTAGTAGATTAACTTATCATTTGTCGTCGAATAGAGTGAGGGGTGTAGTTCTGCTCGGGAGATGATCTGCAATCCCGGTCCTTGTTCGGTTTAAGGATTGTAGATCTGCTCCAGAGTGGTTCACACTTTTTCTCTTACTCACGTTCGGCGAAAAAAGTCATTGATCGATAGTCGGTGTACGTGATTTGAGGAGATTATATTTTGACCAAGTGTCTCCATGTGATAAGACTTATATGACCAACTGTAAGTTTGATGATTCGACCCGATTTCTTGTATCTGTGCCGATACAATTACTACGTGCTACGTGTACATATATTATAAATGCGCACTGAGGTGGGACATAACTTGCTACGTGTTATGAGATTACATGTTTCGGGTTGTGCATCGAGAATACCTCATATACTGTCACGCCCCAGTCCCAAAATACCGTGGGACCAGACTCGTGGCAATGGCCAGCAGCACACACTGATGGATAAACCCAATTTAATGGATCCATCAGAGCATACTTAAGCTGTAAAACAAAGTCTACGACAATCATGGCACAACTAATCTTATCCACACAAGATATAAAATATGATCCACAGAATAAATAAGGAATGCAAATCATCAGCTAGTCTCAACAAAGTGCTTCGGGGAACAACCCGATAAAATATCTGTTACAAAGGTTCAACAGACTAGAATATAAAAGACTGAAATAAATAAATAAATAAATACTGAGCATGAAACATGGATGCTCAGGCAAAGTCTTCAGCTAACACCTCGTCCTCGGGTGTCGGTCCAGCTCCTGCTCCGGTCCCGTATATCTCGGGATAAACCTCGTCTGCAAAATCTGGGGACAAAATCCGTATCCAGGTCCTCAGGGGACATAGCAAGGTACAAGAAAGCTCATGCCAATAAATAAATAAGCAGTGCAGCAATAATAAATAAATAAAGCAATAGGATAAATATGTAACCATCTAAGTGCAATGCAAGTGAGAGCATCACTAGTCTCAGGCTGAGCCACTACAAGCTCTGTGTCGGGGAGCCGGGTAGCGGTAATAACCGGTAGTGGGTCTAGCTCTGCTCCGAGAGTCTACGACCTCTCAATAATAGAAGATATATATATAAAACAGCCTGTAGCCTGTGTGTCTCTTTCCACCCAATGAAATCACACGTCTCATGTCCATGACACGCAAGATCAAAACTAATGCAGCAAGTCATAATAAGTTCTAAGATTATAATGTCCATGTCCAGTCCTGTAACCTATAAAGAATCATCACGAATATCTCGGGAAGATCCTGCCTCATGAATGGTGTCAAGTATCCTGGGTCAAAGTGTACTTGGTAAGACCAGTACGAGAATATATAGTGTCACGAATGTCCATCTCTATGTGACCGTACCCAACACCGCGTACAGTGTCGGCACCCGACTAATAATCGGACGCTAAGTACGTCACACGGTCCTAGGTTAAGCATGCACAGCAATATAAAATAAAGCAAAAAAAATATGTAACAATACTACAGAGTTTGGCAAGGTACACTTGCCTGATATTTGAATCTCAACAACTGTCCCGGTATCGGTGGATCCGGTGGGTACTCCTCCAAAAGCTGTAATAAACATCACCAACAGTCTCAAAAGATATCAAACAGCTAGAAATGCCTGTCCTTAAGTCTAATTTGGACACAGGGGCAAAAAGGTCATTTTCGGGCCAAAGTGGGTCCACAAGTGGGCCACTTTGCACCGAAAAGTGTGCCAGGGTCAAAGGTCTCCAAATTCCTCAAACTCAGTGTCTATAAGTCAAGAACGATGATACGAATCCAACGAAACTTCCAGAATTAGATTCCGATGAGCGATCACAAAATCGCCCGTCAAGTGGAACTTGTGGGGCCCACGATACGCGATTTTATCAATGTTCTCAGAATCGAACCAAACTTGGGTTACAGGACCAGCGTATTGCTACGAGTCCGATGGCGCAAGTTTCGTCTCGATCCGACGTGTGTACACAAAGTTGCAGCGTGTTCCAGAAAAGTCAGATACGGGGTGTCGTTGGCGGATACGCGTTGATTCCGGTGTGCACGCACATCCGAATCGACTTCTGCGAAATCACACACGACCGTATCAACGATGCGCACGTTTTGGTAAAGACCGCGTGCGACCAAGTCGTCCCGTTTGGCGGGGCGTACTCAGTTCTGGGGTAAAACAGGGCGTTGTTTTTCCTGTTTTTGGATCGCGGTGTGCGATCACCACAGGACGCGATGCACCGAACGAGTTGTACGGGCACCGAGAGGGTTATACAGTCTACGAGTAGCAACTGAAGGAAACTAAAACGGAGCTGCGAGTTGAGAGAAAACGGTACCTGAACAGAGCTCCGTGAACGCTGATTTCCGTGTGTCCAAAAATCAAATTGACGCGAGCCGAGTCCTGGTCGTGTCTGCTGTGAGTCCGAGCTAGGGCTCTGGTCGAGACGGCAGAGGGGCTTCGCCGGAGGGGGTCGGGCTCGAGGTCGGGTTAGGGCAGCGGCTTCGCCCGGTCTGGTCGGAGTGGGTCGCACGCTGGTGGAGGTTCGGCGTCGCTCAGGCGCCGCGAGTCTCGAACGGTGGGTGCGGTTGGGCTCGGGATGAGCACAGCCGGTCGATGACGTCGTCGGAGGGGGTCGACTGGCCAGGCGGAGATGGGGTAGACGGGAAGCTGTCGAGGCGTGGAGTCAAGGGTGTCGTCGCTGGAGTTGTGGAAAGTTGGCCGGACCGTGGGGAGTTCGAGGCCGGCTCGAGAGGAGGAGTGGGCGGTTGCGTTCCGGTTGGGGCGGATCGGAGGGACGCGGCGGAGATGGGGAAGACAGGAAGGAGCAGCACGGATGTTGAGGCGACCTCTTATAGGCGGCTACAGGGTCTCTGCGGCGACTACTAGGGTTTCCAACAGGGTTTTGGGTCGGGTTAGTGTGGTTCGGTTCGGTTCAACAACCCAAATAGCTTTTTAGAGCTTAAAACGTTACTCCGGAGTCCAATAAACTCACCAAAAAATACCACATATCCGGTTTTCCATTTTACACCCTAAATTATTATTTCCATAATAATTTAACACCAATAAACTGCATAAAAAAATCCTTAACTCCCAATTATCTTGATTCGTCTTCCAGAAAATAACGAAAATTTATATAAAAATTCATTCTGAAAACAGGGTGTTTACAATCTTTCCTCCTTAAAAGGATTGCGTACTCGCAATCAAAGAATAAGCTACTAAAGAAAGAGTTATGGAAAAACAAGGTTGCTTAGTTTACAACTGCCTCCTCAAACAGGTGGGGGTAACGCTGGCGCATACTATGTTCTCGTTCCCAAGTTGATTATCCAGGAGAATGATGTTTCCAAGCTACACGAACCAGTCTGATTGTCTGTCCCCGCAATGTCTTCTCACTAACGTCGAGGATGCCAACTGGTTGCTCTTCATATCTCAAGCTTGGGCCTACTGCGATCTCTGAATGATCAACTATGTGACTTGGGTCGGTCACGTACCTTCGCAGCTGTGAGACGTGGAATACGTCATGCACTCCTTCTAAGGATGGTGGTAATGCAAGACGATAAGCCACCTCACCAACGCGCTCTAGAATGTCAAATGGCCCGATATGCCGTGGGCTCAACTTGCCTCTGCTCTCAAATCTGATAGTACCTCGAGTGGGTGAAATCCTCAAGAATACGTGCTCTCCTTCTTTGAACTCTAGGGGACGTCTGTGCGTATCTACCCAATGCTTCTGTCTGTCCTGAGCTGCTCGTAGATGATTCTGAATCTGCTTCACCTTTTCCACTGTTTGTGTTACCAATTCTGGACACAGTATTTGACGTTCACCAACGTCGCTCCAACATATAGGCGATCTGCACTTCCTTCCGTATAATGCCTCGAATGGTGCCATCTGAATGTTGGCCTGATAACTGTTATTGTAAGAGAACTCTACTAAGTGCAGATGATCTTTCCAAGATCCTCCAAAGTCTAGCATACATGATCGTAACATGTCCTCCAAGATCTGAATGGTGCGCTCCGATTGGCCATCTGTCTGTGGGTGGTAAGCCGTGCTGAATTTGAGTCTAGTGCCCAGACTCTCTTGCATGCTTCACCAGAAATGGGATATAAATCTCGAATCTCGATCCGATACAATACTAACAGGCACTCCATGAAATTTGACGATTTATCGGATATACATGTCGGCTAGTACCTCTGTGGACTGTCCAACTCTAAATGGCAAGAAGTGTACCGATTTAGTGAGTCAATCCACTATAACCCATACTGCGTCTCTTCCGCTGGGGCTCCTCGGAAATCCTGTGACAAAATCCATCGTGATATGCTCCCACTTCCATTCTGGTATAGGAAGCGGCTGTAACATACCTGCAGTCCTCTGATGTTCGGCTTTTACTTGCTGACAGACTAAACATTTGGCCACAAATCTTGCAATCTTCCTTTTCATTCCATGCCACCAGTAATACTGTCTCAAGTCTCGGTACATCTTGGTTCCTCCTGGGTGAACAGAGTACATAGAGCTATGTGCTTCAGTCATTAACTCCTGTCTCAATTCTCCATTTGGAACATATAGGCGATTTCCAAACCTCAATGTCCCGTCTTCGTGTATGCGAAGTCCTGTCTGCATACCTGCTTCGGTCCTTTCTTTCAGTCTTCGAAATCTAGCATCGGTGGGCAATGCCTCTTTAATCTTCTCCACGAGTGACGACTTGACTTCGAGATTAGCTAGCAATCCACTCTGTCCTGGTAAAACAACCTCTATCTGAAGCTCCTGTAGATCTTTCAATAACTCGGGCTGCATCGTCAAGAAATAAGCTGTAGGCTTTCTGCTCAGTGTGTCTGCTATAACATTCGCCTTTTCCGGATGATACTGCAGATCTATGTCAAAATCTACCATCAATTCAAGCCAACGTCTCTACCTCATGTTAAGCTCCTTCTGAGTATATACATATTTCAGACTCTTGTGATCGGTAAAGATTTCTACCTTCTAACCATAAAGGTAGTGCCTCCAAATCTTCAACGCAAATATAACTGCTGCTAACTCCAGATCGTGTGTTGGATAGTTCTTCTCGTGGACCTTCAACTGTCTTGATGCATAAGCAATGACTTTGCCATGTTGCATCAAAACACATCCTAATCCACTGCCTGATGCATCACTGTAAACAACAAAACCTCCTGACCCCGAAGGAAGAGTCAAGACAGGTGCTGTTGTTAATCTTCTCTTCAGTTCTTCGAAGGCCTTCTGGCAGTCTTCTGTCCATATAAACTCCTGGTCTTTATGTGTCAGCTTCGTCATCGGTTCTGCAATCCTCGAGAAATTTTCTACAAACCTTCGGTAATATCCCGCGAGTCCGAAAAAACTTCTCACCTCTGCAACTGATGTGGGTGTAGGCCAAGTCTCTATTGCCGCAACTTTCTCTGGATCCACTGAAAGTCCTTCTCCTGAGATGATATATCCCAAGAAAGGCACTTTGTCCACACAGAATTCACACTTACTGAGTTTGGCGTATAACTTCTCATGTCTCAAGGTCTCTAACACGATTCTGAGATGCTCCTCGTGTTCTTCATGGTTCTTGGAATATATTAGAATGTTGTCAATGAACACAACCACAAATTTATCCAAGAACTGATGAAAGACTCTGTTCATTAAACTCATAAACACTGATGGCGCGTTGGTTAAACCAAACGGCATTACCAAGAACTCATAATGTCCATACTTGGTCCTGAAAGCTGTCTTCGGTATGTCTTCCTTCCTTACTTTGATCTGATGGTAACCGGATCGAAGGTCAATCTTTGAGAATACCCTTGCGCCACTCAATTGATCAAATAGATCATCAATACGTGGTAAGGGATACCTGTTCTTGATGGTCACAGCATTTAGTGCCCTGTAGCCAATGCACAATCGTACTGTTCCATCCTTCTTCGGCACAAATAATATGGGTGCTCCCCAAGGTGAAACACTGGGCCGAATGAAACCCTTCTCCAGAAGGTCGTCGACCTGTTCCTTCAACTCCACTAACTCCTTAGGTGTCAGCCAATATACTGATGAAGTGATAGGCTCTGCTCTTGGAGTTAAGTCTATTGTGAATTCTATTTCCCGATCAGGCGGTAAACCTGGAAGATCATCAGGAAATACATCCACAAATTCTGATATGACTCTTGGGTAACCTGTCTCTCCTTCTACAGATAGTACCCTAAGAGTAGGCTAAACTCCTTGCTCTACTGCTCCTCGGAGAAACTCGAATTCTGGATATCCAGGCGGTCTAAATATAACCCGCCCAAGTCGGCAATCAAGAGTCGCATGGTACTGACTTAACCAGTCCATACCAAGTACGACATCATAATCCGGCATGGAAAAGATTAGGAATTGAGCTCGCATTTCTCTGCCACAAACTACTATAGAACATGATCTACAGACGTCACTGACCGGAATAATTCTACCTCCCGTAAGAATCCTCTTCATCTTCGAAAGGGGTGCGGTAGCTACTCTATGGGTGGCTACAAAGCTAGCTGCTATAAATGAATGCGATGCTCCAGAATCAAATAATGCTACAGCTGGTAATGAAACTACTAAAATAGTACCTGCGATGACCTCGCCTGCAGTAGTTTCCTTCTCAACAGCTAATATGAATGCCTGGCCTCGTCCCTGAGCTGGACCTCTCTGCTGCTGTTGCTGCTGCTGAAATAGGGCTGCCTGTGGTGCCAGTGGTGGTCTCTGCTGATTTCCTCCTGGGGCTGGGGGCCTGACGCCTCAAACTCCTCCCTGCTGGGCTCCTACTGCTGGATAAGCTGGTCGTGGAGCAGGTAAAGCTAATCTCGGCGCTCCGTCTCTACGCTCGGTGCAGTCCCTGGAAAAGTGCTGGTTGGATCCGCAGCTCAGACATAGTCCCAACTTACGCCTGCATTCCTTCTCAATGTGTCCTACCTTGCCGCAGTGGTGACAAGTAGGAAGAGGTCTGTCCCTATGTGCTGTCCTCTCTGGCATACTCCTCTGGGTCCGTTTCGCTGAATCTCCATGTGCTGTCCTGGATGGTGCGGAGTTGATTGGCCTCTTCAGATTCGACTCCCTTCTAGTGACGCGCTCCAGGCGTCGGGCTGCTGCAAGGACGTCGGTATAAGATGTAGGTGCGACCGATCCAATCAATCTCTGGAGCTCGAACTTCAGTCCGTCAAAGAACTTCTCAGCTTTCTCTTCCTCTGTCGAAATCAAGGTTGGGGCAAAGCGACTGAGACGAATGAATTCCGCATTGTATTCCTCCACTGTCATGTTGCCTTGGATAAGGCGGTTGAATCTGTCTCTGAGCTCTGACCGTGCAACTGCTGGATTGTACATCTCTTGGAATAGCCTGGAGAACTCTTCCCAAGTGACTCGGTCCTGTCCGAGCCTCCTTTCTTCTGCTAGCCACCAGTGATGCGCATTATCAGTCAACTGCATTCTGACTGCAGTCATCCATTTCTCTCTCGGAAGTTCAGCGGCTTCCAACTGATGTTGTATGTTTGTGAGCCATTCATGAACTTCTGTTGGCCCCTCTTTACCAGAAAATGTACGAGGCTTGAGATGACGGAAGTCGGTGATAGATCCCGTCGATGTTCGCCTCGCTGGTGGATTTGCCTGCTCCAATACGGATACTAGGCTGGTCCTCAGATACTCTGCCTCCTGTCGGTGGGCCTCTTGCTGAATCTGCTGCTGGGCTTGTATCATGGCATACATCATCTGGAACATCTGTTGCCCGTCCATGGCTTGTCCTGGCGAGAAAACTGGCATCTGTGGAGTGAACTATGGTGGAGGTGGGATGTCATCTCTCCGGAACCTTGGATTAGGCTGTCCGGTTTGATCGCTCTGCGATGCTTGTCCTCCATTTCCTGGAGTCACTCCGTCTCCATAAGTAATCACAGCATCATATGGTGTATCCAAAGGAATCTCGTCTCCGTTCCTGGGATCCATGACTCTGCAATCAAAAGATAAACTGTAAGAACGCTCAGAGGAATCAAACAGGATGCAAATTAAGTAACAATTTTGAGTTCGGTATAGAGTTCAATAATGGTTTAAATAATGGATGAGATCCTATAACTTATCCTATTCTTAGGGCAGGCTGGTTCGGTCCCTAAGTTGAAACTGAATAATTTGTCGTAGACCTGTATGGGCCACCACAAAAACCATGTCACGCCCCAGTCCCAAAATACCGTGGGACCAGACTCGTGGCAATGGCCAGCAGCACACACTGATGGACAAACCCAATTTAATGGATCCATCAGAGCATACTTAAGATGTAAAACAAAGTCTACGATAATCATGGCACAACTAATCTCATCTACACAAGATATAAAATATGATCCACAGAATAAATAAGGAATGCAAATCATCAGCTAGTCTCAACAAAGTGCTTCGGGGACAACCCGATAAAATATCTGTTACAAAGGTTCAACAGACTAGAATATAAAAGACTGAAATAAATAAATAAATACTGAGCATGAAACATGGATGCTCAGGCAAAGTCTTCAGCTAACACCTCGTCCTCGGGTGTCGGTCCAGCTCCTGCTCCGGTCCCGTATATCTCGGGATAAACCTCGTCTGCAAAATCTGGGGACAAAATCCGTATCCAGGTCCTCAGGGGACATAGCAAGGTACAAGAAAGCTCATGCCAATAAATAAATAAGCAGTGCAGCAATAATAAATAAATAAAGCAATAGGGTAAATATGTAACCATCTAAGTGCAATGCAAGTGAGAGCATCACTAGTCTCAGGCTGAGCCACTACAAGCTCTGTGTCGGGGAGCCGGTAGCGGTAATAACCGGTAGTGGGTCTAGCTCTGCTCCGAGAGTCTACGACCTCTCAATAATAGAAGATATATATATAAAACAGCCTGTAGCCTGTGTGTCTCTCCCCACCCAATGAAATTACACGTCTCATGTCCATGACACGCAAGATCAAAACTAATGCAGCAAGTCATAATAAGGTCTAAGATTATAATGTCCATGTCCAGTCCTGTAACCTATACAGAATCACCACGAATATCTCGGGAATATCCTGCCTCATGAATGGTGTCAAGTGTCCTGGGTCAAAGTGTACTTGGTAAGACCAGTACGAGAATATATAGTGTCACGAATGTCCATCTCTAGGTGACCGTACCCAACACCGCGTACAGTGTCGGCACCCGACTAATAATCGGACGCTAAGTACGTCACACGGTCCTAGGTTAAGCATGCACAGCAATATAAAATGAAGCAAAAAAAATATATAACAATACTGCAGAGTTTGACAAGGTACACTTGCCTGATATTTGAATGTCAACAACTGTCCCGGTATCGGTGGATCCGGTGGGTACTCCTCCAAAAGCTGTAATAAACATCACCAACAGTCTCAAAAGATATCAAACAGCTAGAAACGCCTGTCCTTAAGTCCAATTTGGACACAGGGGCAAAAAGGTCATTTCCGGGCCAAAGTGGGTCCACAGGTGGGCCACTTTGCACCGAAAAGCGTGCCAGGGTCAAAGGTCTCCAAATTCCTCAAACTCAGTGTCTATAAGTCAGGAACGATGATACGAACCCAACGGAACTTCCAGAATTGGATTCCGATGAGCCGATCACAAAATCGCCCGTCAAGTGGAACTTGTGGGGCCCACGATACGCGATTTTATCAACGTTCTCAGAATCGAACCAAACTTGGGTCACAGGACCAGCGTATTGCTACGATTCCGATGGCGCAAGTTTCGTCTCGATCCGACGTGTGTACACAAAGTTACAGCGTATTCCTGAAAAGTCGGATACGGGGTGTCGTTGGCGGATACGCGTTGATTCCGGTGTGCACGCACATCCGAATCGACTTCTGCGAAATCCCACACGACCGTATCAACGACGCGCACGTTTTGGTAAAGACCGCGTGCGACCAAGTCGTCCCGTTTGGCAGGGCGTACTCAGTTCCGGGGTGAAACAGGGCGTTATTTTTCCTATTTTTGGATCGCGGTGTACAATCACCACAGGACGCGATGCACCGAACGAGTTATACGGGCACCGAGAGGGTTATACAGTCTACGAGTAGCAACTGACGGAAACTAAAACGGAGCTGCGAGTTGAGAGAAAACGGTACCTGAACAGAGCTCCGTGAACGCTGATTTTCGTGTGTCCGAAAATCAAATTGACGCGAGCCGAGTCCTGGTCGTGTCTGCTGTGAGTCCGAGCTAGGGCTCTGGTCGAGACGGCAGAGGGGCTTCGCCGGAGGGGGTCGGGCTCGAGGTCGGGTTAGGGCAGCGGCTTCGCCCGGTCTGGTCGGAGTGGGTCGCACGCTGGTGGAGGTTCGGCGTCGCTCAGGCGCCTCGAGTCTCGGACGGTGGGTGCGGTTGGGCTCGGGATGAGCACAGCCGGTCGATGACGTCGTCGGAGGGGGTCGACTGGCCAGGCGGAGATGGGGTAGACGGGAAGCTGTCGAGGCGAGGAGTCAAGGGTGTCGTCGCTGGAGTTGGGGAAAGTTGGCCGGACCGTGGGGAGTTCGAGGC
This sequence comes from Iris macrosiphon, assembly GCA_036927795.1. Taxonomy (NCBI): domain Eukaryota; kingdom Viridiplantae; phylum Streptophyta; class Magnoliopsida; order Asparagales; family Iridaceae; genus Iris; species Iris macrosiphon. The sequence goes on from JAYESA010000005.1 coordinate 292,489,269, forward strand.
CGGCTCGAGAGGAGGAGTGGGCGGCTGCGTTCGGGTTGGGGCGGATCGGAGGGACGCGGCGAAGATGGGGAAGACAGGAAGGAGCAGCACGGATGTCGAGGCGACCTCTTATAGGCGGCTACAGGGTCTCTACGGCGACTACTAGGGTTTCCAACAGGGTTTTGGGTCGGGTTAGTGTGGTTCGGTTCGGTTCAACAACCCAAATAGCTTTTTAGAGCTTAAAACGTTACTCCGGAGTCCAATAAACTCACCGAAAAATACCACATGTCCGGTTTTCCATTTTACACCCTAAATTATTATTTCCATAATAATTTAACACCAATAAACTGTATAAAAAAATCCTTAACTCCCAATTATCTTGATTCGTCTTCCAGAAAATAACGAAAATTTATATAAAAATTCATTCTGAAAACAGGGTATTTACATATACTACGCAACATATGATATTATTATATTAATTCTCCAGCATGGGCATGGTATGTGGGTCAACTACCAAAGCGTGGCCAGGACTTGATTGATTGTTGCATCACGCTAGGGTAAATCTGAATTGAACAGCAAATGACAAAGTGGATTCATATCTAGCATAGAATATACTACGGTACTACATATAAGGGGAGTAACATGTGACCACATCATGTGATTCCAACTAACAATAGGGTTAAATAGGCAACTAAAACTTGTATAGCATTGGGAGGGAATGGAATCTCGAGATCGTGCCTAACTAGCCACCTCCAGTCATCTGAATTGGGGTGTGCAGGCTAGTCCCCATGGATATTGTTTAAATCCTCATTATTGGATGGCAATATCCGACTATTATATGATACTATATGTTCTATGCAATCTTATCACGGTGGCCTTACGAGGGACCGGTGCATACTACTATGTGTTATGCGGCAATTTATGGCTCGGCTAACCCTGTTAGTACCTGGTTCGATCTGAGGATTCCTATATACATAATATTTCTGAGATAACTCTGACTCCATGTATTAAGCCGTAGGATTGATTGGCCGATTAAATGAGTATGTGCTGGTAGTCTAGGAACATTAACTATTATTGTGTGACGGTTCAACCATTGTCCTTATTTGGTTGTTGGGTTGCGCCAATGTGTCACAATAGGTCATGTATTGAAACTGCATATTATATCTATATCTTAGCTTGTATTATGGCATGTGTTTCCTGAATTATATTGATGTGTTATATCTTCTTCGTGTTTATAATTGGTTAGTTGTACCCTATCTCGGAGTAGTGCAGCACCTTTTGTCCTTGTTTGGTTGTAGGGGTATCCTACTGCTCCGATAAAAATTCATACGCTTGCAGTTATGGCATGGATTATCCTATTTTATGTACTTTATTGGTTTTTGCTTCATTCACTTGTGCTCCTTTGTGGTACTTGCTATCGGGGCCTGACTCCACTGGTTTTGTTTGGCCTGGTTTAGTAGCAGAGCCCGAGGATCCTGTCTTGTATCTGTCTGATGGCGCACACCAGAAGAATTTCCGTTGAGAAACTTGAGTGGATTTCTTATTCCCTACTATGAGTATCATTCAGTTTTACCTTTTTGGCATTTAGCCGACGGTACTTGTTAGCCGGTTTATCCGGACATTAGTTTCTCTATATGATTGTATATTATTCAGACCGCGGCTGACTTACAGTTATTTATTCTTCACAATGCACTAGTGTACTATCTGTATAACTAGTTTCATGATCATTCTGATAGAGCATCAGGGACGCCTAACTATTTATCTTACATGTTCATTCTTATTGTTTCTTGGTTGATGATTGAGACATAGATGTTCTTCACCCTAGGTGACTTGATTGTAGCATGCACCCCTTGTCTCTTGACAACCTTAGCACATTGTAGATTACTTTGGTATTTTGTAAGATGTGGTTGGCTGAGTCACTCCCCCGCTCTCCAATATTCTGGTTCTGGAGTGTGACAGCTTTGCATTGTCGCCCTCCAACTGACCATGCAAGTCCTTACACCATAGTAGATCCTCCATCCTTGGCTTCCAAATTGCCTAGTTCTCCCCTGTGAGGGCGATCATACTAGTGTTCATTTGCTCCGAAGACATAGTTGTCATACCCCAGAACCAGAATACTGGAGAACGGAGGCAAACAAAGCCAGCTACATATACCAGAGTATCCTACACCCCGAGATACGGTCACGGCTGTCTAGACATGTGAGGGTTTTACTCTACAATCCATCAGGCAGTCCTGGGTCAAGAATTCTAGGTGTCTCAATCTCAAGAAAGCAATAAGTTTACAAGATGTATGAATTACCAACATATAATAGTAAGGTGTCACAAACTATACATACCTAGATGATCATGAAGCTAGTACCAAAAATGAAGAAGTAGCTGAGTACAATGTTACATGATCAGCTCTAGTTATAGTCTAGAATATGCTTTACATGTAAGTCCATAGGCTAGAATGTCAAGTCCCAAAATATGAGCTAAACACGTACTCGGTGGTTAAACGTCTCAAAAGTAATATGTACAAAATCAAGTGGGGGATGAAGAAGAAATCCACTCATGTCCTCGGGTGCTCCTCGTGTTCACCATCTTGAGGAGGAAAGTAAAGGAGATCCTGTGATCCTGCTTCATAATTTGGCCATACAAAACCAGTGGAGTCAAACCCCAAAACAGCAAGTACCACAAGGGAGCCAAACCTATGAACTAAAACCAACATGCAGACAAATCAGTAATAATAGCACAAGGAACAATTAAATAAGTGTTGCAGGTAAAATAACAATTAAACAGTTCTAGAACATTTAAACAAGATATTTGGAATCAGTACTTAGGTTACAGTTTTCGGATCAGTTGTTAAACATATCAGGACAGGACTAGACTAGACTGAAAATCAAGCAATCACGGTAAATCATGCCATACAGCTTGCTATCATTAGCTAAGTAGGTTTATCACAGTCCAAATTACTAATACAAGCAGTTTAAGATTCCTTACAGCCACATGCTCTGCAGACTATCCGGGTTATCCAGACGAACAGGTACATAATATAAATTTATCAAGTATAATCATTTCTTATCTTTTTCGGTAGTGCAACATTCGACGGTGTGCTGGAAGTGTGCCCCTCACGACGGAGAGATCCAAATCCATCTGGAAATTGCTAGGATACCGGGATTGCATGTAGCCAGGAAATCTCTCTAGATGCTTTCTAAATTATTATTCTAGTTATTAGCCTTTCACCATCATAATTATTATTCTAGTTCTTAGAGTGCTCCGAGCAAAGATGGCGCACAATCATACTAAAGTACACTTCTAGGATCTTGGGGCACAATGATAGAAGTGCACGAGCCAGAAGCTTGACGCATAAATCAATCATTGGCGCACAAATAAAAAAGTGCACCGGTAAGAAAGGCTACAAAGTACGTCGTCTTTGGAGAATGCCATATAGTGCGCCACACAACAAAGTGCGTCATTGTCCAAAAGCGACAAAGTGCACCGGTAAGAAAAGTTTACCAAAGTGCGTCAACTCTGCAATATCTGTAAAGTGTGCCAACTTGGCTTTTAAACAGTGGCATGCATTCTTGATGACTTGCAGACCCATTCAAAAGTGTGCCAAGTAGGATTGGCGTACTTTTGAAGGAATTTTCTTAGTACAAAACGTATGTAGGAGTAGAGAAGTGCGTCCAGAGTACTTAACATAACTTGGCGTATTTTCTAAGGAATTTGTAAAACACACACAAGTGCGCTCACTTTCGCTTATGCGACAAGGGTTCTCTGTGTACTTTTTGTATACATTCTCAGGCCAACTTTGCATTCTCCGACTTACTGTTTTCGGGCTCCAAGAGCAAATACAATCCAAGGAAAACAAGATCATCAATGAGACAAGTTCTAAGTATTACCCAAAAATAAAACCGATTAAATGATAAAATAAGTTATACTAAGAATCAAAGCAAGATCCAAGATTGTTCCTTCGGTTGGCAAGATGTACTTGCCCACGGTCAAGTTCTAGCCTAATACCAACATTATCAAGGTCACCCACAGCCAAGGCCAAGCTCGGCCGCTGCTCTCTGTTGGAAAAGAAATCAAGAAGGAAAGAAAAATGAAAGAAAAAGTAAAAAAAAGAAGAATGGGATCGCTTATACAGGCAAGGGATTGATTGTAGGCCATTGGATCATAATCTATGTCTCTCACCCGGGTTTATCACAGCCACCCACCAAGAAAACCAAGGGACCAACGGTCCAAAGCATGCAACTAAGAAAAAATTACAAAAATAACCTAAACAATGCATGAATGGCATAAGGAAAGATGTAAGCAATTAAACAATAAGCAAGCTATATATGTATAATACGCGTATATCGGATACGTATACTAGAACAGTGAGACGAGTCTCACAATAGTTGCCAGAACCAAACATGTAGCTCTGATACCACATGTTGGACGATTTGCGAAAGCGTTTGCCAACCCACCTGAGATAACCAACCAATCTATGAACACCAAGCACAGACGAAGACAAGTATATGACGGTGACTATGTCACCTGGACAAATCCCAACCTTTATAATTCAGATAAAATTACAAGATTGTAAAAAGCTAATGTTGAAATCCTTTGCCATAAAAGGTTCAATCCCCTCACCACACTCAAGAAGGAACGACAAAGATTACAATTGAAATCACTCACTAACCCGTAGCAATTTTCCTAACCGAAGTTGACGACTCCTCGATTAGATCTTTTCTTCCTTTTATCTTGTATGGAGAAAAATCCTAAGAGCAAAGCACGGACTTTCTCTTATATTTTCTTGTGGACGTGCACCTCGAATCTCCACATTTGTGCATACATTGTGCCTCCACCCTCCTATATTTATAGGATGAGAAATCCTAGTTTAGATTATAATAGAATTTTCTAAATAGAAAATCCTAAAATAAAAATCCTATTACACCTAAAATAGTCCAACACCAATTATGAACGTCCAAATATTGGTCAGATTAAATATTTGATACAAATTTAAAATCTAATCAAATCTTACATTTAATGTAGATTTTTAAATTATATCAAATCAAATCTTTGACCATATTTGGACTCTAAAATTTATCAAATTCAGACTGGACTGCAACAAAGCTCATGTGGGAATAGATACGGTTCGAATCTTCCCTTAAGAACTTAGTTTCTAATCTATAAGTTTCTCCAATCAAGGGAGAGGAACATGGGTAAATTGTAGGATTGGAACAAAAGTCCTAAAGGAACTCATAAGGACCATTCCTAGAGTTGTTAATATAGGACAATAGTGTTCATCTACAAGTATAGTTTGTGAAGTATGTGATGGATTTAACGATGCAAGCATTAGATATTCGTAACTGGTGGGACTGTTTGGTCAGCTACAAGTATAGTTTCGTTGCAACAATGAATGCAAGGGAATATTTAGCAACATTTATTGTTATAAGTTGACAGAATTTTGTTGTAAGCACAATTATGAATCAAACATTCGCTATATAGAAACCCAAAAGAAGTCCATTAGAAGTACTCATAAAAGCCTAACTCTATTTTCTTAAGAAACTAAATGATATGAAAGCCAAACATATTTTCTGAGTGACAGCTTACTGACTAAGATTTATAAACTGTTACTGGACTTCAGCCTAATTCAGTAGATTAAATAGAGGCCTAATCTTGCACACAGCTTAGTGTTTGTTTTTGTATAATCTATTCGAGCCTCAAGTCAATATTATGGCCCAACTTATAATTATTTATTAAACCTATTCCAAAGCCCGAGAGTTAGGCTCAGGTGTATATTATGCACCCAAAATGAGGACCAGCAGTGACATTTACCCATATATTTATTAGAACCTATATTTTAAGAAAAGTATATTTCATTAGAAAACCTATATCAATTCTTTTGAATTATTTGATTCTAAGATTTTGAAAAAGACTTCAGTAATTTAAATCATGATTAGGGAGTTACAAGCAATATTGGTTTCAGTGGTTCGAAGCCAGGGAGGAGATCAAGATGTGCAGTAAATTCAATCTGAGGCAGTTGCATCTTCATTTGCACAGTTTCGAGAGAATTGTGGGTCATCGACGGCATGCACAGTACATGATGATCTGCTCAATAATGTATGTGTACGGGGGAGTTTCAATGGTGGACACAAAAGTAGGCAGATTCAGGAGCTCGAATCTCTAGGGAATCGCACCGTCCGCTTAGTTGGGCCAGCTGCGGTGAAGAAGCTTAACGGAACGGGAGCATGTTTCGGTAGAAGACGGAAGTTGGGGACAGGCAACCGAGATTTACGGTGAGATTGATCATTAGGGACTTCGGTCTTGGTCGAGTTATTGATATCGGCATGATCCCAGTTGTATAAGCGGTGTTATGCATGGCAGCTAGTGTCGACGTGGTGGTCGATGAGCTGAAGAAGAATGAAGATGTACAACATTCTGGGGGATCGGAGATCAATGACAAGGGAGAACAGGAACTCTGTCGCTGGACAACATGCATAGAATCCAATTGAGGAGTCATGGGATCAACACCTCACATCAGACTGGGAAAGAAGAAATGTTGGAATTCGATCTGGATGAGTTTTGTGAGGATGTCACGCCCCGCTCCCAGAATACAGGATAAATACGAGGACCGATAAGGCCAACCGCACCTTACAGAATACCGAAGTAAGCCGCAATGTGTTAAGGTTGTCTAGAAGACAGATGGGTGAACTCTAACATGCTATGACGTCAGTCATAAGGCCGACAAATCCTATTATCTCAATCCAACAACACAAGTACAAGAGTATATCATATATGAAAGTAAAGAGGCATCCCAAATTACATGTCACATATGATCATGAAGCTAGTGAATACAAAATGCTGCACTAGCAAAGTAAAAGTATACATGATCAAATATACCAGCCATGGTCTAATATATGCATCATGTCGATCGAAGTCTCAAAAATAAAAGGAGCTAACTATGCCCCTTGCTAAACACCACAAAATTAAGTGATCAAGACGAGGGGTGAAAGAAGGAAACTCACTCGCGAGCTTTGGCCGCAATCCTACGAGTGCAAGCCATCTTGCTGGAAGTGTGGTGGATCCTGGTTCTCTTCGGAGTAACCTGGCCATGCAAAACCTGTGGGGTCAGAACCCCAAGCAACAAGTACCACAAAGGATCTCGAGGTGATAGACCAAACTTATCACAACATAAGCAGAAGGAGACATATAAGAAATAAATGCTGATCGAGACTTGTACGGTACCAATATACTTGTCTCAAGAATAATACAGGAAGAACTGGTAACAAGTGCAAAAAAAAAGTAATGTGACGAGCAACAAGAGAGCATAGGAACTACTCTGGATCGGGACCACAATTCTTAAACCAAACAAGGAGCGGGGTTGTAGACCTTCACCCAAGTAGAACTTAGCACCCTAACCACGCGCAGGAAGAAAATAAAACTAGAAGAGCGAGCTATAAATAAAGTAACAGAATTCATCGTGCGGCCAAACAACTTTACAGCTTGCTACAATTTAACTAGCTAGGGTTGTCACAGACATTAATTACTAAATGTATGTTTTAAGAATATTGCTACCACCGACACTGTAGTTAACCCGGATGGCCAAGGGTACGCTTGTCTACTAAATTTAAATGCACATTCAACCATACAATAACATAACTTGTTACTTGTCACAAACAGAAATTGAACTTATAAGCATAACTTAAACTTGTAATCAAAAACTTGCTTTACAAACATGAACTTGTACATATAAACTTGTCTTGTAAGTATCGCAGCACGCGTAAACTTGGTCACTCATGGAGCCCTTGCCTAGCAGGGTTGTCCATGCTGCATGGGGCCCTTAGGGATCGGGGTAGCTGGTAGCGCAATATTCTTTTCTCCCAATGATCTAGGTAAACCTTATCTTGTTTAATCATTACTAAATTATTCAAGTTCTCGAGTCGTGGACACTTGAGAACTCCCTAAAATGACAAGTCGCGAGTATGATCTTTTCATTAGTTATCATATTTGTAACACGCAATACATTGGACAATACTCACACTCGATTGCCTGATGTCAAATGCAATAGATTTTTATACACAACCATTTTTACGGTGTCGTAAGGATAGTGAACTTGTACATAAACTTGCCTTGTGAACTCACATGCAAAACTTGTCTAGTATCATAAACTTGTATCGACATAAGAAAGCACAGAACAATAATCACTAAAAGAAATTACTAAAAGAACATAGCAATAGGGAACATAAAATGCACACAAAATTTTTTGGCCGAATGCACCCACTTGCTGCATGGACTCACTGGCCGCATGCACCCACTGGCCGCATGGACTCACTGTGTCACACCCCAGTCCCAAAATACGTAGGACTAGGAATACGTAAGCATGTCAGCCGTATGTATATGACACTCCAATATGTTGAAAAAATCATAACACACACGTACGCTGTATATGAATAAATAATTCACAAGCGGTATATATATTGGCAACACAAGTCACAGGCATCTATATCTCATCCACAGAATATGTCATAGTAAAGAAATAACTAAACCAAAATAATGAGTCTGAATAATCCAAAAATGATAGTCGGGTGGAGATAAATCAACTACCAATGACTATATCAAAAACTAAAATGAGAGAGAAGGACGGAACTCCAATATAAAATAAGATGATGATAGAAGAGTATCAACTAGGAGATCCATTGCTACAGATAATCAAAGATGCTAAGAAGGTATGACCTCTGTCACGCCCCAGAAATAGAATACCGGAGAGCGGGGCGGACAAAGCCAGCTACGTATACTAGAGTTACTCTATACCCCGAGATAAGGTCACGACTGTCTAGACATGTGAGAGTTTACTCTACAATCCAATGGACATTCCTGGGCCAAGAGTCCTAGTTGTCTCAATCTCAAGCAAGCAACAAGTTACAAGAAGTATAATCACCAAACATATAATAATAAGGCATCCCAAACTATGCATATATAGATGATCATGAAGCTAGTTACCAAAATAAAAAACTAGCAGAGTATAATATTATATGATCAGCTCTAGCTATAGTCTAGAATATGTTTTACATGTAGGCCTGCAGGCTAGAATGTCAATAATCAAAACATGAGCTAAACACGTGCTCAGTGGCCAAATGCCTCAAAAGTATAAGTACAATATCAAGTGGGGGATGAAGAATAAATATACTCAAGTCCTCGGGTGTTCCTCGTGTTCACCATCTGGAGGCGGGATGTACGAAAGATCCTGTTGTGTTGCTCTAAAATCTGGCCATACAAAACCAGTGGGGTCAGACCCCAAAATAGCAAAGTAGCACAAGGGAGCCAACTTAAGAAACTAAAACCAGCAGGCAAACATTCAATAGCATAAGGAAATATAAATAAAAGCAATATATAATAACCAGTTAAGGAGTTAAACAATTTCAGAAATCAGTAACGAGTACAGTTCAGGATTAGTAGCTGGGTGAACCAAGATAAGATAAGACTAAAAACATACAATCACGGTCAAACATGACCTACGGCTCACTACCATTAGCTAACTATGGTTATCACAATTCTGGTTACTAACAAATGCAGTTAAGATTCCATACAGCCACATGTCCTGAAGACTATCCGGATTATCCAGACGTAAGAGTACATAGCATAGATTAGTTAAGTATAAAGTATTTTCTGGTAAATTACAACACTCGACGGTGTGCTAGAAGTGTGCCCCTCTCGACGGAGAGATCCAAATCCATCAGGTATCGCTGGGATACCGAAATTGCATGTAGCCAGAAAATCTCTATATATGCTTCTAGATAATTATTCTAGTTATTAACTTAGGCAAGTTATCAAGGATTCCAGACCGTGGTGCTCAGGAATATGCCTTAGACATGATGCAAGACTAAAAAATAGCTTGACAAGTATAATCAGGACAGGGACAAGCAATCAACTACAGAAATTTATCTATTCAGTACAAATATTTCAGTTATGGAGATTCTAGCATGTCAGGAGTGAGCTACATCGAGACACTATCCAGTTTATCAGTACATGTCAGGTATCTGGAGTCAGGGATCAATTTTATTCAGTACAAGTCAGGTGTTGGGAGTTCTCAGTTTAACAGTGCCATTATATTCCATGTTCCGGGTATTCCATGTTCTGGTAAGGGTAGCATCCAGGTTATAAGCAATTAGAAATAACATGCATCATATGAATTTAACTAATTGGGCCAAGCACAAGGAGTAAATAAACCAGAAGAGAACATATACTAAAAGAAAATATTGCTACTATAAAGGCTAGAAGAGCAGGAGATAAGCTGGCCACAAGAAATAAACTGGCCGTATACACCAAACTGGCCGCATGGATCAAAGTTGGCCGCATGAATCATCTCAAGGTCCACTCCTCGGGACAAGGGTTGAGTGACAGAGAATAAATGCAAGGCCAAGAAGTGACTGAAGTGACTAGACAAGAAAGCTTGTCAGTGAAATAATCGATTTGACTAGCCAAGAAAGCATGTCAAAGAAGAAAAGACAAATTCGGGGGAAATCGTGCCAAGGCGGTGATGAGTCATGCATTGGAAAAGAGGAATACATAGCTCGGGCCGCATGGATCATTTTTAGCCACATGCTCCTCTAGGCCGTATGCTCCTCTGGGCCGTATAGAATCAGGAACTTAGAGAAATTTCTTTCGTTCAAGTTTCATGCAATAGGTCAAGGGGAGCATGTGAAGATTCAACCATGCGTCCAATCAAAATGGTTGCATGCTGAGTTTGAAGCGAGTAGTCCAGGTCGCATGCAAAATAGGTTGCATGGAGCTCCTTTGTCCCAGAATAGCAAGTTTCAGTTATGAAAAAGCTCCAAGTCCTGAAAATGTGTTTCTCCCGAAAATTCTCTTTTCTAGCTCAAATCCAGAGAAGTAAAGTTCTAAACCACTTAAAATCAGATGCTCTCTCACATAAAATAACTAGTTTTGGAAAACAAAAAGTTTTAAGAGATCAAAACCATAAAAATGTCAAGAACACATTAAACTAAAAATGTAGATCCTGTCCAACCAAGTCATCAAAACTGGAAATACCAAGAAGTAAACATGTATAGGAGTTCATATAGCACAATATAGACTAATAAAATGCAATAAATCCACAATAATTTAAAAATATAAGTTCTCCATCATTGGCAAGATGTACTTGCCTAGAACTACTACTAACTACTACCACTACTACCAAGGGAAAGGGGAGGGAGACCGGTCCTGGGATGCTCTCTGCTAGGGAGGAGGGGAGAGGAAAAGAGAACAAAATAAAAAGAGGGGAAGGTAAAAGAATGGGGAAGAGACAAAGAGAGGGGTTATATATCAAGGGTGGTTACACTATGCACAAATCTAGAAATTATATGAGAGCAGCTAGAGAAATTTAAAAAAATATACGGTAAGCAATATACAACAATATAACACATATATAAGATATGAACATGAAAAATACGCAAAAGTGAGACGAGTCTCATAACTCTCACCTCCTTAGAAAATTTTCTTCCTCGGAATTTTAATAAGGCATAGAATATAGCAAGGAGACTACAGAAATCAGGCAATAAAATAAGCCTCGTAGTACGGGTGTCAATCACAAGCTATGAGCTATCTAGAACAAGGCAAGCATGCACAAGACATGATCAGGGAACGAGATATACAAACAAGTATACCTCACGAGTCAAACATATATGGGTATCGAGCTCGGATATCATCTTCGCGCTCCCAAGTTGACTCGTACGGTAAGTGATGCCCCCAAGCAACTCGGACTAAACGAATGGTCCGGTTCTTGAGAATTTTTTCTCTCCGGACCAAAATGGATACAGGACTCTCCTCATACGGAAGTTTGGTACCAATAATCAATTTTAAATGATCTAGGACATGGCTTGCATCCAGTATATATCGTCGTAGCTGGGATACATGAAAAATATTATGTATCTCATAAAGAGACGGCAAAAGAGCAAGACGATAGAAAATATCTCCTACTCGCTCAAGAATATCAAATGGACCTATGTACCGCAGACTAAGCTTTTCCCATACACCAAATCTGATGACTCCGTGGGTAGGCAAAATTCGTAGGAATACATGATCGCCGACAGAAAACTTAAAAGGCCGCTGATGCAAATTGGCCCAATGACACTAGCGATCTTATGCTACTTGAAGATGCTTCCGGACTTGCTTGACTACTTCAACTGTTTGGACTATCATTTCAGGACCAAGCAATTACCTTTCGCCAATATCATCCAAAGCTACAGGGGATCTGCACTACCTGCCATACAGTGCCTCGAAGGGTACCATCTGGATACTAGCCTGGAAACTGTTATTGTAGAAAAACTCTACCAGGTATAAGTGATCATCCCACGAACCACCAAAGTCAAGGATATATGAATGAAGCATATCTTCTAGAGTCTAGACGGTTCGCTCCGACTGACCATCTGTTTGGGGGTGATAAGCCATACTGAACTTTAGGTGGGTGCCTAAGCTCTTTTGAAGACTCTGCCAAAAGTGAAAAGTAAATCTTTAATCTCTATCCGAGACTATGTTGACTAGCACTCCATGTAGTTTAACAATCTATCTCATGTACATCTCTGCTAACTATTCTGTGGATTGGCCAACCCTGAAATGAAGAAAGTATGCAACTTTTGTGAGTCGGTCCACTATTACCCAAATAGCATCCCAGCCAACTGGGGACCTAAGTTGACCTGTTACGAAATCCATGGTAATATGATCCCACTTCCAATCCAGAATTATTAAAGGTTGAAGAAGTCATGTTGGTCTCTGATGTTCAGCTTTAACTTGTTGAAATACCAAACATCGAGAAATAAACCGAGTTATCTCATGCTTCATTCCATTCCACCAAAAGTGCTAACGAATGTCTATATATATCTTGGTTCCTCCAGGATGCACTGAATATTGCGAACTATGGGCCTCCGACATAATCTCACGACGAAGGTCTCTGTTAGGTACACAAAGACGATTCCCAAAATAGAGAGTTCTGTTACTGGAAATGCTAAGTTCGGTTCTACGCCCTGCCTCACACTCTGCTTTGAGTTGCTGAAGCTTGGCATCTGCTGACTGTGTTACTTGATTCTTTCTACTATACTGGATTGAACTTGTAGACCTGCCATCAATAATGCGTCGCCAGATAATACTACTTCTATGTCCATCTCTTAAAGATCTTCTAAAATATCTCGCTGTACTGTGAGAAAATAAGCTCCTGCTCTCCGACTCAAGGCATCTGCTACCACATTGGCCTTCTCAGGATGATACTGAAGGTCAAGATCATAGTTTGTCATCAAATCCTGCCATCTTCTTTGCCTTATGTTGAGATCCTTCTGGGTAAAGACATACTTCAAACTCTTGTGATCGATATAAATCTCTACTCGATCTCCATATAAGTAATGTCTCCAAAGTTTGAGTGCGAAGATAACTGCCGCTAACTCCAAGTCGTGCGTCGGATAACTTCTTTCATGATTTCAAAGCTGTCGGGACGCATAAGCTATAATCTTGCCATATTGCATTAGAACGCACCCCAGTCCCTTATCGGACATATCACAATAAACTATGAAATTACATGTCCCGTTCGAAAGCGTCAAAATAGGTGTTGTGATCAATTTCTGCTTAAGCTTCTCGAAAGAGGTCTGACATGAATCTGTTTAATCAAAGCGCACATCATTCCGCATTAGTTGTGTCAAGAGTGCAGAAATTCTAGCAAATTCTGCCATAAATCATCGGTAATATTCTGCTAATCCTAAGAAACTGTAAACTTCTGCAACTTTTCTGGGTACAGGCCACGTCTCACCGGCTTCTATCTTCTTGGGATCTATCTCCACTTTCCCTCTGGCAATGATGTAGCCTAAGTAGGAAACACGATCAAGCCAGAACTCGTATCAAGCCAGGCTCTGATACCATTATGTCACGACCGATCTCCCACAGGCAAATCGGCCGTTCCCGCTAGGCGAGAATCACCGCGCCAGCGCTCCCGCGGAACGATCGCTTGACCCATCCGGGCGTGATGCCGCACGAGCGTAAGCCACGCCCATGCAAGGCCGTGGTTTATTGGCTGACAGAGTCGCACAGATTGTCCGAGTGCAGCGGAATCATGAACGCATAGGCGATTTGGTAACAGGTTCACTGAGTCGACAATAGCGAAAGCATTGAATAACACAAGTGGAAGTAAAGCAATTCTTTTTTGATATAAAGAAGTGTTACAGGCGACGTATAGCTGATATTACAAGTCGCTCAAGCCTCTCTCTTTGAAATAGTAAAAGTGTGCCAAGTGGCTACAATTGTGGAATGATTATACAGGCGATGATCAGACGATATTCACAAAATTATGTCTTGTATATGTGTTTCAGTTCCGGACGCAGCGCTCCAAGGCTTCAGAGGGAACTCCTGGCCTTAGCACGCACGAAGGAGGCATCTGTACCGAAAGAGGTTCTCCCGCACCCTGCATACAAAGTGGTGGATTATCAGTACATTGAATGCACTGGTGGGGAAGCTACTCGCCCGCTCGACAAATCCAAACACGTAAATATAGGTTCCGTGCACCAACTATTAAGTTGTCTTTCTAGTTGCCTTAGGATCAGTTTCATGCAAACATTGAATAGCCTAACTCATGTGGCAGTGCCCCGTACGATATGAGAGAAAATACGGCGAGACTTACCAACTTACCATTTGTCCTTCCCTGTCCAAGGCAAACATTATTAATTCATGCATGGGCAAGTATAAACATTCAGGGGCATTCATAATAAAAACCAAGTTATAGCATATGCAAACACGAGAGTCGTTGTATCAAGATCGTTCAGGTGTTCAGTTGATACGATGCAATGGCTCGCACGCGGATAGCCACTAAGCGAGGATGACTTGTTTATCTTTTATTTTTACAAGCAAGCATGCAATAGCTAAACATACAAGGCGATCACTGGCATATGCCATAAAGGACGATATAGTCTTTAACAAGAATGGTATGCAACAAAAGTACAAGAGGCGCTGCAAGCCATTCCGCCAAGAATAAGAGACTAAACAATAGATCTCGCCCGGACCGGGTTGATGTCAGTGCCCCAGCATCGCCCGCGAGACCGTGACCATGTGCACAAGTTATCCGTGATAGAACGGCGTCAAGGTTTAGTTATCAATTATACGGTTGAGGCAACAATAGTACAAGACAAGAGGCATGCTGTTGAGGCAACAATAGTACACGACAAGAGGCATGCTGTTGAGGAAACAATTGTACAAGACAAGATGCATTGCCTAATTCGTTTCGCATAGTCTTTCTGAACAATATTTGTATAACAGGGTGTTGGCATAGCTTATGCTACAAGCATTGAGTCGAGGCATCGTTTGAATAGGCAAGCATGCATTTATAAAACATAAGCAATCACGTTGGCTCGGGCCCGAAGGTAAGACGAGGGGTGAGATCGTAAGGGACTTCCCAAGCGACATGTTCTAGGATAGCATGCGAGGGTCTGAACATATATAAGCAATATTTTATTTCCATGTTCTAGCATAAGCAATACAAGTTGGGATTATTCCCTTAGGTAGGTGCGTTGTATTCTTATTAGCATGCAGGGGGTGTTCACCTAGCGATTAGCATGTATCATTCCAGATTTTATGTGTACTGGCTAAGCAAAGACAAGTTCACCGTAGCCACCCACCTTAGAGATGATTCGCCTCGGTAGAGTGATACGTCAAGTGAGCCTCTGGAAGCCTTAGCTGAATCCTATAGGGATAAGTCTGGATATCCTTTGCCTCAAACGAGTATTCTCGCCTGAGCAAAGCGGGTCGGGACATGCACTTTTTGTCGTTTGAATCGGCAGTCCACTGGAACGGAACGGGGTGTTACATCCTACCCAACTCAAAAAAATCTCATCGTCGAGACTTACTGAAGACAAGCAGTACATTTCAATCAATTTTGATTTAACAATACAAGGTTGAGGCAAACCTATACAAGTCGTTATACTTGTTCATTTGGATATTCACTTGTACAAGCGTTCGAGATCGATATATCGGTAGTCTGGATCGTGCGCACATTCGAAGTGCACTTCTAGCATGAGTACGTCAACTGACTTAGCGATAGCGAAGTCTTAGCACTCGAGTTTCACATTTTCTTAAGTCTTGGATCGTGCACAAGTTCAAGGCGTCCCTCAAACATATGTATTCAACCAAACTTAGGAATAGTGAAATCGGACAAGCTACTAGCGATAATCTCAAGGGTTCGCACAGGTTGGCACAAAGGCCACTCGCAGCACAATAGCATACAAGCAATCATATCATTCAAAACGCATTTTGAAAGTATTTAGACTTATTGTTGGAACATCCTATCGAGGCATTGAGAGAGAGCGTGCACATAACCCACGAACGAGCTTTCGAAACTGAGATAATCGAAATGAAGTCCAAAGGCGTAGAAGCCAGGCTCTGATAACATTATGTCATGCCCCGATATTCCGCAGGAAAATCGGTCGTTCCCACTAGGCAAGAATCACCGCGCCAGCGCTCCCGCGGAACTATCGCTTGACCCATCCGGGCGTGATGCCCACGAGCGTGAGCCACGTCCGTGCAAGGCCGTGGTTCATTGGCTGGCGGTAAGATTTTTAAGCCACAGAGTCACACAGATTGTCCGAGTACAGCGGAATCATGAACGCATAGGCCATTTGGTAGCAGGTTCACTGAGTCGACAATAGCGGAAGCATTGAATAACACAAGTTGAAGTAAAGCAACTCTTTATTGATATAAAGAAGTGTTACAGGCGGCGTATAGCCGAGATTACAAATCGCTCAAGCCTCTCTCTCTGAAACAGTAAAAGCGTGCAAAGTGACTATAATTGTGGAATGATTGTGCAGGCGATGATCAGGCGATGTTCACAATATTATGTCTTGTATATGTACTTCAGTTTCGGACGCAGCGCACCAAGGCTTCAAAGGGAACTCCTGGCCGTAGCACGCATGAAGGAGGCATCCGCACCGAACGAGGTTCTCCCGCACCCTGCATACAAACTGGTGGATTATCAGTACATTGAATGCACTAGTGGGGAAGCTACTCGCCCGCTCGACAAATCCAAACACGTAAATATAGGTTCCGTGCACCAACTATTAAGTTATCTTTCTAGTTGCCTTAGGATCAGTTTCATGCAAACATTGAATTGCCTAACTCGTGTGGCAGTGCGCCGTGCGACATGAGAGCAAACACGACGAGACTTACCAACTTACCATTTGTCCTTCCCTGTCCAAGGCAAACATTATTAATTCATGCACGATTAAGTATAAACATTCAGGGGCATTCATAATAAAAACCAAGTTATAGCATATGCAAACACGAGAGTCGTTGTATCAAGATCGTTCAGGTGTTCAGTTGATGCGATACAATGGCTCGCACGCAGATAGCCGCTAAGCGATGATGACTTGTTTATCTTTCATTTTTACAAGCAAGCATGCAATAGCTAAACATACAAGGCGATCACTGGCGTATGCCATAAAGGACGATATAGTCTTTGATGAGAATGGTATGCAACGAAAGTACAAGAGGCGCTGCAAGCCATTCCGCCAAGAATAAGAGACTAAACAATAGGTCTCGCCCGAACCGGGTCGATGCCAGTGCCCAGCATCGCCCGTGAGACCGTGACCCTGTGCACAAGTTGTCCGTGATCGAACGGCGTCAAGGTTTAGTTATCAATTATACGGTTGAGGCAACAATAGTACAAGACAAGAGGCATGCTGTTGAGGCAACAATAGTACAAGACAAGATGCATTGCCTGATTCGTTTCGCATAGTCTTTCTGAACAATATTTGTATAACAGGGTGTTGGCATAGCTTATACTACAAGCATTGAGTCGAGGCATCGTTTGAACTGGCAAGCATGCATTTATAAAATATAAGCAATCACGTTGGCTCGGGCCCGAAGGTAAGCCGAGGGGTGAGATCGTAAGGGACTTCCCGAGCGACATGTTCTAGGATAACATACGAGGGTCTGAAAATATATAAGCAATATTTCATTTCCATGTTCTAGCATAAGCAATACAAGTTGGAATTATTCCCTTAGCTAGGTGCGTTGTATTCTTATTAGCATGCAGGGGGTGATTCACCTAACGACTAGCATGTATCATTCCAGATTTTATGTGTGCTGGCAAAGCAAAGACAAGTTCACCGTAGCCACCCACCTTAGCGATGATTCGCCTCGGTAGAGCGATACGTCAAGCGAGCCTCTGGAAGCCTAAGCCGAATCCTATAGGGACAAGTCTGGATATCCTTTGCCTAAAACGAGTATTCTCGCATGAGCAAAGCGGGTCAGGACATGCACTTTTTGCCGTTTGAATCGGTAGTCCGCTGGAACGGAACGGGGTGTTACAAAAACTACTACCCAAACCCAAAGCCTAAAACCACTACCCAAACCCAAAGCCTAAAACTACTACCCCAGCCCGGACCTCTCCCCAGACCCGCTCACTCCCCTTCAATCTCTCAGTATATATATACATATGTAAACGCAATCCGAACCCAAATATTTCATCAAAACCCTAATCCTAATCCTCCAGCCCGCCGCCGACCTCTCCAGCGACCCCTAGACATCGTCCCCGCCGTCAAAAAACTGCCGCACACAGGCCGCACCTGCCCACGTGTACAGCAAGCACACCACAGCTCCCTCGCGCCCCCATCTTTCGGGTGAGATTTCCTCCCTTACATTCAATCATCTTTCGAACCACTTATTTTAATGGATTCACAACATGACCATCTGTAAATCTCTTCACGTAGTTTAATTTTAAACAGATTATATCAAAGGAAAAACGAATCGAAAGTTGGCCGAAAAACTGTTAGAAAATATTTCAGAAATTTAGTCCTAGTACCCTTGTTCATGTCCAATTTTTTGCCAACTCGTTAATTATTTTCAAAATAAAATTAAAAGAACTTCTTCACAATATAACCAAGATTTTTACTATTCTTTTAGTTTTTATTTGTTTGCTTTATTGGTAAAATTATTATGATTCCAAAACGACCAAAAACTTATTTTTAAAGAACCAAAAATCTCCGATACGGGGTACTTCCCACCAAATGAGGCCATATCATCGTGTATGGATTGCACCGAATGGTAAGTAATGTGAAAGCAGACGTGTGGGCTTCCACAAAATTTGATTTGGACGTGTGTGCACGCTGGAATCAACGCGTATCCGCCGAAAAATACCGTATCGGCCTATTCTGACACCTCGCCATAACTTTGTGTGTACTCGTCGGTTCACAATGAAACTTGTTCCATTGGATTCGTAGCATTACGCTGGTCCTGTGACCCAAGTTTGGTTTGAATCTGAGAACTTGACGAAATACCGTTTTATGGATCCTACTGTTCCACATGACGGTCGATTTCGTGGTCGGTTCATCGGAATCTAGTTCTGGACGTTTGTTGGGTTCGTATCATCGTTATGGACTCGTAGATACTAAGTTTGACGAATTTGGAGAACTTTTTCTCCGGCACATTTTTCGGTGCGAAGTGGGCCATATGTGGACCCCGATTTGACCCAAAACTGTCAATTTTGCCCATGTGTCCAAATTAGACTTATGGGTAGTCAATCCTAGCTCTTTCAAGTATTCTGAAAATATTGGTGATGTTTGTTTCAATATCCGGAGGTGTACATGCATATTCCACTTTCCCAGGAGGAGTTGACAGAGTTCAGAACCCAGGCAAGTGTACCTTGTCAAACTTCCAGTAGATCATGTTATATTATCTGATTGTGCTTCTTTATATATATATATATATATATATATATTTGTGATGTGCATGCTCAACCTAGGACCGTGATATGTTGCTTAGCGTCCGAATAAGATTCGGGTGTCGATGCCCTACGCGGAGTCGTGTAACGTCACTTAGAGAGTTGATTCTACAATCCTATTTTTACGTGCTTGCTTTACCAAGTACGCCATACCGTAGGACACTTGACACTAATTCATGTGAAAGAATCTTTCTTGAGTTATTCATAGTGATTATGTATAGGCTTACAAGATTCGTGATATGAGACTTGCATATTATATAGATATCATGATGACTCATTGTACTAGCTAGAGGTCATGATCTTGCGTGTTATGGATATGAGACGTTGTAGACATGAGATATAAGGTTACATTGGGTGGGAAGAGACACACATGCTACAGTCTGATTATGTTATATATACTATGTTACTGGAGGTGCTTTAGTCTCTATACCAGATCTTGGCATATTTACTGGCCCTAAGAAATACTACTTGCTGCTATGGGCTCCCCGACACAGAGCCTGTAGTGGTCTCATCCTGAGTACTAGTGATGCTCTCATTTACATTTCACTTAGCTGGTCACATAGCTTGCCCTGAGAATTTGTTCTTACTTAGTGCATTTTATTTTGGCTTGAGTGTTTATTGTACCTTGAGATATCCCCTGAGGACCTGGATCCGGATTATGTCCCCAAGTGTAGAGGAGGAGAGCTATCCCGAGATTTATGGGACAGGTGCTACTATTGGAGACGTACAGGTTGCAAAGGATAAGGTTATTCCGGAGGACTTCTCTTGAGCACACAGTATTCTCACCATTCATTTATTATGCTTAGTATTCTTAGATATTTGATCTAATAGTGACTTCTGGATATTGTACTTTGAGTTATTTTTCTTTTCATTTTGATGACGGGTTGTTCCCCGTGACATTATTTATATTGCTTTGATTGGACAGATCATTTTATATTATTGTGACTGAACTTGTCTCTTTATGATTTCGTTACTTATTGTGGATGAGATTATATATACAAACTGTGACAGGTATTTGTAGACCATTTATATGTATTACAGCTTAAGTGCACTCCAACGGGTCTATTAAATTGGATTTTTCCATTGGAGTTGTGCTGCTAGTCATTGCCACGTGGCTAGTCCCTTGGTATTTTGGGACTTGGGCGTGACAAGATCCATAAATACTGCTGGTGCATTGGTTGCTCCAAAGGACATCACTAGAAACTCCCAATGGCCATATCTTGACCTGAACGCCGTCTTGGATATATCTTGCTCTCTGAGTCTGACTCTGATCTGATGATACCCAGACCGTAAATCAATCTTCGAAAACACGGTCGCTCCACTAAGCTGGTCGAATAAGTCATCTATCTGAGGCAATGGATATTTATTCTTGATGATTACCGCATTGAGGGTACGATAATCAATACATAATTGTGATGTGTCGTCCTTCTTGTTCAAAAGTAGCATCGGAGCTCCCCAAGGTGACCCACTAGCACGAATGAATCTATTGGCTCTCAATTCTTCAATCATTCGGTACAAGACTTCTAACTCTGAAGGCGCCATCCTGTAGACTCTCTCTGATACTGGGGCTGTTCCGGAAAGTAGATCGATGGTAAACTCAATTTCTCTTTCTGGTGGCATGCCTGAAAGTTTTTTGAAAATACATGTAGGAATTCATCAACAACTCTGGGGAATCGTACTTTTTTCGCTACTTCCATTCTCAAGGTTGTTGGTGAAGACTCTATTTTGCCTTTAGAAAATAAGAATTCTTTTTCTCGGGGAATATGAAAGATAACCTTGCCAGCATAAAAATCTATCATTGCACATCGAGTACTCAACCAATATATGCCTAAGACGACGTCATAATCTCCCATAGGAAATTTTATCAATCTGGCAGAAAATCCTCGGCCGCACACTACGACTCGACACGATGCATAAACCCTATCGACTGTCACAATATCATTATCACTAAGTATATTGAGTCTTACTGATAAGGATTCGGGTTCCAAACCAACTCGTATCACAAATCGTACAAGCATAAAAGAATATGATACACCTGAATCAAACAATACTGAAGCTGAATGAGAGTTGACGAGAATGGTACCTACTACTACTTTACCTGAAGCTAACTGCTCTTCCACAGTAAGTGTCATTACCTGACCTCATCCTCTTGGTGCTGGTCCTCTCTGTTGTGGACCTCCTTGTCTGGCATGTGCTTGACCTTGGGCATGTGCATATTGTTGTGACATTTGTTGCTGATATACTTGAGATTGGGTCGGCAAAGGCCTCTGACCTTGGTTTTGCAGAGACGGCACTGGAGCCCTATATTGTGGTCCTGCCGAGAAATACGATGATGAACTGGCTCTGTGTGGGCAAGATCTCACACTGTGTTCTGGAGCTCCACAGGCTAAACACAATCCTTGTGCTCTGCAGCACTCAGAAAATACGTGCCCAGATTTTCCATAATGAGAACACCCTACTGAAGAGATGTCCTCTACTGCTGGGGTCGGGTTTGTCCAATTTGCTGCACTGAGGCTGTTGATGCTGGCCTCCTCGGAGATCCAATAGTTAAGGCCCTAACTGCCGGGGCTGGGGCTGAAGATTGGGAGTAAGACCCTCCTAAGGTATATGTCATCTTCCTTCCTCCAGTTCTATCTATAATTCTTTGGGAGGTATACTCATGCCTCTTTGATGCTCGTAATACGGCATCGAAAGTCTGGAACTCATGTTATTCTACAGTCAATATGATCTCTAGGTGAAGTCCCTACTGGAACCTCCTAGCTCTATCCAATTCGGTCGCCACTGTTTGCGGGATTAAACAAAGAAGTTTATACGAAACCTTTGCTTGCAAACTAAAAAAAAAGAGTACAATTAATCCTATACGAGGATGTTAAGTATAATAAAATAATTCTGGGAAAGTATTGCTATAGAAGTCTGATCTGCGGTCGATCACTTTGTTCCTTGGACCACATGATGATGAAGAAGTGCTGTAGAAGAAGAAGAAGCTTCAAAGGTTGTAAGTGGGATTGAATTCTCATTGCCAAAGTTGTCAACCAACACTCTCTGTCTGTGCTCTCTCTCTCTGATCTCTGATTATGCCTTATCCGGTCTGTGTGTGTCTCCACCCTGTGACCAGGGGTCTCTATTTATAGAGATCAATCGAATAACTGCCAGGTTGGCGTAAGAGCCAAGTAACTGTCTTGTTGGCGTAAAAGGCCAAACTGTCAAGAAGATTGCATCTTTTATGCTGCGGTTATGATAACTGCTACCCACTTTCCAATTGGCTTCTGAATATGCGTATGACACGTATCCCTTTATACGGTAATGCGTATAACTGCTTCTCGAAGATCATGGCATGCAAGCCACGTAGGTAACTGCCCCTGCGTAAAGATGGTTGGCGTAAAAGCCAAATAACTATCTTATTGGCCTAAAAGCCAAATAACTGTCTTGTTGGCGTAAAAGACCAAACTGTGAAGAAGAGGACTTCTTTTACGTTGCGGTTATGATAACTGCTACCCACGTTCCCAAAGTCTTCTGAATCCGCATATGACACGTGTCCCTTTATAGGGTAACGCGTATAACTGCTTCTCGAAGATCATGGCATACAATCTACGTAGGTAACTGCACCTTGCGTAAAGATGGTTGGCATAAAAGCCAAATAACTGTCTTGTTGGCGTAAAAGCCAAACTCTACGTAAAACTCGATGATTCATGAATAATAGATAACCAGCGTAAAATAGCCAATTATCCGTCACGACTGAGGTCTTGAGCGTATTCTGGGCCAAATAGCCTTATCACGTAACTTTGTTGGCGTATTTCGAGGAGATAGCATACGGCGTACTCCTATAGTTGAAAATAGCCTGGTTGGTGTAAAGTGCAAGGATGGTGATGTGAGCGTATTAGCCACAGTTTTAGCTTTCCCAGTCATGACAAATAGAACAAAAATCTCGTGCATTAATTGCAGAGATATGCCCAAATCTCGTACATTAAATACAGAGATATGCCTCAATCTCTGTACAGGAAACTGCTTTTGACGTGGCATCTGATTTTATCTTGTCTTGAGCGTAAAACTTATTTCTGCCCATGTAGAATAGGTAGTGTATTCTTTGGATGCGTAAAAATGACTTGTATCAAGAATATGTCGCTAAACGACAACCTGGGTCTCTGTGCAAAAATCATCATCACAGTCGTCCTCTCGATCATCGTGCAGTACTTTTGTCAGAAGTTAGGTTCACTGATTTGTCTGACAAATTTATTCGAGGAATACGAAGAGTTCCTCGTACAACTTTACACTGCATTAAAAACAAACATATTTTAAACTTTACGCAGGAGGGTAAAGTATCCTTTTACGCAGAACAGTCTTGAAGCCCTGCTTTACGCGGACAGCTCTGACGCTCTACTTTATGCCAAACAGTTCTGAAGTCCTGTTTTACGCG
Source organism: Iris macrosiphon (assembly GCA_036927795.1). Taxonomy (NCBI): domain Eukaryota; kingdom Viridiplantae; phylum Streptophyta; class Magnoliopsida; order Asparagales; family Iridaceae; genus Iris; species Iris macrosiphon. The sequence goes on from JAYESA010000005.1 coordinate 292,513,373, forward strand.
GACAGCTCTGAAGCTCTACTTTACACCAAACAGCTCTGGAGCTCTGTTCTACGCAGAGAGTTCTGAAGCCCTATTTTACGCCAAACAGTTCTAAGGCTCTATTTTACGCGGATTTCATGTATGTTGGGAGTTTTTACTATATAATACGCGTACAATTCTCCAGCGTATTTTATGCTTCTACAAAACCCCCTTCAAAGTTTTCAAATTCCTCATAATTTGAAATACTTTGAATGAAGCATGAAATGGTCAACTTTGACCCGTTCTTCAAGGCTACTTTTCCGGCTACATTTAAGAAGTCGTTGGAATTTGTATGTTCTCTTCTGCCTATATAAGGGCAAGCAAATGCACTTGGCTTTCCATACTTCCTTCACCACAAAGATGACTGCTGAGATTCATTGGGCTAAACTGAGAAAGAAGAAGATTATGTTCTTCCAGCATGTAAGGAGTCGTAAGAAGAGACGTCTTCGAGCAAATATTCTCTGCAATGATGGACCATGGAGGGATATCATAGCTTCCTTTGCTCGAGGCAATCAGCAATTTTATATGGCAATTCGCCAAAGAGAGAGGAAGGGTCGCATTAGACCACACAGCTTGCTAGTTGTATTTTCCCCTATTATGAAGCTGGATCCTGGGATGCAGCTCAGCCGTGTCTTCCAGTATTGTGTTGGTTTTGAATGCCAATCACAATTCTAAGCATGGCCGCCGATGACGTATGGAGGGTGGGCTTGAATAATTTAAACAGGTCCAGTTTTGTATCCTCCCTCCATTCACCATTTTCTGGGCACCCGGCGTATAGGATCCAAAGAAGTGTCGTAGAAGAAGAAATAAAGATCTCCATCAAATGAGAACCTAGCTAATAGATTCCCATCGTGATCTTGAATATTAATAATAAAACCTTTGTAAAATGGATTTCCATCATATGTAATCATGATCTCGAATATTAATAAAAAATCCTTTGTAAAATGGATTTCCATCATATGTAATCATGATTAATAAACTTGTATTCTTTTACGCACTATTGTTTTGCCATGTTGCTGTGAGGACGTCTGGTAATACGCAGCTTCAATACGCTTGAGTAGTTTTTTTACGCAGACTCTGATAAATACGCCTCCAGTCACGTCCCAACTTTTACGCATAAAGGAAGATGCGTAAAAACTCTTTAGCATTAAATTATCTTGAAAATCCAATTGTCATGCTGTTTTCGACGAAGTATCACACAGAATTTTGAACCATTATTTCTCCTTCATAAATACGAAGAACATCTGTTCAGAACATCATCTTCAAAAATGGCTTCTCGAAAGATTCTTGAGACAACGCAAGAAATGTCCGCCGAACAGGCCATCCCTGAACTAGATGTAAAAGATTCTGGCTAAACTTCGAATGAACATTCAATGGCCAAAAAGTCATCTCCAATGAAGATAGACATTTTCAGGGAACTCCTTGGCCCTTCGTCTGATGAAGTCTTCTCGAATGAAAAGGAAGAGAAAACGCTGATAATAGGAGCATTTCCTACGTAAACTCTTGTAACTGGCTTTTTCAAGCGTGAAATCCAAATAATCAAGATATACGCGTATTCTGTTGACTGATCTGTCCCGCGTAATTTAAGATGCGCGTAAAATCATAGATCCATAGCATTTTGAGCATAAAATCATAGATCTTTGCTCTGCACGTAAAATCATAGGTTTGTAGCATCTGAGCGTAAAATCATATATCTGTAGCATCTGAGCGTAAAAATCATAGATCTGTAGCTTCTGAGCATAAAATCATAGATCTATAGCTTCTGAGCGTAAAATCGTAGATCCGTAGCTTCTGAGCGTAAAATCGTAGATCCGTAGCTTCTGAGAGTAAAATCGTCGATCCGTAGCTTCTGAGCGTAAAAATCTAAGCGTGAAATCAGGGATCCGTTATGCAGCATGACTATCTGTCTTCCTTTTCAAATTATCTGCTGACGTAGTCCCAAATCATAACTGATTATGATAAGATCAGATTTGGTTAAGGATTCGAAGAGTTATTTGAACTCTATAAATATGCCTAGGTCATGAGAGAGAAAAATCCTTCATCTTTTTCTGAAAAAAAACCTTTCATCTCTTTCTCAAAACCCTTCATTTCTTTCTGAAAAAGAACATAGATTTGCCATGGTGCCAAAACAGACCTCCACTGCTAAGGGAAAGAAAGCCGCTTCATCATCTCGCTCTTCTGCTCAAGCACGAGCGACTCCTACTAGGCCAAGCGAGCCTCGTTCTGAATGAAATGCTCCGCCGTCTAGCTGTGCATCGGGCATCACAGGTGAAACTTCAAGAAATAAAAACCCTTCGTACACGTTTTGCGTGTATGCGCAAGGTTATCTTTTGTGCTAAGAGTCTCTTCGAGGAAGATGATGCACAGAGATGTTTTATCAATACGCCCATATTTTAATGTGTCAGCGTAAAACTCCATATTTTGCAATCTGGCGTAAAAACTCAGACTGTCAAATTTGGCGTATACTGCAAGATTATGCCCATATTTTAATGTGTCAGCGTAAAACTCTATATTTTGCAATCTGGCGTAAAAACTCAGACTGTTAAAATTTTGGCGTATACTGCAAACCTTGCGTTTTATGCACTGAAAATAAATTCCAGCACAAAACTCCATATTTTGCAGTCTGGCGTAAAAAATTAGACTGTTAGATTTAGGTGTATACTGCAAACCTTGTGTTTTATGCACTGAAAAAGTTCCAGCGTAAAACTCCATATTTTGCAGTCTGGCGTAAAAACAGAGACTGTTAGATTTTGGCGTATACTGCAAGAATGTAGCACTTTACGTTTTACACGCTGAAAGTAAATTCCAGCGTAAAAACTGACTTATTCTCTTTACTTTTTGCAGTGGACCTACAGATCCCCCCTCTGGCTGAAGTAATGGGCTCTGCTGCTGGAATGTTGAATTCCAACTACTTGAAGGACTTGTCCCATGTGACTTTTCCCATCTCTGGCAACGAGTATCCTTAAGAAAGAGGAATTCTGATCTCGGCCCAAGGAGAAAGAATATTGCTGAGTATGATCAGTGGGGAACCCTTGACATACATAGATGGAACCGAGTATAAGAAACCGGCTTTCTTATTTGGGGATGTTATTGATAAGCAATCCTAGACAAAGCCCAAGAAGGAAGATTGGGTTTTTTTTGCTGAGGGCACAGTTATGTACCTGCCAAAGATGTCCAGAGATTACCCTATTTCTGCATTCTTCCATGCCACACATCCCAGAAGGATGGCATGGACTCTGACTCCTGATCTTCATGGCCAGCCAAGGAAGAATTTTTATAAGAAAGGATTAAACCGAGGATCCTTTGTAAGTAGTCCCTCAGGCCCTATTATGCCCTTCAGAGGATTACTACCAGGCAGTGTCCCTAGTGAAGACTCTTCTTTGATCCAGCCACTTCAAATAGCAACTTTCTGTAATGACTTTATGGGGCTGGGAGGAGTATATCCCAGGGTTAACCCTCGCACCAGTGGATGGCTTAACCCCCATAATCTTCGATGGGCCAGTTTAACTGCATGAGCCCTGAAGCACTTTCAAATGGAGCTGGAGAGTATTAACTTATTTGAGGCTGTGAGTGCTACTAGTGTTGGGCTACCTATCAACACCAATTTGTTCTTAGCTTTGATGGAGCGATATAACTTGCTCACTGGGACTTTTGCCACCCCAATAGGTGAGTTGGGCCTAGCACTTCATGAGATGGCAGACATCTCAAAACTTTCAATGGGAGACACTCCCTATGAAGAGTACGTTCCCACAAATAGGGAGCTGAAGGACACCAACCCTCGGGAAGTGGCTGTGTACTAAGAACTGATGAGCCACTATCTTGCATGCACCACTTTTTACAGAGAGCCTTCTGATTTGGCTCATATTAACAAGTGGGTATCTTATCTTTTCTTCCATCAGGCTAGAAATGCCAAACAGGACAAGGTTGTAGATAGTAAAGACAAACATTTGAACCCTCTGAGCATTCTTAATGCCAACACAATCGATGACCTTATTGAAGATGCAGAGGCTCCAGATTGTGTTCTGAAAGAAGACATATAGGGTTATCCTGTAGGGACCAAAGCCTACAGTTATATGAGGTATTGCCGGAAGCCTCTGTCAAAAGAAGCTCAACTGGCTGGCTTCCTTTCTATTTGGCTACGCCGATGAGTGGTGCCTGGTATTGCGTCGGCAGATCGTATTCATCGCAATACCCTATGGCCCGCAGTACGTTTAGTGTTTGGGGCAAGATTGGGCCTACTTACTGCCATGGTATGTAGGATACAAGCTGGCCTGAGGGCTATTACTGATGGGCTGCTGGCCGATACTACACAGTGCCAAGGATATCCCAGAATGGAATTACCATTCTTATATTTGATGGGATGGTTAATCCTTCATAACACCAAAGTGATGTCTTCCAGATCTGCAAGTGGTTCGGGCAATAACTTCCTGTTGAATTACAGGAATTTTTTTTGGAATGTGACTAGCGTCATAGATTGTCGACTAGCACTAATTTTGCCCATAGTTGAAAGTTCTTCTGCACCGTTCCCCCCGTACATATTAATCAACAGGGGACTAAACTTCAGGATGTAGGTCAGGGGAAGTCTATTCTTTTTCCTGAAGCCTTTTACTGGTTGGTCTGCATTAGACCTTCCCACCTGCTGTACAGAAGCGAGAACCACTGCTACTTGGAGCCTTAGCTGCCTAGCCGTTTTGCCAGGCAATTTGGGTATGATCAGTTGCACGTGGGCTTATTGATGGAGCTAGAGGATGGCGTTATTTCATCATGGGTTGTACTGGAGCAACCTTTGTTGTTCTCGCGACCTCTCTCTCCATGGAGTTGTGCATTCTTCATTCATACGCACAGTTTTATGTGTCCATCAATACCTTCCATCATGATTTTGATGTATATGGAAGTTTCAGAATACCCTCCCATAAGTCCACTGGAAGAGAGGAGATACCCACTGTCTCCTCTGATGAAGGTGATGAAACTACTGGTGCAGATGACTATTTGTTGATATTACCGAGAGGCGTAATAGCTCCGCCAGCAGAGCCTCTTATTATTTCCAATAAACGAAAGGCTTCTACTCAGAAAGAGCCTTCCCCTCGTAAGAAGAAGTAGACTACAAAAGGTTCTAAAAGGACTTCCACCAAGGAGGCATCTTCCAGGAGTGAGCTTATTGTTTCCCCTGTTAGGGATGATTCTTTGATTAGGGGTCCTTCGCCTTTTAAAGAAGGAGCCTCCACAGTCCCAGCTAAAAGTGCTGGAGATTCTTTTCCCGCGACTGCTGCCGCTACCACCGTTACTGGTGATGCTTCCATATCGCCTTCGAGGCCGAGCTCAATAATAATCAGTATACCTTTACCCAGACAAATAATGGGGCTATCCCCGCCTTCATCTGTAAGTATTTTAAGCGAGATTCCACCCGATGAACCTCGAGTAGATCTGGGTGATGACTGGGATGACTACCCTCAAGCGTCAGTTGGTATACCCTCCTTGCCAAGTATGATAGCTTGTTTAGCATAATTAAGAAATGATTTAGCTATACAGGTTGTAGACGTAATATACATACCATCGGCCATGGGTAAATTTAACATCAAATTGATATTAACTTTCTCTTATCTTAGTTTCAGGCGAAGACTTTTCTGGGGAGGGCGGAGCTGAAACAATCTCTGATTTTGTTGCGGATCCAGCTGATGAAACGGCGGTGACCACCATCGAAGAAGCATACCTTGAAGTCGTTGATCTTTCATCCGCAACATTCTCAGATACAATTCTGCCAACAGCAGTTCAAATAATATCGGAGGTGGATGAACCCACCATCTCGACTGTGCCTCCTTCGTCGAGTGTGCCAGCAACTTCAACTGTTGTTGGTGTATCTTCTTTTGTCACGCCATCTGTTGAAGCAACGACTGTGGCAACATCCTCTACAGTTATTCCAGGAGGGAGATTTACTGATGTTGCGGCCACTCCCAGCATCCATTCGAGCTTTGCTATGCTAGTTGAACAATACACTAACATATTCTACCTCACCTTGAAAGAATTAATATCCATGGTGCTGGAGAAGAATCTAGGTTTTGATGCTTTGAAGACATTCGCCAAGCTCACTATAGCGCAGATTAGAAATTTCAATGACGCTGAAAGAGCTAATACGCTAGAGCAAATGGTTAATGGTTTAGAACAACCCATTAACGAATATTTGCAACTATCCCGAGGCAGCATCAATGACTTGGTTCAGGCTGAGTACGACTCACTAACTGCGGAATTTGCTCAGAAGACAGAAACTTTAAACAAATCCATCCAGGAACATCAGCAAGAGATGGACAAAGAGCAAGCAGTATTGGTAGAGAGTATTCCTCAGCTAGCTCAGTGCCGTGCCGAATGTGAGGGATATGAAGTGAGGGTTCAAGAACTGGAAGCTGAACTTGCTCAAACAAGGGAGAGGCTTCTCAAAGCATCACTAATTTGTGATGTATTGGAGGGCCAAGTGAATACGGCTCAACAGAACTTGACAAATGTGGGTGTCATCCACGCAAGTTTTGTTGATTCTCTATCCGAACTATCTCTCTTGAGCAATGACGAAGCAAGACTGGAACTGGCTCGCACCAACATTTTAAACTCCAGGAATGAAAGGATGGCTGCTTTGGCACAACAGATCCGCGATTTAACTGCTCCTCCCCAATGATGTACTTTTTTGCTCCTTTTGTAATTTGTTATTCCCAGAGATAATAAAGATACATTTTCTGACTTTGTGGACCCATCACTTTAGAATATAAATGATAGGCTAAGATGAAAGTGATATCAGAGGTAATATGGACATGATATACTTTCGGTAAGGTTTAGCTGAATATATATATTCAGAGGTAATATAAACATGATAGAATATGATCCAACTAAATTTGTATACAAAACACTATCAGAGGTAATATGGACATGATAGGTTTTGAAGTTTTAAATTAGTTAAACATATCTATTCAGAGGTCATAAGAACATGATAGAATATGATTCAGCTAATCTTTGTATGTAGTATCATCAGAATGAAATCTTTACCATACTCCATTAAGCAAAGGAGATCAAGCATAATACTTCTTCAGGAATTTGCCGTTGACAGGAGCCATTATCAAATCTCCATTAGGCTTGGCTAATCTGTAAGCTCCATTTGAAAATGTTGTTTCAATCACATAAGGGCCCTCCCATTTGGGCTGAAATTTTCCCTTACTTTTATGTGTAATGATCATTGGCCTCTTTACAGCTAAAACTAGCTCACCAACTTTGAACACTCTTTCCTTCACTTTTTGATTAAAAGCTTTGGAGATGCGTGCTTGGTAGAACTCAATGTGCTGTTGAGCTTGAAGGCGTCTTTCGTCCAACCCTTCTAGCTCTTGAAGTCTTAAACGATCATTATCTTCCTTAGTCAGCTGATTAGCTACTGCTATTCTGAGCGATGGAATTTGAATTTCAATAGGGAGAACTGCTTCACACCCATAAACTAATGAAAATGGGGTACAACCCGTTGGTGTTTGTACCGTTGTGCGGTATGCCCATGTTTGTACCATTGTGCGGTATGCCCACAGACATTCCCCCAATTTCTCGTTCCAATCTCTTTTGTTCGAAGAGACAAATTTCTTCAAGAGTTTGATAATGGTTTTGTTGAAGGCTTCTGCCAAACCATTTGCAGCAGGATTATATGCCGTTGAGGCCATATTTTGTATCTGATTCTTATCGCAAAATCGGTGAAACGCTTGACTGATGAATTGAGGCCCATTGTCATTAATTATCCTTCGGGGTATCCCAAAGCGATAAATTACATGATGCTTGATAAAGCTGATCATATTGGATGTCTTCACCTCAGCAAGAGGAATTGCCTTCGCCCATTTAGAGAAATAGTCAGTGATAGCCAATATAAACCGATGTCCTCTAGAAGATGAAGGATGAATAGGACCAATGATATCCATACCCTATACTTCAAAGGGCCATGATGCAATAGTAGGATGCAAATATTCAGAAGGTTGATGTATGAAATCTGCATGAACCTGACAGGCTTTGCATTTTCTTTCATATTCCACGCCATCTGCAATCATAGTCGGCCAGTAGTAGCCCATCCTCCTGATACGATCATGTAACTTAGGACCTGGTTGATGTGCTCCACATACTCCATCATGAGCTTCTCGGATAATCCGCCTTGCATCATCACCGGAGAGACAACGTAACAATAGTCCATCATATGTTCGGCGATATAGAATTTGTGAAGAAGCATCAAAATAGAAACGTAATGATCGTCTTTTGATAGATACTGCTTCTTTAGGATCCTCTGGTAAGATTCCATATGACATGAAGTCTATAAAGGGACTTCTCCAATCTTTCTTAGGAGGAACCATGTTTGTAACATAGTTGCGTTCTATGTGAAAATTATTTTTGACACAAAACAAATCTCTGTTAAGAAGAATCACCGAATTCTGCCTTCTTATAGGAATAGCTATATCTGCAACTAGACTGGCCAGAGCATCAGCTTCCAAATTTTGAGATCGAGGAACATGTTCTAAGAAGAATCCTTTAAAGGACATTGCTATCTCGATCGTTGTTCGGTGATAAGGAATGAGGTCTGGATTGCGGACTTCATATATTCCTCTGACCTGATTGACGATCAGCTGAGAATCACCAAAAGCTTCCAAGTATTCAACATCCAATTCTTTAGAACTTGAAGCCCAATCAATAGAGCATTATACTCTGCCACATTATTAGAGCATGGTTCACTAAGAGAATATGCTCGATAGATAACGAGTTTATCAGGAGTCACTAGAACAATCCCTACTCCTGAAACCACGTTTTCCTTGGGACCAGTTCTGGAAGCACCATCAAAGAATAGCTACCATGTATCACCTTCCATTGTCAAATTACATTCTGCAACTTCGTCGGGAATGTCCTCATATAATTTGGAGGTTTCTGGAATTGGATGGGCAGCTAAGAAATCAGCCAAGGCTTGACCTTTCATGGACTTCTGAGGGACGTACACCATATCTTACGGTGTCAATAGCATTGCACAAGTCGCAAGTCGGGAATTAAGGATACTTGGCTTATTCATCAATACCCGAAGTGGATTGATTATGGAGATGATATGAATAGTTTGGCCCGTCACGTAATATCTCATATTCTGAATGGCAAACATTAGGGCCAAGCATTCTTTTTCCACTGGGTTATACCTGTGTTCGGCTCCGACCATCATCCTGCTTAGATAGTAGATAGCCTGTTCATGACCCTCATTGTTCTTCTGTACGAGGAGAGCCCTTAAAGAATGATCCATTGCTCGAACATACAACAAAAATGGTCTTCCTATGACGGGAGGCACCAGAACTGGAGGATTAGTAAGATAGCGTTTGATGTCATTAAACGCTTGTTGACAGGCTTCGTCCCATACGAATGACACACATTTCTTCATTATATGAGAAAAAGGTTTGACATCTTCCAGAGATGTTGGATATGAATCTCTTGATATAAGCTAGACGATCTTGAAATCCCCTAAGTTCTCTGAGATTACGGGGTGATCGTATTTCTAGGATAGCTTTTACTTTATCAGGGTCAACTTGAATGCCTTTAGCAGTAATGACAAATTCCAGAAATTTGCCATTGGATATACCAAGAAAGGACTTTGTAGGATTCATTTTGAGTTGATGTTGGCGCATCAACTCAAATATTGTCTTCAAGTCTTGGATGTGATTATTCTTGAGGCTGCTTTTGACAGCAATATCATCTACGTAACATACCACCGTTTTGCGTAAATGCTCATAGAATATGTTACTCATAGCTCGTTGATATGTAGCCCCGGCATTCTTCAATCCAAACGGCATGACTGTATAGCAATACACACCTAATAGTGTACGAAAAGCAGTATGCTTCTCATCTTCAGGATTCATCTTAATTTGATTATATCCTGAAAATCCGTCCATGAAAGACATGCGCTCAAAACCGTACGTATTATCGATCATGACGTCTGTAATGGGAAGAGGGAATTCATCTTTAGGGCAGGCCGCATTTAGATCTCGGAAGTCGATGCAAACACGCACTTTTCCGTTTTTCTTCATAACTGGGACAACATTAGCGACCCAATCAGGATGTTGTTCTTCCCGGATGAACCCACAGGCTATTAATTTCTTAACTTCAGCTTCAATGGCATCCATCATATCTGGGCAAAACCGGTGTTGGTGTTGCTTTACAGGATTTGAATTAGACAATATATTGAGTTTATGAGTAGCCACTTTTGGATCAAGGCCTGGCATATCTTCATAATTCCAAGCAAAGACATCGATATATTCTTTTATCAGCTGGATCATTTCTTCTGTTTCTTCTTCAGAAAGATTGTTACTGATAAATATCGGCTTTGGTGAAAATTCATCCCCAACATTGACTTAGATAACCTTATCTTCAGTGGGTGGGTGGTTCTTTTTGTTCGAACCATAATTCTCATTGTGTATCCATTTGCTGTGCCCAAGATTCATTTTCAAATGGTTCAGATTCTTGTTCCTCTGTTTCGAGGGAGTCTGTCAACACCATATTTACTGATAATGCCAGTTCGAATTCATCATCTGAATCGGAGGATGACAATTCATCTTGAGAAAGGAAATGGTCTCATCACTTAACTCAGAGTTGTTTGAAGTTGCAAGAGATGTGGTATACCCTAACCCAAAATGAGTTCGTTGACAATAAGGATCATCATGCAGCGGCATTCGTTTGCCTTTTCCATAGTTGAGACCTGGCTCCAACTTCAAATCATAACCCATGTTTTGCATAATCTTCAAAGCATGTGGGCTATATATGTGGATTTGTATTATCCCAACATCAGACTCGTGAGATTTTTCTTGTACAATCGGTCTATTTCGCATTCGACCGAAGACTATTGGATGTTGATCGTTGTAAGTAGGTGGAACAATAAAGATAGAATCTTCATGCGGCCCATATGTCGTGACAATATTAGATGTTGACGTTATTTCCCACACATATGGATGATAGAAGTCTATAGCTTCCAAGAATTTTTGTGCTATGGGTTCTATATCTTTATGAGGAGAAGATTCCTGATTAGGAAATTTGGCGTCAGTATACTGGAAAAGAGAATCTTTATTATCATCAGCAAACGCATCCCTATTTACATCAGATAGCTGCTTATTGTGCCTAAGGTCAATAACCAAAGGTGGAGGTTTCTTGTTCAGATTGATCACTAGAGGATCATTTCCTCCTCCCGACTTTCTTTTGCCCAAATAAATAGTCATAGGTTCCGAGACTTTTGGACGGGTAACCCGCCCTTTCACTTGGATCGACAAAGGTTGCTCAGCAGATGGTTCTCCTGGCTCCTGGTGGAATTCCTCCTCCATTTTTCCTGATACCTCTTTCATATAGTCTTGAGTGTACAACATGGCATCAGAATAGTAGGATTCCACTCCTTTGAACGGATTGAGATCAGCAAACTCTATTTTCACTGTTCCTTGAGCTTCTACATATTTGAAACATTGATGTAGAGTTGAAGGAACAATATTGTGATCATGGATCCATGGTCTACCCAACAGAATGTTGTAAGACACCTCTGAATCAATGACATAGCATGTAGCCAATGATCTAAGGTCACTAATCTGGATTCTCAGACGAATCTTTCCCAACGGTCTGCTTTTCCTGGCATTGAAGCCCACAATTGTAGTGGTAGTGTAAGCCAGTTCACTGGTAGAAATTCTCAACGGTCTTAGCAGACTATAAGGGATAATACTGATCGATGATCCCGGATCTATGTGAATCCGGTCTACCTCAATGGAGCCGACGTATCCTGTGTAATAAAGAGGCCTGTCGTGTTTGTTATGTTTCAACAACATGTCCTCTTGAGTGAAAGTGATGTTAGGGACCACTTCCATCACACTATGGCATTGAGGACATGCCACTGGATATTTATCAAAGGACTTGAGCTGAGTCAAGCATACATCTGCTTGCATTAATGCTTCACTCAAGGCTTGACGAGTGTCTTTGGATAGCCGAAGTAGCTCAAAAATGGACAATCTGGCTGGAGTATTAGCTAACTGAGCCAAGATGTCGAAGTTATATGGTTTCTCTAAACCTTTGTTTTGAATATTCTTCAAAGGTTTATCGAAACGAACTTCTTTTTGTTTACCTTTATCCACAGAAGCTGATTTAGAAGGACTGCCTCTGGTACTACAGGTTCAGGCTCTGGAGGTTTGGTAGCTGAAGTGTCTGCCGTTGCTTCTTCCTGATTCCCTCTATATTCTTTGAGGTAGGCTTTCCCTGACCGTGTTCCGGTTGCTAAAGCCTCTTTTTCGATGTCGGAGATATTCCAACCATATGGCATGGTTTACATCTTGAGTTCTTCTTAGACTTATCTTTAGCAGCTTTGTCTCTTCCTCAATTTTTGATACTAGATCAGGGTGAACCCACATGATCTCTCCACGCTTGGTAGTTAGGACACTAAATTTTGATTTTGACCCCTGGAAGGAGGGAGATTAACAATATCCATCATTGCCCGTGGAATAGGTAGCACACCATCCGGTACTTCTTGAGAGAGAAAATTGCCAAATTGGAGTGAGATTATATTTGTAGTGACCGTCTTCTCGTTATTACGCAAAGTGATGACTTTGGTGTCGATCAACTCCTGGATTTTCCTTTTCAGTACATAGCACGCCTTTGTGGGGTGATGTATGTATCTGTGGAAAATGCAGTACTTAGGATTATTTGTACTGCCGACTTCATTTGGACGCTTTATCTCTGGTAGAGTAAGCTTGCCACTTTTGACTAGACAATCAAAAATGCTTGGAAAATCGTCGTCGTCAAAAGAATATTCTTCTTTATGTCTGGAGGTTCCAGGATTCATCTGTGTAGTTACCGGAGTATTTTGCCCGGACGTGTTGATTGTCAGGGCTTCCTTTCCTTTTGAACTACGAGTATGGTCATTATTGGAGGATGACCGCTTCCCTCTATCAGAGGTAGAGACCATGATTCCGTTGACTGTTATCTTCAGCGGCTACTACCGATATGATAAATGAGGGCCAATCATGGAACTGATATGGTCCCGTGAATACTGAGATCAGTGGAAGTAGGTTCTTTCTACAAATATCCACCAAGGCGGAATCGGGAACTCCAGGAGGCATCTATAAAGTAGCTTGACAAAAGCGTTCAATGGATGTACGAACGTTTTCTTTTTCCTTCTGCTTTACTTCAATGAGTGATGGCATAGACATGTCCATTCCTCCCTCGTAGAATCGAACAAAGAATAGAGTCTTGAAATCTTCAAAAGAAGTAATGCAGTTGTCAGATAGACTACGATACCATTGGTAAGCTACTCCAGACAGACAGCCTTTAAATACTCGAGTGAGAAGGGCATCATTTCCTTGCAGCAATACCGTCATCATGCTGAAGTAGTTCATATACTGGCTTGGCGACGTCTTTCCCTCAAACAAAACCATAGCCTGTGGTTTGTATTTTGGTAGGAAAGGGATCTCATCCCAGACAGCTGGATATGGCTGGTTAATTCCCAACTTCTTAAGCTGATCTTTATGCTTCAAGGCATCAAATTGGGCTTTCAATTTCTGAACTGCTTGTATTGGATATTCAGTTGGGAAAGGGATAGCAGAAAGGTGAGAGAGTGGATGTATTGTAACTCCAACAGGCGGTAATACATTCTCCGGGTTAAGAGGTTGAGGAGCAGCTGATTCTTGATTTTGAACAGGCTCTTGGCTTGCATTGGCTGGTGGTACATCTACCCCCACACGTAGTTGAGTCGGAGGAATAGGTGTTTGAGCTATTGTAGCTGTATGTTGAGTCACCATCATTTGGTGCATACTCTCCATCATGGTATGCATCTCTTTAAGTGATGTTTCCAATGCAGTGATGCGTTGTTCAGTACTTCCTGATGGGGAAGCTTCTTCATGTTCATCTCCAACAGCATAAACTCCCATTTCTCTAGATGCCACTGAGGGATTAGTATAGATCTCTATAGAGATTGAGTCTATACTTTCAGTATCAAATTCAGAAAACTGGCGAACCCCAGTGTCGGAATCTGAAGAATATGAAGCTGATTATCGTGACCTCGAGCGGGTGTTTCGAAAAATACCTTCTTCGAAAGTCTCGATGAGTCTGTCCAATCTCCTTTGGCTCGGAGTTCTAGAGGGATGACGTCTTGAACTCGACTTTCCTCTAGGAATATGCGAAGCCATGTTTACTGAAGCAAATGTTGGTTCTTCCTCCTGTAATGACAAAGAGTAGTTCAACCGATCAAAAATTGATTATTTTGCTTTAGAACAGCAATAGTTAATTACAACCTTATGACTATTACAACAATGTTCTCTAGGGGGTGTAATAGCCATATTAGGAGATCCCCTGTCTTTGCGTTTCTGGATCAAGAAATCACGCAAATTAGGGAGATTACCAGAAGAAGAAGAAGAAGAAGAAGAAGAAGAAGGCTTATTCTGCCTTTTTACATCAGTAGGAGCGTGGAGATTAGGAACCATAACCCTTTCTCTGCCAGAGGAATACAGCAGTTCACCCATGTGAGTAGCATACGATCCATCATCTGTCTGAGAAGCGTATTTTCCTGTGAAACGGGTCTTCTTTACGCGGACAGACTTATCCTGGCGTAATTTGGAGTTTTGCACAGGTTCGCGTAAAACAGGGAAAGTCCTCAAATGACCTTCAGCGTCACACGTAATCTGTAAGGTGGGAATTCTCTTCTTTTATGGGCGTGAAGGATTCGCCACTTGTTTTCCTTTGATGTGATCAAAGGCCCCATCTGCCTCATCATAGACGGGAGATATATTTTTACGCGCAGGGCGCGTTTGAAATTTTCGCATTGGCACTGAGGCCTTGCCAAAAATTTTGTCTACCACGTCACAGACGGGAGACAAAAGTTTATGCGCATGGCGCGTCTTAGACTTCTGGATTGGCACTAGGGCATTGCTAGAAGTTTTGTCTACCACGTTACAAACGGGAGACAAAGTTTTACGCACAGGGCGTGTTCGAGACTTCTGGGTTGGCACTGAGGCATTGCCAGAAGTCTTGTCTACCATGTTACAAACGGGAGACAAAGTTTTACATGCAGGGCGCGTCTGAAACTTCTGGATTAGCACTGAGGCATTACCAGAAGTGTTGTCTACCACGTCACAAACGGGAGATAAATTTTTACGCACAGGGCGTGTTGGCTGTGTCGTCACAACCTTGTTGATCAGTGAGTGAGAGCTTGCAGGAAGGGTAGAGGACGTCTTAGGCATCCACACTTTACGCAGCTTCCTGTTGTTCTGGACAGAGGAGGAATGAGAGCCACCCCCTGCATGAAGCATATCTTCATAGGCAGATTGGTCGAACTGGATGACCAAAGTCTTCTTCGTCGATCCGACGGATACAGCATCGTGTTGAGCAATTGCTTTCTCGTCAGAGGAGAAAGTCGTCCCCAGCAGAGTCGTCATTCTTGTTTGCGGGATTAAACAAAGAGGTTTATATAAAACCTTTGCTTGCAAACTAAAAAAAAGTACAATTAATCCTATATGAGGATGTTAAGTACAATAAAATAATTCTGGGAAAGTATTGATATAGAAGTCTGATCTGCGGTCGATCACTTTGTTCCTTGGACCACACGATGATGAAGAAGTGCTGTAGAAGAATAAGAAGCTTCAAAGGTTACAAGTGGGATTGAATTCTCGTTGCCAAAGATGTCAACCAACACTCTCTGTCTGTGCTCTCTCTCTCTCTCTCTCTGATCTCTGATTATGCCTTGTCCGGTCTATGTGTGTCTCCACCCTGTGACCAGGGGTCTCTATTTATAGAGATCAATCGAATAACTGCCAGGTTGGCGTAAGAGCCAAGTAACTGTCTTGTTGGCGTAAAAGGCCAAACTGTCAAGAAGATTACATCTTTTACGCTGCGGTTATGATAACTGCTACCCACGTTCCAATTGTCTTCTGAATAAGCGTATGACACGTATCCCTTTATGCGGTAACGCGTATAACTGCTTCTCGAACATCATGGCATGCAAGCCACGTAGGTAATTGCCCCTGCGTAAAGATGGTTGGCGTAAAAGCCAAATAACTGTCTTGTTAGCGTAAAAGCCAAATAACTGTCTTGTTGGCGTAAAAGACCAAACTGTGAAGAAGAGAACTTCTTTTACGTTGTGGTTATGATAACTGCTACCCATGTTCCAATAGTCTTCTGAATCCGCGTATGACACGTGTCCCTTTATGGGGTAACACGTATAACTACTTCTCGAAGATCATGGCATGCAAGCCACATAGATAACTGCACCTTGCGTAAAGATGGTTGGCGTAAAAGCCAAATAACTGTCTTGTTGGCATAAAAGCCAAACTCTGCGTAAAACTCAATGATTCATAAATAATAGATAACCAGCGTAAAATAGCCAATTATCCGTCACGACTGAGGTCTTGAGCGTATTCTGGGCCAAATAGCCTTATCACGTACCTTTGCAAATATAGCTGAGTTGGCGTATTTCGAGGAGATAGCATACGGTGTACTCCTATAGTTGAAAATAGCCTGGTTGGCGTAAAGTGCAAGGATGGTGATGTGAGCGTATTAGCCACAATTTTAGCTTTCTCAGTCATGACAAATAGAACAAAAATCTCGTACATTAATTGCAGAAATATGCCCAAATCTCGTGCATTAAATGCAGAGATATGCCTCAATCTCTCTACAGGAAACTGCTTTTGATGTGGCGTCTGATTTTGTCTTGTCTTGAGCATAAAACTCATTTCTGCCCATGTAGAATAGGCAACGTATTCTTTGGATGCGTAAAAATGACTTGTATCAAGAATATTTCGCTAAATGACAACCTGGGTCTCTGTGCAAAAATTATCATCACAGCCTTCCTCTCGATCATCGTGCAGTACTTTTGTCAGAAGTTAGGTTCACTGATTTGTCTGACAAATTCATCTGAGGAATACGAAGAGTTCCTCGTACAACTTTACGCTACATTAAAAATAAACGTATTTTAAACTTTACGCAGGCGGGTAAAGCAACCTTTTACGCAAAACAGTCTTGAAGCCCTACTTTACGCGGACAGCTCTGACGCTCTACTTTACGCCAAATAGTTCTGAAGCCCTATTTTATGTGGACAGCTCTGAAGCTCTACTTTATGCCAAACAGCTCTGGAGCTCTGTTTTACGCGGACAGTTCTGAAGCCCTATTTTACGCCAAACAGCTCTGATGCTCTGTTTTACGCGGACTTCATGTATGTTGGGGGGTTTTACTGTATAATATGCGTACAATTCCCCAGCATATTTTATGCTTCTACAGCCACCAAGGTGGGAGAAAACCAACTTAGTCTGCAGAACTCTGTCGCATAGTCGTCGACAGTCATGTCCATCTGCTTCAAGTTGTTAAACCTTTGTTGAAGGTCATAACGTGATACCGCATCAAAGTACCTCATCTGAAACCTTTCGTTGAAGATGGCCCAAGGGACGGGTACTGTCAGAGAAATCATTTGTGCTGCCCACCAGTCTCGGGCCAAGTCTAGCAACTCCAGTCGAACTACCGATACTTTCTCTTTGTCAGGCACTCTAGATGCCTCTAGGATAGCTTCAGTGTCCTGAAGCCACGCATCTGACGTAATCGCATCTTCGGTATCATAAAAATTTGAAGGTTGGAGGCGCTTGAAGTTGCTTGCTGAGTTGGGGGTACGATGTCCGCCTCTCTCTAAGACCTCATGTACTGACTGGGTGACACATCACCCCGCCTCTCTTGAGATGCTAGTAACTTCCTAATGATCCCCATCAGGGCCTATGTATCACTTTCTGCATTGGTGGGTACTGGCATGACTACCACTGTAGGTACAAATGGTGGTTCTGGCTGGACCTACTATTCTACGTCTTGAGCCATCCTGGACTCTGCTTCATAATATTATGGTTAAACCGCAAAGAGATGCTGACTAGATGGTGGTTGCCCTGCTACTGGCAAAACTCTAGTTGGCTGATCGAAAGGACGAGGAACAGTGTCCCTGAAAGATAGAGAATACTAAGATCAAATCGGAAGGACATGATAAATTGAGGATCAAAGCAGATATTGAATCAAGATTTCTGGGATACAAATTCGATGCTGGAGGAGATCACGGAGTAACATGATTGAGACATCTAAATAATAATAAACTCCCATACTTCTGAATTTTTAGACCTACATGGGCCATCACTTAAACCGTGTCACGCCCAGAATCAGAATACCTGAGAGCGGGGACGGACAAAGCCAGCTACGTATACCAGAGTTACTCTATACCCCGAGATACAGTCACGACTGTCTAGACATGTGAGAGTTTACTCTACAATCCAACGGGCATTCCTGGGTCAAGAGTCCTAGTTGTCTCAATCTCAAACAAGCAATAAGTTACAAGAAATATAATCACCAAACATATAATAGTAAGGCATCCCAAACTATGCATACATAGATGATCATGAAGCTAGTTACCAAAATGAAGAACTAGCATAGTGCAATATTACATGATCAGCTCTAGCTATAGTCTAGAATATGCTTTACATATAGGCCCGCGGGCTAGAATATCAAGAATCAAAATACGAGCTAAACACATGCTCGGTGGCCAAACGCCTCAAAAGTATAAGTACAAGATCAAGTGGGGGATGAAGAAGAAATATACTCAAGTCCTCGGGTGTTCTTCGTGTTCATCATCTGGAGGCAGAATGTACGGAAGATCCTCCGGTGTTGCTCCAAAATCTGGCCACACAAAACCAGTGGGGTCAAACCCCAAAATAGCAAAGTACCACAAGGGAGCCAACTTAAGAAACTAAAACCAGCAGGCAAACATTCAATCGCATAAGGAAATATAAATAAAAATAATATGTAATTAACCAGTTAAGCAGTTAAATAGTTTCAGGAATCAGTAACGAGTACATTTCAGGATTAGTAGATGGGTGAACAAAGACAAGACAAGACTAAAAAATATGCAATCATGACCAAACATGACCTACGGCTTACTACCATTAACTAACTATGGTTATCACAATCCTGGTTACTAACAAATGCAGTTAAGATTCCATACAGCCACATGCCCTGCAGACTATCCAGGTTATCCAGATGTAAGAGTACATAGCATAGATTAGTTAAGTACAAAGTATTTTTTAGTAAATTGTAACACTTGACGGTGTGCTGGAAGTGTGCCCTTCTCGACGGAGAGCTCCAATTCCATCAGGTGTCGCTAGGATACCGGGATTGCATGTAGCCAGGAAATCTCTCTAGATGCTTCTAGATAATTATTCTAGTTATTAACTTAGGCAAGTTATCAAGGATTCCTTGCCGTGGTGCTCAAGAATCTGCCTTAGACATGATGCAAGACTGGACAATAGGTTGACAAGTACAATCAGGACAGGGACAAGCAATCAACCACGGGAATTTATCTATTCAGTTTCAGTTCTGGAGATTTTAGCGTGTCAAGAGTGAGCTATGTTGAGCCACTATCAGGTTTATCAGTACATGTCAGGTATCTGGAGTCAGGGATCAAATTTATTTAGTACAAGTCATGTGTCAGAAGTTCTCAGTTTAACAGTGCCATTATATCCCATGTTCCGGGTATTCCATGTTCTGGTAAGGGAAGCATCCAGGTTATAAGCGATTAGAAATAACATGCATCATATAAATTTAAATAATCGGGCCAAGCACAAGGAGTAAATAATCCATAAGAGAACATATACCAAAATAAAATATTGCTACTATAAGGGCTAGAAGAACATGAGATAAGCTGGCCGCATGCAATAAACTGGTCGCAAGTACCAAACTGTCGCATGGATCAGAGCTAGCCGTATGAATCATCACAAAGTCCACTCCTCGGGACAAGGATTGAGTGAAAGAAAATAAATACAAGGCCAGAAAGTGACTGAAGTGACTAGCCAAGAAAGCGTGTCAGAGAAATGACTGATTTGATTGGCCAAGAAAGCATGTCAGAGAAGAAAAGACAAATTCGAGGAAAATCGTGCCAAGACGGTGCTGAGTCATGCATTAGAAAATAGGAATACATAGTTCGGGCTGCATGGATCATTTTTGGCCGCATGCTCCTCTGGGCCTCATGCTCCTCTAGGCCGCATGGAATCAGGAACTTAGAGAAGAAAAAAAATCGTTCAAGTTTCATGCATTAGGTCAAGGGGCGCATGTGCAGATTCAGCCATGTGTCCAATCAAGATGGACGCATGCTAAGTTTGGAGCGAGGATTCCAGGCCGCATGCAATGCTGGCCGCATGGAGCTCCTTCGTCCCAGAACAGCAAGTTTCAGTCATGAAAAAGCTCCTAGTCCTGAAAATATGTTTCTCCCGAAAATCCTCATTTCCAGCTCAAATTCAGAGAAGTAAAATTCTAAACCACTTGAAATCAGATGCTCTCTCACATAAAATAACTAGTTTTGAAAAATAACAAGTTTTAAGAGATCAAAACCATAAAAATATCAAGAACACATTAAACTTAAAATGTAGATCTAGTCCAACCAAGCCAACAAAACCGAAAATATCAAGAAGTAAACATGCATATGAGTTCATAGGGCACAATGTAGACTATTAAAATGCAAAAATCCACAATAATATAAAAATACAAGTTCTCCATCATTGGCAAGATGTACTTGTCTAGAACTACCACTAACTACTACTACTACTACTACTACTACTACTACTACTACTACTACTACTACTACCTAGGGAAAGGCGAAGGGGACCGGTCCTGGGATGCTCTCGGCTAGGGAGGAGGGGAGAGGAAAAGAGAAGAAAATAAAAGGAGGGGACGGTGAAAGAATAGGGAAGAGATAGAAAGAGAGGGGTTATATATCAAGGGTGGTTATACTATGCACAAATCTAGAAATTACATTAGAGCAGCTAGAGAAATCCAGAAAAATATACGGGAAGCAACATACAATAATAGAACACATATACAAGATATGAACATAAAAAATACGCAAAAGTGAGACATGTCTCACAACCTCCTCGGCAGAAAATAATGCGTCAGGTCCTGGCCCGTACTCCTGCGAATACTCCTGATCGTCTATACCTGGCAAAGGGACCAGGTCCTCAGAGGGACGTAACAAGATACAAAAAATAATATGCCAATTGAATGCAGTAAAACATGCATAAAGAATAGACAGAAAATATACAAGTAAGTTGCACTAGCCAATCTATATAAAAATGCATAATGAGGACAACTTTTCAACGTATGAACAGGTGTAGGCTACTCTAATACACAGGATATCTCATAATTTATGAATACACACACACGTACATGTACAATTAATCGACTTACCTCGAGGGTAGCGACCATCGTAACACCAAATCGACATACCTCGAGGTTAGCGACCAACGCGACATAAATACTGTAGTGCGTCCAGTTACTATGGTTTACCAAAGTGGGTAGCCCGTACGCCTATTGACTGTCCTCCCGTCCCATGATACTATGTGTCAAGTGTGTGCCAACCTCTCACGGTCCGAGTCACGGCAACTTTTTCCTAGGGTTAGGGTTAGAGGAAACTTGAGGGAGAGGAGGTAGAAGAAAATGAAAATGAAGAAGAAGAAAGAGAGGAGAGAGAGAAAAGCTCATATATATGTTAAGAGATGAAAGAAATAGGGTTTAGTCATGGGTTCACCCAAAATGAACCGAACCAAGTGTCCATTCTACATGCGGGTCCTAAACCGAGTCTATGACAATGACAATGCCAATGGGTATTCTACTGGTCTCGAGTAGTCTCTCTCAACAACAACAAAAATAAAACGATAATAAAAATGACAGGAACCAACACTGAGAAAATACAGCAGGAATACATTATCAGAAAAAATTAAATTCTAGAAATTCAAGAAATACTAAATCTAAAATCAGGTGTGACAGAGGAACTAACCGAGTTCGGTCAGAATTCGTTCATACCGAGTTCGGTCTGAACTCAGCCAGTTCCAAATAGAACTTATGGACATACGGCCAGCTAAATTCGGTCTAAACTCGGCTTGGTCAAGCTGAACATGGTTCAGATTTTAATAGCACCGTTGGATTCTAGTGGACGGTCAGATCTGATTGTAGACTATTTTGGAATTTTTCTAAACCCTAAAATAGGTTTATATATATATATATATATATATATATATATATATATATATATATATATATATATATTGTGTGTGTGTGTTGAGGGGGGTTGTAATTAGAAGCTCAAGACGGAGATTTAAGAGAGCAAGTCCACAGGAAGTATAAGAGAAATTTCGTACTTTTCTCATATGGCTCACCATCCAAGAAAGTAGGAAGAGAATATCTGATCTAGAGCCGTCGTCATTGTCTAGGGAGATCACTATGGGTTGGGTGAGTGCTTTTATTGTAATCTTTGTCTTTTTTCTTGAGTTTGGTGAAAGAGTTTAATCTTTGGACAAATGATTCAGCATTGTTTTATTCAATCTTGTATCTCCACATGAAGTTATAAAGATTGAGATTTGTCCAGGTAACATAGTCATCGAAAATACTGTATTTTATTTGTCTTGAAATTTTGGTTAGGCGGTGGTTTGTTATCTCAGGTGGGTTGGTCTAGTTTTCGCTGCGTTCTGTTCAAAGTTGTGAAAAGCGCTAGGCGCTAGTCGGACGGGAACCTGCCACCTAGTGCCTAGTCCGCCAAGGCGGCTATCTAGGCGGATGCCTAGATGTAGGCGGTTCAAAAAAAATATTCAAAAAAATCTAATAAAAATTGCATAAAATGTTCATAAATTCTATAGCATGCATAGTCGTACGTCGGGAGGACTAGGCGGGTGCCTAGGCGGGCATCGGACGGACACCAGCCGCCTAGCGCCTAGGCGGCCGCCTTTTAGAACAGTGGTTTTGTTTCATACCTAATGAAAATTCAAAAAAAATAATGAAAATTGCATTAAAAAAAGTCCATAAAATTCCATAACATGTATAGTCGTGCGTCGGAAGTACTAGGCGGACATCAGACGGACACCAGCCGCCTAGACGGCCGCCTTTTAGAACAGTGGTTCTGTTTCATACACGTGGTATAAGAGCACGGTATCGACGTTGCTGGTCGCAATAGCAATATTTCTAGGCTAAGAAAATAATGAAGAAAATGCTTGTGTTATAAATAATGAAGAATAGAAGGTTGCGTTATAGTATCAAATAGCTACTTGGAACTTTCTTGATAGGAAGCGCTACCAAGGACGGGCTAATTGTTGTCAACATATATCCATATAATAATCCCTATAGCAAAATTTGAATGACTTAAATAGTATAGCCAGTTGTAGATTTTCATTTGAACAACATATAATTCCAGGATAAATGTTCCTGCTTGTGCTTCATAAAAAAAACTAGCAGGTTGGTGAATCATAATTCTGTTAATATCGATATAACATTATACATGAACGGTTCTTCAACGATTGGAGTCAAGTAAAGAATAAAAAAAACAAGAAGAAGAAAATATAATTGAATTGAATTGAACAACTTACAGACATCTTTTGTTCATTGTAATGGAATGTACTTTTTACGACTTGGAAGGTTTATAATATAGTACCACTGAATGATTATGAATGTAATAGAGAGCAAGAAAAGAAAAGAAAAAAATTCTTTCCCTTGTTCTTTCTAATTCCACCTCATATTGTATTGTAATTTTGCTTAACATTTTTGATAACACGTTAGTACGAACTAAAAAAAAAATGCAGGTTGGCACTTTGCAGAATGGTCTTCAACTTGATTATCGTGTCCTCTACATTAATTTTGATACATGGTTGTGTTTATACTACTATTTATGAAATAATAACACTCTTGATTACATATTTCACCAAGTATTACATACACACCCGTTCTACACAGACCGCAGGCTAAATCGAAACTGCGGCCACGTATTAGTTTTTTATTGGCCGGAATTTTTTTTTTTTTACTACTTTAGCAGGGGAAGGCTGACGTGAACGGATTTGTTCCGTCCAATAACAAGCTGCGACATTTTGGTCTGTTTTTTCAGTCTGCCAAGACTTTTCCTTACTCATTTCACCTATGCTTCACAATTTTCGTCATAATCACAGTTGAACTTCCCAGTGGCTCATTCCAACATAAAAGAGCATTTCGTCATTTTTTTAGAGATTTTCACCCAGTATTTTAAACAACATGCAGATATTCTATAATAAGTTTTTTTTAATTATTCAATAATATGTTTAACAGTGAGTTTATGCTCTGACTTTGAATTGGCCCAAGAAAAGCTGTAGAAAAACTTCACCCCACAAATATTATTCTGCCACTGCTTGTGGGTTTTCCTTACTTTTTCAAATTCTCATCATATGGAGTTTTGGGTGAGTGAAACTTTCAAATCACAGATATATAACTACGTAAAGCCAACAAATTGGCTAGTTCAAGACGACACATCACTACACAAGTAGGTCTCAACAATTGAGGTAAAGCCTGTGCCAGGTGACTAATCCCCAGCTTTTTCGGTTGATCAAAACAAATATGCATTTTCTAAGCAGCAGCAGTTACACGTGTAGCAGAAAATACAAACACCACATTTCCAAGAAACAAAAGCTTCCATTTATTCATATATACAACAAAGCATCTAAGAAAACAGCTTTAATAGGATACACTGATCTTTAGTAGGTTCTCTGTTAATTACATAGATAACACAGAAAAGTCGGTCTTAAGAAATTCACATAGTGGACAAACCCAGGCAATGCAAGATCATTAAGCAAGGGAAACTGCCTTAAGCAAGTGGCAGGTTCGTCGGCTTCAACACGCGAACAAGCATCCTCTTTAAGGTGGCTGCATAACTTTATTAACCTTCTATACAAGATCAGTCGACATGACTGCTTCTTTTACTAGCTTACAGTACTTGATAGTAATTGCCGATCGATCAATCTGCTGATAATGGAACGGACTTCACCTGATAAAAGTAAACAAGAACATAAGGTTCTAAGAGGAGACTGATGTGGAAAAATGTTTTCAAATAGGGTTAGCCAATTGGGAGGGAGATGCTTCTCGTCTTTTCAAAGGGAGCAACATCTGACTCTGGTGATGATAAAAGTAGGAGAGTTTCCCATACCAGGTCGCGGAACTTCAAGATGTAAAACATTTCGAGATAGCGACGGGTCTCACGTCTTTCGAGCTTTGAAACATATTTCCAGAACCCGTAAACTCCAGCTAATGTCATGAGCCTCTCGGAATAGATCTTCCATGTATACCTACATAGAGATTCACATGGAAATCCTGCATAAGATGACTAAAAAATATTAATAAGCAGAGAGGACACCATGTTCATCAATAAGTACCTTTCATGGATTCGAGACAGCCCAGCTTCAGATATTTGATTCCAGTAGCTGGGATCTTTCTTGCATCGCTCAAAGAACTCGGCCATCTGTGCAGCAGCCTGGTCAGGATGGTATGGATCGATATGAAACCCTGAAACTCCATGTTCGATAATCTCTGCAGGACCTCCATGGCATGTGGCAAAGGTGGGGAGACCACAAGTCATAGCCTCAACAACTGTGAGGCCAAAAGCCTCATAGAAAGCTGGCTGCAAGTAACAATAGTTGACAGAGTCGTCAAGAAAAGATAAATGGGCGAAATAAAAAGAGGCATGATAATATATGATAACATACCTGCACAAAAGCACCACCAGTATCAGCTATATAGCGATAAAGCTCACCATTACGTGCCCTGTTCATTTGGGCAGAAATCCAGCGGAACTGACCATCCAAGTTATAGGTCTTCATGAGCTCGTGCATCTTCATAATCTCTTGAATCTCCTCTCTGTCATTGGACCTCTTTACATCATTGTAGCCAGCAACCACAACAAGGTTTACTAATTCCCTAAGTTGACTGCTTTTACAAAACCATTCGACCAGCCCAGTTATGTTCTTCACCCTGTCAAGCCTTGCCATGGAGAAGACAATCGGCTTAGACCGATCATCCAACCTGCCACTGCAACAAAGAATCCTCAACATCAAGATTGAGTCATATATCAAGATGAATATATGAGACTGCCTCTACAAGGAAATATTTGGAATTCTGGAATTCTGGGAGTCTCCATAAAAACATGTATTTATATAACGTAAACAAATTGCAACTTCCAAATTTTCAACCACCCGCTGAATTGTGCAGCACAGAGAAAAGAGGATGGAATAGGAGCCATTGGTTTTGGTGCGGATACTATTAGTCTGTCAAATTCTTTGCCTCTTAAGTTTCACTATGAACATTGGAAACCCTATAAGACGCTGGAAGAAGAGAAGAAAATGAATATAAAAATTGCCGGTTTCATCTTTTTTGTAGTATCATCTTTCTAGTCTTCTCACAATTTTTCAGGGTTCTTCCTTTGCATAGGTGTATTGTCGGGTGTCCATTAGTGCTTGTAGAGGCATCCATTTGGTTTTAGGGGTTTTGATATGTTTTTGGATATATGTTTTTTGGACTTTAACTCTTGTATGTTTCATCGGATTTGGTACTTTCATGTTTCATTGTATCTTCTTTCCATCTTGGAAAGGTGATGATTAATATACAACACCCTTATTGCTGAACAAAAAAAAAAATTTATTTACTGTGTCCATAGCAATCATTATTTAATAATTAATACTGTATAGCCTAATTTAGTCATCAACCATTAAATGACTAGATATGGAATAGTAAGTGCCTAATGTAAAAGTGAGCTCTCAGCATTTATACTAGAACATCTGATACCAAGACTAACTTATTATGAATTCATGGAATACTTAACAAAACGGTTAGACGATAGACATATCACTCAAAAAGAGAACAGGAGCTAGATAGCATATAGGTTCTGAAATACTCACATGTGGTGCTCATTTTGCTCTGGACCAAACAACAACTTTTCAATTGAACCATGAAGGGAAGTAAGCCTGCTCTTGCTTTCCGAATATGGGAAGTAAATAGTCATGTCTGCCCCAGGGGAGACAATATTAAACTTCGGATCAAAAACATCAATCCCATGGACGACTCGATACAAACCAGGAAGAGTAAAAGTTGTATGGCTCTCATACTGTCCGACTGTATTTTTGCTGAAGAAATGGAACAAAAAGGTTTAGGTTTTGGGACAGTAGACAGAGTAATAAATAGCGGTAGAAAAAGACGCATTACTACACTAGTCATTGTTTAGCAGCATAGATCAAATCTCTACAGGGAAAGAAGAGTAAGTTTAATCTAATCTCGAATTCCCTACAGAAAAGGGAACATACCTTCCAGCTATCTCTTGGTAGGTACTGGTTATTATAAAATCAGCGTTGTTCATAGCAATTAAATCTGCAGTGAACTGACACGAGAAATGGTACTTCTCCTCGTACTTTTTCCAATATATATCTGAATCTGGGTACTTTGTTTTCTCCAAAGCATGTGCAATATTACACTGCATAGATCAATAAAAAAAAGTCAAGAATCCCACCCAGTGGTTTCATGTATAACATGCAAAAGATGACATTTCGGAACAAACCTGTGTAATCCCTAGCTTATGAGCTAACAAAGACGCAACAAGATTCCCATCGCTGTAGTTTCCGATGACTAGATCTGGAGTACCTTGCAGCTCTGCTGCAATTTCACTTGATGCGTCCTAGTAACAGAACAACACCATGAATTAGTCCAATACGAGCAGAGGATGAAACAAAAACTCTCAATGAAGGAGGGCAATTAATTACTTGTACTGGAATTATAATGCATTTGCTATATTAAGGCAGTTCTAGAAGGCTCTAATACACCTTCAGTGATGGTATGACCATGATTGTTATAATGGGTATCAGATGTAACGTCATTAACAACAAACCTTTTGGAAATAAGTATGGCGACTAGTTTGACTTATCTTGTTGTCCTTCCACATTAGTAGTATTCTCCCACACTATTTACTTCCAACCAATTGTTTGTGGGAAAATGTACTTTATTTTGGTAATTTGATATCATATCTATTTTTTAAAATGTGTAAATGTTTGTGTTAATCCACTACAAGTGGCCGGATACTTCTAGGGACAAAAATACCACGGCTTGAAACTTATCTACTTTAATATGTAGCTTATATTCTGTACTTATTTCCAAACTGTCCCCATTCAAAATTCTAGCTGTTTAAATAAATTTCTTTAAATTAGTAAGAACATTTTTTTCTGAATCAGTTGCTTCAGTTGATAATTGTTCACATATACAAAATTATCACAAAAAAATTTAAGACTGATCCTGCACCAATGTTCCACTCATTTTTTTAGTTGTTACTCTATCCTCCCCCTTTTCAATTTCCACATCCACCATGTGAGTACAGAAGGAGATGAATAGAAGCTTTGTTATAGTGAGTTTTTAAACATAAAACCATGTTCATCATATCAGTTCCTTGC
The DNA here is from genome assembly GCA_036927795.1 of Iris macrosiphon. NCBI lineage: Eukaryota > Viridiplantae > Streptophyta > Magnoliopsida > Asparagales > Iridaceae > Iris > Iris macrosiphon. The sequence continues at coordinate 292,541,665 of JAYESA010000005.1, forward strand.
CAAGTTCCATTGAAGACTCCTTGTAACAATCTTTCCTCCTGCGAATACTCCTACATAGTAGAGAGTACACTCTTCTAAACTTTGAAAATAGATCTTACCCTTGCAACTTCTTTGGCTACCAATTAACACAGAATACGAAAAAGATCGTTATAAGAAAGTTACGCTTGATTTTGAGACAACTTTTGACAGCAAATGGGAGGCTGCTGTCAAAACCTGTTTCTGCTGCCATTTTTCAGAAAGTGGCAGGAATCCCAAACCAAACCTTAGCATAGAACACAATCTACAGTAGATGTAGGGGGAATACAAGCAAATATTATTCTTTTATTGTTGTATTTAATTTACACAAGTTCTGCATGTTCTGATATTAGTGAATAGTTCAGCAATAGTACTTTTGCTACCAATAAGGGCAATAACAAAGAGTAACAAACAATTCCCAGTTTGGAAAGTTTACTCTCCCTGGTCCTATGAACTGTGTACGTGAAACTTATTCATAAAGAACCATGTCAATCATCACTGCATTTACACAATCAAAATAGTACATATACTCATACGAGAATGTAAACCTGTAAGTTCCATCTCTAATGATAACACTTCCCCACAGGACTGCTTCAGACTCAAAACTGGAAGTAATAACATGCTGCTCATAAATTGAATCTACTGTTTGTTTACTATAAAGCTATTACCTCTGCAAAGCCCTCCAAGTATGGCCATACATCAAATCTTGATATCCACTTCCGAAGAATTCCATGTTCAGTACGAAAAGGAACCCGCAAAATATGAGTATGTTGTGTTCCGCTGACTCTTTCGAGCCGTTGGTTGCATGTAGTTCCCTTTGCATCAGGTATCAACCTAGTAACCTTGAGTACAAGGAAAATAGTTAATAGCAACAACTAAGTCATTCATTCACAAAATAGTACTAATAATAGCAACTATACAAAATGTTTGAGAGGGGTGAATGCACACATCAAACCCTTGAGTTGTAAGTATTATCCTACAATTTCATGCAAGTATGAAAACAAATATAATGTATACTAAGAAAAGCAACTGGAAGAAAAAATGACATGACACTTACCACAAGGATTCGTGGATCAATACTTAGCCCTTGTTTTTTTATTCTCAAAAGCATTTCACTCTCTAGTGCACGAACTTGATCCAATATGTAGACAACCTGAACAGTTTGTGTAAAAGGTGAGGATACAATAATACCTTAATAGAACTGATCTCTTCCCAATCAGAGATAAAGAAAACAAAATAAAATTCAGTAATACAGTAAAAGACAGAAAACCTAAATAGTCAGGTTCAGCTATTTGATGACTGGTGGGCCCACGAATGAGGGCATTTTTGTATGACTTACTACGTCCTCCCAAGAGCTTCAAGTAATCTACTCGATCTAATCGAGATAGGGGCAGACAAAAAAGGGATTTTCGTCGTTTGTGGATCACTCGATAATTACAATAACTCGTGAAGGGTATTCTATAGTTATAGTCGACTAATACACATTATGTACAAGAAGAAATTGCTTCTTAATCTTAAAATACTTGCACAAATAACTATGTCAAATAAGAATTATCTTTACATGATTTCTAATAAGATTCTCAAATAAAGGAGATTCTAAAGTAATATTAGTATATAGAAATGATTAAAAAATTCCCGGAGTACATTCTCCGGGAAGATAGAATAAAAATAAATTAAGATTAAGTAGTAGGAATAAACGAACATGTTTCGATAAAAAAAATATTTCTTCTTACCATATTTGTTTTCTTATAACACAACAACAACAAAACCTGGATTCTAGACTTTTTCAAACAAAAAATCAATCCGAGCTTGAGTTCCGATTGGAGTTTTGGGTAAATTGAGGAGTATGCATTTATTTATGGTGGACAAGTAGTTCTAGGGATCGACTCAGCTCTCTCAAATTGTTTCTCATTATTAAGAAAATGTAACTTAGTAATCTTGATCGTTACAAAGGACGATGCTACCACATTGTCATTGTTGGGGAGAAAAATCAATATATAACTTAAGTAGCTTATCCTTTAGACCTTTTTGAAGAATGTTTTGTTACTAACATGTTTACTTTCATTGTGGGTAACATATTTGGTTTCAAAGCCCTACTATGGAAGATATGCGAATTCCTCGTTCTTATTCCAAAACTTTCCAAGTTTCACCTCATGGCATCCAGGTTGAAAGAGAGAAATTGACCTCATGGCATCCAGGTTGAAAGAGAGAAATTGAACAAGTACAAGTACGGTCGTCCCCTATTGGGACGTACTATTAAACCAAAAATGGGATTTTCCGCAAAAAACTACGGTAGAGCGGATTATGAATGTCTACGTGGTGGGATTGATTTTACCAAGGTTGATGAAAACGTGAACTCACAACATTTTATGCGTTGGAGAGACCGCTTCTTACAAAGAAACTAATAGAACAATCTAATAGAAAAAATATTTTTCCAATTAGAGATCATGAAAGCAAAGAAAAGAAAAAGGAAAGGTACAGTAAAGAGTAGTAGCATAAATAGTATATTTCTGTGTATGTGTATGCGCATAAAGTACCAGTTAACCAAAGTTGGAAATAATTTCATGGGTAAGGTGAGCACATAACAAAACTAAAGGGTTTAAATGACACTGACCGTTACATATATAACAAAGTTTTATTGAGTTGATGAAATATCAAAAAAAGGAAAGTAAAAGTTTCATTTTAAACAATAGTACCTGCCCACCAGTGTCCGGCAATCCTAACACATTGGCTTGACCAAAGTACCCATGTGGAGAAACAATTACAACACTGAAAAGCATCGGAATCCTGCCAAGAAATGACTCCAAAGCAGAGGGATCAGGAGCCTGAAGAATGTCTAAAAGAAGATGGATCATCTCCAACACACGTTGAGCTGTATCTCCCCAGCCTTTCTCCAATCCCATTTCCTGAAACCTGCATGTATTAACAAGATATTCAGTCTGCTCAACTAATTACATAAAGCAGCTAAGCAGACAATTTTACATCTGGCCGCAAAAAATTTAATTTAATCAGTTTACGACTTTCGTTTCTTCTTTCCAGGAAAGATATTGGAGTCAGATGAAACCATGCCAATAAATTACTTCACCAAGGCTATGAAAATAGAAAAAGTATAAGAACATCATTAAAATACATAAAAACCAAAAAATACAGCAGTCTAGGTTGCTCTGTCAAAGAGGATACCTTGAAATTTTAAGTCACACCAGCCATAAAGCCATAAAGCAGGATCAATTGGCCCATAAGTTGAGCCAAAACTTACAGCTAATAGTCAACCAAACATTTAACAATTCATGCATTTGTGTCGATTCATGAACAAGAAAAACTGAAAGCAAGAGAGCAGCAAGCTAAATGTCAATCACACTTGGTGATATAAATTACCTACTTAATGGCCACAAAGTTGAAGATCGTGCCAAAAGGTACAACTCTTCGACTCTCCTCGAGACTAGGAATTAATGGATGTCCAAAGTCAATCAAGTCCAGTATTTTTTTTTTTTCCTTTTTCTTCACCAAATAGCCCTCTTTCTCACAGATTGATCTTAGAAGCCCATATATTGCCATCAAACACCAATTTATTCAGCTAATATGTCCACAAAATTCTACTAACTATTTACTTCACAATATACATGAATTGCATCCATTAAGACAACTTTCAAAGGTTTGAATTTACCATGGTCACTTTTCTATAAAAACTTCCTACTTGTGGAAACTCCATAAACAGAACAAGACTATGTAACACTTTGGCCCTCCCAATATCCTACTTAAACAGGAACCACGTGGCCCTGAAACTTCATTTTCTATAAGGTACTATACTACACATTTTTGCAAGCAAAGAATTCTGGAGCAACACGTGTAGCTCATTATACGCTAACACAGCCACTGACCTTTTCAAACACAAAAAAAGAAAAGAAAAAGGAGCTTTCATCGCATAATCCATGTAGATCAACTTTCATGTGTGCACATAAAGCTCTAGTCACAATTGTTCCAACATGACATGAGGGTATGTATGATGTTATACAAAACCACTTATGGATCACCGGGATTACTAGATACAGAAATTGCAACACAATTAGACATATCAATCCTTCATTCTATTTAGTAATCTTATTTGTTAGAATAATGCTATTAATTCATCCAAAGTTGTCCTCCAAACTATTCCTCCTAATGTGGCAGCCAACATGGCGGTTAATGTGGTAGGCAATGTGGCGCTGACATGACAAACTTTAAAATTAATATTAAAATTAATATTAATATTAACATTAACATTAAAATTAAAAATATGGGTGATAAATTTTTTGGGTTAAAATTTGTCATGTCAGTTGTCATGTCATATACCACATAATGCTATTTAACATGCCACGTCAGCTGCCACATAAGGAGCGATGATTTGGGAGGTCACTTTAGAGGGATTAATAGCATTACTCTATATGTTATATGTACCCTTTTTTTGTCCAATCTACATGTATTTCTATTCACAATTATTTTGAAATCAAAAGATGTATTATTTATCATATATAAAAATAAAAACAACAGTTTGGATTAAGCCAAACGCCTTATAGCTGTTATTGGAAATCAAAAGACTTATTCACCATAAGTTGTTTAACCCTCGAAAGGGCAAAGATTAGCTTCCTTCATTTTTACTACACTATCAGTTATTATTCACATGAAATAATTGAAAAACTTCTATTTATTATTTTTTTAACGGAAAAGCTAACAGTAAGTGACGGAGGGTATCAACATGAAAATTGTTAATAGTTGATGGTATCAAGTTCGTACCTATCAAAGTTGACGGTATTAAGTTGAAAAACTTGAATAGTTATGGGTGTCAAATTGTAATTTAGCCTAATAAATAATCTTGATATCGTGGCTATAATAGCATCCTTAGTAGATGGTGCTCAAAATTGCATCTTGAGGTCCAAATTTAAAAAAAAAAAAAAACAAGTATATGTAGAATGGATTGGGTTTGTACGAGAATAGTAGAAAATGATTAAGTGACCTTTGGTCCCAAGGATTGTGTGGTCAAAAATTATGAGAAAAAAAAATAATGTAAAATCTAGAATCTAGAAATTGGGCTCCGGATTGGGGCTTACTATTCTAAAAAATGAGTTCCTACATTATGAATCTACAAATTCTCAGACCCAACTAATAGCTCTTGTGGATGGGTTGGGCTTGAGAATCTAGAAATTGAAACTTACAATGGATCTTACTATTCTACCAAATTAGCTCCATTATGAATCTAGAATCTAGAAATTGGGATGGACCTTACTAATGATGCTCTAAGGAACTGTATATAGAAGGAACCACAATAATGACAAACTCGAGTTCAAAACTTCAAATACATTCTCAATTTCCAAATTATGCCTAGACATGAGACACAAAAAACATGATTCTGATCAACCTTTCGTGAAAATCCTTAAGTACTGAAACAGAACTATTCACTTACACATTAGCAAAGTTAGAGAATGTGGTATCCGGCGAGAGCTTGGATAGATACTCCTCGGCCTTCGTCAACGTCGACTCGAGCCTCGACACGCTCCGGATCCTATCATTCAGCATCAACACCTGCATCAAAACCAACACCATTAATATGCAAGTAGCCCTCTAATTCGCCAACGCCACCAATCTCAAACTACACCCACATGCCCTTGGTACTTGTGCGCCCGAAGGAAGTCCACCAGGGGCTCCAGGCAGTCCTTGTTCCCGAACATGCTCGAGGAAAGGTGGCGGTTGAGGAACTGGACGCCGTTCCCGATGGAGGAGGACCGGTTCGGCTTCGGGATATGGGCGTTGAAGGGCTCGAAATCGAGCTCCAGCAAGTAGTGATCGTTAAAGCTGCCAAATTTAGTCGTAATTTAGAATTTTGAGACGAAATTAGAGGGCTTTATGGGGGTGTTAATTAATTAGTTACTAGTGTTCGTCAACGAGCTCTTCTTTGAACTTGAGGTACTCGGCGATGGTGAGCTGCTCGACCGTCAGCTCGTAGACGTTGACGCGGACGAACTCCCATATCCCGGGGCGGGGGCGGACGGCGATGGCGACGAAAGGGGGGAGGACCACGGCTTCCTGAAATCAAAATCAGTAACTATGAGCGGAAATGAGAGAGGAATTAGGGTTAGGGTTTTTGTGTGGTGACCTGGGCGGAGCGGAGGACTTCGATGAAGGGGTCTTCGGAGAGGGTGTGGTGGTGGTGATCGTCGGAGAAGACGGTGTCGAGGCCGTCGAGGAGGTCGTGGGGCTGGAGGATGCCCTTCCCCTGGTGGACGTATCTGGAGGAGGAGTAAAAGAAGAAGAAGTTAGGGTTTCTGAAGGGGAGGAGGGTGGGGGGGGAGAGAGAGAGAGAGAGAGACTTGGAGAGGAGAGAGACGAGGTCGTTGCGGTGAGCGGAGAGAGTGTCCTCGACGCGCTCGCGGATGCTGGGGATTCGACCTAGCTTCGGAGTAACCATTGGAGGAACTTCGTATGAGAATTGTTCGTCGATCATGGAAGAGGAAGAAGATGTGGCAGTGAGAGTGAGACACGTCTAGAAATGAGCTACTAAATTACGACCAAATGTGTTTGCCTTTTATAAAGGCACTACAAAAATACTTAAGAGTAGTCAAAGAAAAAAAATTAGAAAATTATGAGTTTATTATTTTCTAAATTTATCATGACAGTTCAGTTATTTTTTCATGACTATCAAAATGTTGACAGTACTAACAATAGAAAGTACTTTCAAAATTAACAATAGATTTTTTTTTTAAAATTTTGACAGTCCTACCAATTGAAAGAACTCAAAATTTTGATAATCCTAAAAAAAAATTATTTATTTTTTAGAACTGTCAATATTTTGACAGTTCGGAGGGAAAGATTGTCTGTGTGAGGCGAGACAAGAGAGGAGGGGGAGGAGGGAGGCTGAGGCTGAGGCAAGAGCAACGACGACAGTCTTCCTCCTCCTCGAACAGTTATGTCTTCTTCTCCCTTCTCCTTCTCGTCTTCCTCTTTCTCCTCCTCGAACAGCAAAAACGACGGCGACAAGAGCAGCTGCGACGGCCGTGCTGTGCTCGAGCGCGTTCGGTCGTTGGGGTACGGACGCGGAGGCCGAAGGAGGGTGGGGATGAGAGAGGAGAGGGAGGAGTAGAGGTTGGCAGTCATAGTAAATTTTGGACTAATCTGAATAAAAAAAATTGTAACTGAACTAGCATTAATATTGGGCTAGTTTCGAAAAAAAAAATTGTAGTGTCTTTATCAAAAATTTTATAAAGGTGGAGTTTTTACTTTGACTGTGAGACGGGCCCATTGTTATTCCTATCCGTTCGAATATTCGCATATAACTTCTATGGGTCACTCGGTGAATTTTGAGAGAATAACATAATCTAAAGTAGGCTATTTTGTGTGATTTATTTTGGCACTTTAACACACATAAAAAAATATCCTATTGTTATAAAAAGAAGAGAGTATATTTACGTGTCAGAATAATCCGTGTGCTTCTCTTATTAACACCTAGGAAATGAATAATTTTTTTGTGTACTAACGACAACCACTTATTCATAGTTATTCATCAGTTGGTCATGCACATGACCCTTGAGCTGGATGGTCGACTAACATCCACATGAGCTATAGGTTAATTCTAAAAATTTATAACAAAATTTCGATTAAAAATGTTGAAAATATTTTTTAGAATAATTAATCTTAATTTGAAATCTAATTATATATTTATATTATTTTTTTTTACCACACAATCTTTTGAACCAAAGTTTCTTTTATCATTTTCTACTATTTTCATACAAATCCAACTCATTATACATTTATATTTCTAATTTTTTAAACGCTGGACCTCAAGACAAAATTTGGAGCACCATCTACTAATGATGCTCTAATGACATAACTGATTTACAAATATTAAAATAAAAATTAGAATATTTAAATACTGAAAATGTATAACCTAAAATATTTAATTATTAAATAATTTTTAACTACAAATTAGCCTATAATTTATTGAACTAGCCTTTCACTATCGTGCTTTCTGGTAGAATACTCCCACTATTTCTACTAAGTTTTTAAGACCACAAATAATGGTCTCCCACTATTTCTAGTAAGTTTTTAAGACCACAAATAATGGTTATTATACATAAAAATATGTATATGTCCTGATGAATTTGAATAGTCATTAGTTTTCTTTAAGATAGTGTGAACAATCAAATATACATTATTTCTATAAACAGAACATTTTTTGTAAATAAGTAGTTCTTCCTATCACAACAAGGATGCCATGATTCTAACAAACACCCCCATAAACTTTAATTATCATCAAATAGCTTGCATAGATCATTTCATGCCATTAATGTGCATGTGCAATTGTACAGGATTCCAAAAAATAGACAGATCCCAAGGCCTTCTTATTGTTTAGAAATTATAACATGACTTCGGAATGTCAGAAAAAGATGTTAGAAAAGTCCCTTTTATAGTGGTTAAAAAAAAAAAATTCTTGTACTGGTACAAGATTCTTAAAATATTAGAAATGATATTTGACCATCAATGTCTAGCATACTGGTTAAAAAAAGTGTCGTAGTTTTCCATATGAAGAGAGAGAAATGCCATAAGATGTGAGTATATTAATGAGAGAAGAGTACTAAAGTCATAGTTAATCCAATACAAAAATATTATTTATCATCCAAAATTTTTGGATAATATCATCTCCTATTACAGCTGACATAATAAATAATATAAAAAAAATTTAACATTAAAATTAATATTAATATTAACATTAACATTAAATCAACATTAAAATTAAAATTAAAATTAAAATTAAAATTATATTAATATTAATATTAATATTAATATTAATATTAATATTTTGGGTGATTAATTTTTTGGATTAAAAACTACAATGTCAGATGTCATATAATATGAAATATCATGACCAAATTTTTTTTTTTGAGACAAATAGCAAATTGAAAATGATATTCATCATCCAAGTTTTTTGTGATATCATCACCCATGACATGGAAAAGACGTGACACTTAGATAACAACAAATTTAGTGTTATAGATAATATATTTTCTAAAATCTCATATTTTTTTTATATTCTAATTTAATTTTTTTTATTCTATCATAAAATTTCTTATTTGTGATCGACTCATGAAATTTTTTCAAATTTCTCATTTTTCATTGTAATTTTCTAATTTTATTTTATAATTCTTTCATGAGATTTTTTATTTGTGATCAAAATTTTCTAACACTAAAATCGTTACCATCTCAGCTACACGTCATCGTTATGTCGATGATATCACCAGGAAAAAAAAAAAACTTGTATAATAAATAGCAATTTTTCAATGAGAATCAAGTTTAATATGATTGACCAAACTAAAGAAAAATAATAGACTATCTCTCTAATTTCTTTTTCTTTTTCTTTTTTTTCTATAAACTTTCTGTTTTTTATATTATTATTATTTTTATTTTGATACATCTGTAATATTTTTTTTTACTATTGTTTTTTTTTTTGGAAAAAAATTACCAGTGTATTCATAAATTGCTGAAAGAATCAGCATCTAAAGTGTTACAAATTGTAGCATCAGCCAAAAGCAGCTGGTTAATACAAATAGGTGCAAACTGCACATTTTCATTATTTTCATATTGGAGGGCTTCATCGACAAGCTTATCTGCAACTTGTGAAGGAGTTTCCATGGAATTAAATCATCCTCTCCTTAAAAAATTCTCCCGGAACATTTAAGGCCTTTCTCTATAATACAGTCCGGATCTGCTGTTCCGAATCTCTGTCCCTAATTTCTTCCCAAATAATATTAAGTTTACTATCAACAGTTATGCTATGACTACAACCAAATGCCTACAATTCTGTTACAACCGCCACGTGACGTTTATGTGGCAGTCGTCTATTAGAAAAGAAGGAAGAGATAAAATTTGATGGCTGTCCAGATGATCGTTCCGTGACCAAAATATCACGTGACTCGTTGAAGTTCCTCTTCAGTGCTGGACCCAGTTTGAAGGAGAGCAGTAGAGGACCCCATTGATGCTTCCAGTGGTGGCATCCCATTTTCCCCATTATTATTTACTCAAATCACATATGTAGAACCGTGGGTTTGGAAACGAGCAGCGGCACAAGGATTCTGAGACTGACATAAAGCGGTCGCTTTCTACTTTGGATTTAGTGATGTTTATCCAAACACCAAGTAGCCTTGCGCAAAAAAAAGACCAATGGACCTTGTGGGGGCCTCAAGCAACGCATAAGAAAAAAAAAACTTTAATATTATTAAAAAAATAGTTAAATTTTTAAAATAATAATTAAATATAATTTCATTATTTTTAATTAGTATTTGTGATAGACATATTTTAAAAAAATTTAAAAAAATATAATTAAAATATTAAATATATTTTAATTATAATTTTCTACTCTTATAACGATGTTTCACAACGGCTAAAAAGTAAACCGTTAAATAATTTATAAATTCTCAACCATTTATTTAAAAAATTAATATTACATAAAAAAAATTATTGAATTTTTTTTTTTTATAAATAACGTTATGAAAAATCAAACTTAACCGTACAGTTTATAGGATTGGCCTTTTAAGACTTTTTATAAATAGTAGAGATATATCTATAACAAATATAATTTAAATATATTAAAATATTTAAACTATTTTACAATAATATTAGAAAAAATATGTTTAACTAGTTAAAAAGATTTTATAATTTTTTCTTATGTGAGAATATACATAAGTGGTAGGAAGAAAATTTTATATAAAAAAAAATTCTCTCTTAATTAGGTGAAGCATATACATCGATCGTATACTACTTATTTTGAATCGTTTTTAATTCTCTAGAGATGAAAAAAAAAATTCAAAAAGATATATGTTATAAAACCTAAAATATTGAAACCAAATGAAAATGAAAATCAATACATACAAATTTAAAGTTTGTTTGAAAATTATTATTATTATTTTCCTAAATTCGCCACCAAATATGGTGTATGGATGTTGACTTTGATAGAATTTTGTAAATTACCACAACCAAGACATTAAATTTTCAAAAAAATTCAAAAAAAGGAAAAAAAATTTGCATAATTGCGAAAAAGGGAAAAAGTTTTGGATATTTGCTGTGAGGGGGACAACTCGCCAAGTTAGTTGGCCGGGTGGGGGTGGGAGAGAGAGACCGCCAACTCAGTTGGCGGGTGGAAGTTGGGACCGTCAACTCAGTTGGCAGGTGGGAGTTGGATATATATATATATATATATATATATATATATATAGATAATTTTTTATTATCCATTTACAAAATTTAATTGATTTATAAAGAAATAATCTATATATATATATATATATATATATATATATATATATATATATATATCCAACTCTCACCCGCCAACTGAGTTGGCGGTCTCTCTCTCCCACCCCCACCTCGCCAACTAATTTGACGAGTTGTCCCACTCACAGCAAATATTCAAAACTTTTTCCTTTTTTTCACAATTATGCAAAAAAAATTTCCTTTTTTTAAACAAATCCGTTAAATTTTTAGTAGAATGATTTAGAGTCCTTTATTTATGGATAAAATTTGGAAGATAACGCAACTCTATTTGTGTCCATTTGGGGGACTTATAAACCATTTATAAAATTGAAAAATGTTATTAAAAAAATATTAGATTTGAAAAACTTATATGCAAAAAGAAAAAAGAAAAAAGAAAAAAGAAAAAAGAAAAAAAAGCCTCGTTTGGTAAAAATGGGATAACGTGGCACAAACTGTCATCAGAATTATCTATCAGGCACTTTTCAATTTTGTATAACATCTTATGGGCAGCGAAGGGATAATGTTTATGGGGTCCCACCACAAACTGTCATCAGAAATATCTATCATTCGAAAGACGACAAAAAAAAAAAAAAAAAAAATCTGGGGTCCTGAGTCATGACCCGAATTTTCCAAGAGTAAACAATATTTTAGACAAGTTCGTTGAACCCAAAATGTCCTAAGATCTAAAACTTTTGTTTTAGACATGTTCATTGAACCCAAAAATATCCTAAAATCTTAAACTTTTAACTTCCATATATATTTACTAGTGTAATAATTTTTTTTATTTTTAATTTCCTTTTTCTTTTTAACTGCAGTTCAAAAAAAAGAATTTTTTCTTAGAGTCATTAAATTTTTTTTTAAAATATTTGTATAGAATTCTGAAAATGTCATAACGGTTCTGATTTTAGACCATATTTATTTGGACTATGGTAGGATTACAACCAAATGCCTATAATTCTCTTAAAATCAGTCCGTTGGAGGAGGGAGTGTTGGTGTTTTTCATACTTTAGGAGTTTTAGTCCCACATTGGAAAACTACCAATGTGTATATCTCAATATATAGCTTTGCTTAGTATTGATATATATGCACATGAGGTGGTGGTCCATGTGGGTTGACTTTCCTAGAGGGATTAAGTGTGAACCCCATTATGACAATCTTTATTTTGTCATCACCTTTGGAAAGTTTTCTTTAGGATCTAATTCCAAAGTGACTCGGACTAGGGCTCGGACGCAAAGTGGCGCTTTGTTGGCGCACTTTGCACTTTGCGGTCAGGTGTGCATGTAGCCTGGAGCTATGTGGTCAGGCGCTATGCGGCCAGCAAGTTAGCTTGAGCGAGTCAATTGTGGAAGGGACATGGACTGCTGTTGGCGGCTCGGTGCGGCACAGTCTGCTCTGTGCAGTACAACGCACAGGCGGAGCAGTCTGCTCTGTGCAGTACAGTTGTTTATGGTGATAAACGAAAGAATGTATATAAGACGTAGGTTTATACGAAACCCGTTTCTTTGGTTTACAAACAAGCTTGTACAATTAATCCTATACTAGGATGTGGGAGTACAATTTTTAAATCTGGGTAAATATTGCTATAGGTGTCTGATCTGCAGTCGATCACTTTAGCCCTTGGACCACACGATGGTGAAGAAGTGCCGTAGAAGACGGGGAGCAGCTTCGGAGGTTGCTAAGGAGAGTGGATGCACGATGCCAGAGTCGTTGATCGCTACTCCTTGCCTGAGCTCTGGATTCTTCTTTCTCTCAAGGACTCTTCGACCTCTCCAGAATTCGACCTTTGGTTTGATCTTTTCGGAAGTTCGACCTTCTGTTTTTCCGACCTTGGTTCGAGTTTTTCGACCTTGGTTCAAGTTTTTCGACATATTCCTCTGTTGATAGAGGTCTCTATTTATAGAGTTTTTAGTGACAGTGACCACTCAGTCGGTATAGAAACCGAGTAGTGGAAAGTACAGTACCCTTTTACACAACTGTTAAAACAACCAATGCCTGTGTATAGATGATCTTTTGGATGAGCGTGTGACGCGGGTCCAACTAAGGGACAAAACGCGTATAACTGCTGCGAAGATCACGGCGTAGGAGCCACGTAGGTAGGTATCCCTCGTGTAGAAGAGGTTGGCATAGAAGCCAATGTCTGTCACCATGGCGTAGAAGCCAAGTAGGCATAGAAGCCAGGTAGGCGTAGAAACCTGATGGCATAGAAGCCGAGTAGGCACAGAAGGCCGAATGGGCATAGAAGCCGAGTGAGCATAGAAGCTGAAGAGGCGTAGAATTCGAGCGGGCACAGAAGCTGAATGGGCGTAGAAGCCACTGCGTAACGTGCCAGAGTGATGATGTGGATGTCTCAGCCGGAATTACGGCTCTTGGAGATATAATCAAATCTCTCGCATTAAATGCAGAGATCCGCCATCATCATGTGCATTAATTGCAGAGACGTGTTCTGAAGGCCTGCCACCGTTCTGAGCATTAGGTGCAGAGATGTGCCTCGATCCCTGTACGAAGAGCAGCTTTTGACGTGGCAGTCTGTTTGTCTTTCGTGGAGCGTAAACAGTTCATGTCTGCCTGTGTAAAATAAGGCGGCGTATCCCCTTGTATGCGTAAAAGCAGTTTACGCAAAGGGGATGTCACTAAACGACGGTTCGGTGATATTTAACCAAATCTCCTGCATTAAATGCAGAGATCCGCCATCATCCTGTTCATTAAATGCAGAGGCGTATCCCGAGTGGTCTGCCACTATTCCAGCCGTCGTCTGGGTAGTCGTGTAGTACCTTTTGTCAAGAGTCAGAGGTCAGGTTCACTGCGTGATTTGACTGATTCATTTCGGGGAACACGAAGCGTTCCTCGTACGCTTTAATGCTGTATTGAAAGCGGAGGAGTTTTACGCCATAGAGGCGATGAAGCACCCTGTCTACGCTGAAGCAGCCTGGACATACCGCACTTACGCGGATGGTCTTTTGAGCTTATATTGTACGCTGTGCTCAGTGGAAAAGCTCCGTTGCACGTTTGATGGCTCTGAGGTCCCCTGTTTACGCTGCGCTGCATCACCATGCTGCGTAGAGTCATCCAGCTTATTTTTCATGCTTCTACAAGACCCCCTTCAAAGCTTTCAAATTTCTCGTAATTTGAAATACTTTGAATGAAGCATGAACCGTTCCTCGTAACTCGAAGCATTTTCTGAATGGAGCCTGAAACGGTCAAGTCTGACACGTTCTTTCAAGGCTGACTTTATGGCGGAGTTATTGGGGATCGGTGTAATCTCTTTCGCCTATAAAAATGCTGAGGAGTTAACCTGTTCTTCCCACAGTTCCCTTACCACGCAGAGATGATCGCCGGAGTTCGTCGGGCTGACCTGAGGAAGAAGAAGATCATGTTCTTCCAGCATGTAAGGAGCCAAAAAAGACGGCGTCTTCGAGCAAGTGTCATCTGCAATGATGGATCATGGAAGGATATCATAGCCTCCCTTGCTCGGGATAATCAGCAACTTTGTATGGCGGTTCTTCCGGAGAGAGGAAGGGTCATCTTAGACCACACATCTTGCAAGCTGTAAATTTTCTCCTGATACTTTCGCGGAGGAGAGCAGACAAAGTGTAACTGCTGTCCATGAAAGTTGAGTTGGGTGAAATACCTCAACTCAATCCGGCATGGCGTATTGGAGGATGGGTCTGTGTATAACACGCCCAGCTTTGTATCCTCCCGCCATTGATCTTCTTGTTTATGACTGTGGGAGTCGATGAACTGCCATGGAAGAAGAGAAAGACCTGCACCGATGCGAGAACCTGGCAGAATATATTCTGGAGGTAGTCTTCCGATGAAGATGAGGAAATCCTTTGTATAAGGGATTTCCCTCATGTGTAACCATGAAAAATAAAGAAAAACCCCTTGTAGACAGGATTTCCCTCACATGTAATCATGGTTTTAATTTTAATAAAATCTTCTTCTTCTATGCGTATGATCATTTGCCATATGTTGCTGTGAAGTCTGAATATGTGTAGCTTCGACACGTCTGATTCTTTACGCCGACTCTTTGAGAACTAGGTCCCGTCCTATCTTCTACGCATAGCTAGTGATACGCAGAAAGCCGCTCAGCATTCAAGTGTTCGAGCCGTTCTGCTGTTAGGAATGGGGGAGCCGCGCAGAATTCTGAAGCGTGGCTTCTGATAAACAGAATTCTTGTTCAGACATCATCTTCAAGAATGATTTCTCGAAAATTCCTTAGAACAGGGCGAGAAATGGCTGTTAAACTGAGTTGCCATCTTGATTTGTAGACGAAATATTCAGACTGGAGTCTGGATGAACTTCGAATCATCCCATGAAGAAGAGTAATTTTCAATGTTGAACTCTGCATGCTTCGGGTACTTGGGATATCTTCTGGTCAAGAAGGAGTATCTTCTATGTGAACTCTTGCAATTGACCGCTTTGAGAACCGTTCGGATGTACGCGTACTCTGGCCTGCGCATCTTTCAGAGGTGCGGAGAGTCATATCATAAGATCATAAGTTCGTAGCCTCGTGAGCGTGAACTAAACGCCATCGAGCGTGAAATCATAGACTTGTAGTTCCTGAGCGTGAAGTCGTAGGTTTGTAGCCTCTCGAGCATAAAAGCTTACCGAGCAAAAAGGCATCCGGGCGTAAAACCGTAGACTTATAGCCTGCGAACGTAAAACCGTAGATTTGTAGCTGTCGAGCGTAGAAAGCTCCTCAGTGTAGAACTGTAGATCTGCAGCCTGTGAACAGAAAATCTTCCGAGCGTGAAGTCGTGGATCTTGTTGCTTCTGAGCGTAAACTAAACGCCACCGAGCGTGAGACCATAGATTTGTAGCTGCTGAGCGTGAAGTCATAGGATTGTAGCCTCTCGAGCATAAAAGCTTACCGAGCACAAAGGCATCCGGACGTAAAACCATAGACTTGTAGCCTGTGAGCGTAAAACCGTAGATCTGTAGCTGTCGAGCGTAGAAAGCTCCTTAGCGTAGGAACCACGAATCTGCTTCGCGCGAAAACTTTTCGAATTCGCTGACTGTCCGCCTTTCGAGAATAATAGGCTGACGTAGTCCCCAATCATAACCGAATATTAATTGTCTGATTTGGTTAGGGTTTCGAGGAGTCCATCCGAACTCTATATATACCCCAAGTTTTTGAGAGAAAAACTTTTCATCCGTCTTCTGCGAGAGAAAGCCTTCGTTTGTTCAATTTCTTCTCCGAGTCTTCAAAGTTTCCAGTAATGGCCTCGAAGCAAACCTCCTCCTCTAAGGGAAAGAAGATTGATTCTTCTTCCCGTTCTTCTGCTCAAGCAAGAGCAACTTCTGTCGGGCAAGGCGAGCTTCCTTCTGAGCGAAGCGTCCCGGCGACGAGCAGTGCTCCCGGCCTGAAAGGTAGAGTTTTGGGGACGAAAAGAGACCGACGAAAAATCCTTCGCACACGTTGAACGTGACCGTGCTAGGTCATCTTCTGTGCTGATAGCCTCTTCGAGGAAGATGATGCACGGAGACGTTTCATCTTTTATGCCCATATTTCTAATGTGTCAGCGTAAAAACTCAAGATTTTCGCAGTTGAGCGTAAAAGCTATGACTGCCGAAAGCTTGGTGCATACTATAAAATTTTGAGTTTTACGCTTGCGGATGAAAATTCTGGCGTAACAACTCAAATTTTGGCAGTCTGGCGTAAAGCACAGACTGTATACCGCTGACTTAAAGTTTACGCTTCTGGATGAAAATTCTGGCGTAACGATCAAGTTTGTACAGTCTTGGCGTAGAGCACAGACTGTTGCCTCCTGGTATATACTTCAAGTTTGTAATGTCTAGTTATAGAAATTGACGTATTTTTTTTGCACCCTTGCAGTTAACTTGCATGAGTCTCCGCTAGCCGATGTGATTGGTTCTACGAACGGGATGCTGCACTCCAACTATCTGGAGGATCTGTCGCATGTTACATTTTCCATCTCCAGTCCCCAGTATCCTGCAGGAAGGGAATTTTTGATATCGGCTCAGAGCGAGCGAACGCTGCTAAACATGATTAATGGAGAGCCCCTGACGTACGTAGACGGAGAACAGTATATAAAGCCGGCCTTTCTCTTCGGGGACATGATTGATAAGCAGTCCCAGACGAAGCCCAAGAAAGAACTCTGGGTTTTCCCTGCCGGGGGCTTGGTCTTGCATCTGCCCAAGATGCCGAGAGATTATCCCATCTCGGCTTTCTCCCACGCTACCCATCCCAGGAGGATGTCGTGGACGCTGACTCCCGATCTTCACGGTAGGCCGGGGAAGATCTTCTACCAGAAAGGATCTGGTCTATTTGTCAGCTGCCCTTCTGGCCCTGTAACGCCGTTCAGGAGATTATACCCGGGCAGTGTCCCGAGTGAAGACAGCCTGGTGCTCCAGTGTAAACCCCCTAGTAAAAAAATATGATTTAATTAATTATTTTACTGAGATAAAACCACAACCCAAATCCCACGTACCCAAGTTAGGGTATCAGTCTACACCAAGCTTGTTATGCCACGACTCCGGTGTACCACCCAAAAATCTAGTTCTTTATGTTTCCGACGCATTAGAAATTACCGGGTTGAATTATTTAATTAATTTAAACTTAAAGCCAATTTACCTCTAGCAAAACCAAACCAAGCCCACATGCTCTTTCACGTGGACCAGCCCCACCCCACCAAGGCCGGACAGGCCCAAGTCCCAAGGCCAGCCCACCAAACCTCCCCTATATAAATATACATCTTCCTAGCTTCTAAACCCTAAATCTCATAGTTCTTCCCATCTCCAAGAGACCCTAGCCGACTACTCCCCTACTTTCGGCCAGCCACACAGCAAGCAGCCAACCCAGCCACCGACTCACCCTCGGCGTCGGACCCCAACCCCGCCGTCGGCACCGTGACACCCATCCGTTATCACCACCACTCCAACCGAGTTCCCCTCCCATCCAAACCCCGACTAGCCCACATCTCAGGCCCCCTCCCCAGCGCTCCGATCCCCACGTTCAGGCGGACCCCGACCACCCCGTGTTCTGACAGCCACCCCTGCGCCGCCGTACTCAGCAACGCCGCTGCCCGGAGCTGCTGCTGCTGCTGCATCCCTGTATTCCCTGTACAGCCGTCGCCGTCGCTGTTAACGGTCTGACGCTGGAGCCCCACCGATCGACGACCAGCGGACTCGTCGAAGGAGCAGACACACCCCCTCGTCCTAGTGATCAGGTACTTGTCATCAAGCAGTCCCTTTTTCTTGCGTCCTATCATCTCTCCTCGTATCGTGTCCGTGTGATAATTGTCTTAGTGTCGAAAAACATAGCTGGAAAACAACCCTGATAACCCTAAATAAATAGATGATGGGTTAATGATTAACTAGATTAAGAAAATTGTTTAGTAACTAGAAATATTCCTTCACCTCGAGACCTGTCATCGAGGACCTCAATTATCTGAACGTCTGGTCATAAGCTTAGTGCAACGAACATAGAAACCAAGGACACGGTTCCTAGGACCAGAGCAGAAATAGTTATCAACCATAACTTGAGATTATTGTCGCAAGAAGCACGTTTACCAAAGACAGAACACGGGTACACCCTAGCTACGTGCACCTGTGATGCTGTAATTGGTCAGCAGTAAACCGACAACAATATCTAGGAGCAACTTCATAATTACATATGTATTTCTTAGTGTCTGATATTAGATTATTATATTATATTTTGTGTTTAGGATCTTTGGATCAGCCATGAGACATTGCAGGAACCAGCTTCTGGCATTCCCAGCTTCAGGACACAGGCAAGATACCTTGCTATATTTACTGTCTATTTTAAATATGCATATGTTGTATTGTATTCTTGTTGCTTGTAATTTATACAACTGTGCGCGTCCGAGTTGTCTCGGGTGCATTCGACGGATACGTCGATGATTAGTATATATGGACTTAGCTCTTAGCAGACTCAACCCATTGGACGATACCCTATTATTGTCTAAGAACTGACACCTTACACGGTCACTGAGATATCTTCATATTGGGATGCGGGTTTGCGCACTCGACTAGCTATCGTTGCGTATAACCTACATCACGGTTAGTATGTAGTCAGGATATAATTTAGAGACTTGGCATATAGATACAGGGTATGCACGTCGAGTAGTCGACTTGCGTATCTACATTTGGGCGGGGAGGACAACTAGTAGGCGTATGGGGTACACACACATTGGAGCCGTAGTTTCGGAGGAGCCTCGGATCCAATGACTTTCCCTTTATACTGATGCCACGTTCTTCGGAGAGATATGGACGATATACTGTACTGATGCCACTCTCTTCGGAGCATGGATGTTATGCCTACACCTACCTATACGCACCAGCGTTGTCCTCACATTGCATTCACTTAGATGGCTAGCACACCCTTATTGTATTTATTTTATTCAGTATTCATATATGGCATGTTGTTTTCTTGTATCTTGTTACGTCCCTTTGAGGACCTGGTACCTTTCCAGATTTAGACGAGGCTTACTACCCCACCGTATACGGCCCAGGACAGGAGACGAGATTTGCTACAGCTGAGGAGTTGGAGGTGCAGCCGTCAGAGTTTCCGTGACCAGTTGGTAGGCCTTTAGCCTAGTTGGAGGGCATCATTATCTAGTCATCCGATGCCCTAGTCATTATCTTTTATATCTTATTTCAGTACTTTATTTCGTCATAGTAGTGGGTTTGTTCCCACCAGATATCACGGGTTGTACTATGATATCTTGAGACTGGTATTTATCAACCAGCAGTTTATTTAGTGTTTTTTGCTATTTATATTGTGGATGAGATTAGATTACCTGTTATTGATTGATACTGGACATGTTAGTATTATAGGACAGCGTAGCACTCTTCGTGGATCCATTAAATTGGGATATCCTCGGAGACTTGTCAGCTGGCCATTGCCACGTGGCCTGGTCCCGTATATTTTGGGACTGGGGCGTGACATGGTTTTAGTGGTGGCCCATGCAGGTCGACTTTTCGCTTGTGGTATGGTAACATGCCCAGCGAGCCTGCAATAGGATAGAAATTATTAGGTCTCATCCACTTTTTGATTCGTCTTTGAACTTCCTTCATACTGCTTCTAAATATCTGCATCCTGTTTGTTTGTTCTCGTACTCTTTTAATGAAGCTCTATCTCTTGCAGCAAGATAAACTTGCGCAGTGGACGAGGAGCACCCCGTGCCGCGATGCCAGATAACAGCACTCAAGGAGATGAGGTACCCCAAGGGCAACCTCCGCTGCAGACCCCGTTGATACATTGGCACGAGACATCGCAGGGCGATCCTATACCGCAGCCTGAGGGACAGACTTTCCAGACGATCCCCACGCAGCATTGTGAGGGCCAGACTTCAGGAGCTACACCGATGCCGCAGACTGAGAGGTCGACATCTGAGGAGACGCCTACTGCACAACCAGAGATTCCATTACCACCGCTGTCATGCCCCAGTCCCAAAATGACGAGGGACTGAGCACGTGCGCAATGGCCAGCAGCACGCACCGATGGACAACCCAATTTAATGGATCCATCAGGGCATGCTTAAGCTGTAGTCTAGCAATTTATAGAGCAAATAATAAAGGTCACAGACTAATCTATCTCATCCACAACAGATAACCACAGAATAGATACCAGAAATGATGCAATGGAAATAAATATGCAATATCAAATAAGGTTATCTCGGGAAATAAATCCGAGAATTATTCTGTTATATTTAATGCAAATAGACAGGAAATAAATGAACTGGAAATAGAAACATAAACAGAAATTACTGACTATATACAGCCAATGCTCAGGAGAAGTCCTCTGGTGCTGGCTCGCCCTCAGGTCCTGGTACAGCTCCTAGAAGTGCTCCTGTTCGGTGTATCTCTGGATGGATCTCTTCGGCCATACCTGGGGACATAGTCCATTCCAGGTCCTCAGGGGACATAACAAGGTACAGAAAATACAAGCCAAAACATAAGCAGTGCAAAAATAAAGGAGACAGCAGGGTGAACTATGTAACCAGCTAAGTGATAAATGCAAGTTGAGAGCATCACTAGAACTCAGGCTGAGACCGCTACAAGCTCTGTGTCGGGGAGCCGGTAGCAGTAATAACACGTAAAGGGTCTAGCTCTGCTGGAGAGTCTACGACCTCACACTAATAATATATATATATGAAAACAGCCTGTAGCCTGTGTGTCTCTCCCCACCCAATGTAATCCACGTCTCATGTCCATGACACGCGAGATCATAACTAATGCAGCAGTCATATAATGTCTAGGAATAAACTGTCCATGTCATACCTGTATCCTATGCAGAATCATCGTGAATATCTCAAGAAGATTCTATCCATGATAGTGTCAAGTGTCCTGGGTTTTGTTATACTTGATAGGACAAGTACCAAGAGTAAGGGTATCGAATATCCATCTCTAAATGACGTACCCAACACCGCGTACGGTGTTGGCACCCGACTATGATCGGACACTAAGCACGTCACACGTTTCCTAGGTTAAGCAGTTTTGGAACAAGTTATATTTAATTCCACAAGAAATCAAGTAAAACACTACAACAGGAATTACTGAGAATTTGACAAGTTCTTTGTTCCTACTGATGCAAAATTAACCAAGAAAAATATTTAGCAAGCTGCAGAGTTTGGCAAGGTACACTTGCCTGTGCTCCCGGCTATGTTTGCAATTCTGACTTCGACGGGAATTGTAGGCGGTACTCCGGTTGCTGAAACAAATATCACCATCAGATCCAGAAAATATCAATCAGCTAGAAACGCCTGTCCTTGGGTCCAATTTGGAGACAAGGGCAGAAACGACAGTTTCGGGCCAAAACGGGGTCTACCGGTGGGCCCGCTTTGCACCGAAAAACGCATCAGGGTCAAAGGTCTCCAAATTCACCAAACTTAGTGTCAACAGGTCAGAAACGCTGATACGAACCCAACGGAACTTCCAGAATTGGATTCCGATGAGCCGTTCACAAAATCGCCCGTCGAGCGGGGCCTGTGGGGCCCACGACACGCGATTTCGTCAACGTTCTCAGAATCGAACCAAACTTGACCCACAGGACCAGCGTATCGCTACGAGTCCGATGGCACAAGTTTCGTCTCGATCCGACGTATGTACATAAAGTTAGGGTAAATTGCAGAAAAGACGGATACGGGGCGATGTCCGCGGATACGCGTTGATTCCGGTGTGCACGCGCACCCAAATCGACTTCCGTGAAAACCCACACGTCCGTATCGACGAGGCGCACGTATCTGTGAAGACCGCGCGCGACCAAGTCGTCCCGTTTGGCGGGGCAGACTCGGTTCCGGGGTAAAACAGGGTCTGGTTTTTTCCTGTTTTTGGATCGCGGTGTGCGATCACCACAGGACGCGATGCACCGAACAGTTTATCCGGACACCGAGAGGGTCATACAGGCTTCGCAACGCAATTTGCAAAATCGAAAACGGAGCTACGAATAAAAAGTTACACGCACCTGAAGGGACCAGAGAAACCGGGGTCAAAATCGTGTCCGACACGTGTCCGACACGGTCGGACACATGAATTCAGTTTAGGGTTAGGGCTTCCAGCGGCGGGGCTCCGGCGGCTGGGGCGGCTGGCTAAGGCGGAGGGGCAGCGCGGCGAGGGCGGCGCGTCGCTCGGGGACACGCCGGCGGCTGAGGGTGTCGTCGGCGGCGGCTGCGCTGGCTAGGGTTCCGGAGTTGGGCTCGGGGTCGTCTGACACGGCGGAGGAAGGGCTGGCTGCTGGGGACGGAGCTGGTGGCGGAGGCTGGGGGCGCTGGCAGCGGCGTCGAGCGGGGAAGCGGGGAAGGCGGTCGACGGCGGGTGGCTAGGGCGGAGCTGGGCTGGCGGTGGAGCGTGGTGGTGGCTGGCGGTAGCTGTCGAGCGGAGGGGAGGAGCCGAGGGCTTCTTATAGGCCGGGGAGGGCCGATCAAGGCGGAGAGGGTGGCGGTGAAGGCGGAACGGCCAGGGTCGTGGGGGTGGACGTGGGCGCGGGCGAGCGGAGAGGCGCCGGACGCGGCGGAGGCGACGCACGACGCGGGGACAGGGCTGGGTCGTGGGTGCAGCGGGTTGGCGAGTGCGGGTCAGGCGGCGGTGGATCCGACCCGACCCGCTGGGCGGGGTCTGGGCCGGGTTGGGCCTGGGTCTGTTGGGCCGGGCTGGGCCGGGTTTATATATATATATATATATATATATATTTTAAAATAATAATAATTATAATAATAAATAATAATAATAATAAATTAATTAATAAATAATTAAATAATTAAATAAATAGTTTTTAGGCATTTAAAAATAGGTTCGGGGTCCGATAAATTCCAGAAAAATTGCCCTAAGTCCAGTTTTTCATTTTACACCCAAAAATATTATTTTCATAATATTTTAATACTGTTTATTATCAATTAAAAATCCTTGAATAATTAAAACCCTGTTTTTAATTTACAGAAAAATCCCAGAAAATTCCAGAAAATTGTGAAAAGTCCAGTTTTTAAAATTTTTGAAAAATCAGGGGGTTTACAATCTACCCCCCTTAAGAGGATTGCGTCCTCGCAATCAAAGAGTAACCGGTCAGCAGAGATGACACGGTATCGTTCGAAACACATCACAAGATACTTAGGGAAATACCGTTTCCCTAAAAATGAAAGTTATGCACTTTCCCGAGAAAATTTAGTTAAAGCAAGAAAATTACAACTTTTATAAAAACCAGGTTATTATTAACAAGTTGCAAATTACTAGGTTGGGGCTGAGGTCACGAACCAATAGGCACGAGCTAAAACAAGACTAGAAACAGAAAACTATAAATCACTTACGCGCATCAGCTATTCCACGAATCGGAGCGTTCTCCACGATCTTCGCTGGAGTTTGTCCGGTTCCTTGCAGTTGCTTCCTCTGCTGCTGTTGAGTCTGCCGGAAGAGTGTTGCCTGGGTTACCAAGGGTGGCCTCGGTATTGGTGAAGCTTGCAATGCTGGAGAGGCTGACCGTGGTGCTGGTAACACTTGCTGGTTACCTATTGGTACTCTGTCTCGACGCTCAGGGCATTCTTTGAATGAATGCTGACTGGATCCGCAAGCTATGCATAATCTCTTCTTTCGTCTGCATTCGTCCTCGGTGTGGCCCCGCTTGCGACAATATGGACAGACAGGTATTGCCGATGGAGATGCTTCTGGTGGCTGGTGCAGCTGAGACTTCTTTGCGATTTCTGCCTGTGGTACTACAGCTGGGGCTGATGAGGCGGGTTGAAGATTCGTCACTACTTTCTCCCGATGCTGAGGACAATCCTTGGCCAAGTGTTCATTGGTTCCGCAAATCAGGCACAATCCCAACTTACTTCTGCACCAGCTCTCAATGTGGCCTAGTTTGTGACAATGTAGACAAGTGGGCAGTACTTGCGGAGATGCTTCGGGTGGCTGCTGCATATGAGGCTTCTTTGAAGTTCCTTCCCGTGGTGTTCCGGCTGGTGTTGATGTGGCTGGTTGGTGAATCGCCACTGCTTTCTCTCGACGTTCTGGGCAATCCCTTACAGAATGCTTCTTGGATCCACAAGATAGACATTGTCCCAGTCTGCGTCGGCATTCTTTAGCGATGTGGCCTACCTTGCCACAGTAGTGACAAGTAGGAAGGAATGAGGCTCCTGATGCTGTTCTTGGTAGTGGATGTATCTGTGGTCGCTTTGCAGCTCTTTCTTGTTGTGATTGGTCCGGTGCTGACGCATACGACCGCTTTTGGCTGGACTCGATCCTTGTGGTGCACTCCACGGGTCTTGCTGCAGTAAGGACGTCCTCGTCGAAGGCGGTTGTATTTGAACTGTTTGGCCTCTGTGACTCCGAGCTAGTTCTATCGATGGAGTTCTCCGATTGGTTTTGTTGAGCTTCTTGTTGCACCCTTTGATAGGCTTGCATCATTATGTAGAACATGCGGAACATCTGCTGTTCGTTCATAGGTGGTCCCAGTGGGAAGGAAGGCATCAGTGGAGCAGGCTGCGTCGATGGTGGAACGTCATCTTGATGGGTTCTCGAGGCAGGCTGACTTGCTTGACTGCCTTGTGACGATTGGCCTTCACCGACTGGTATCACATCGTCTTCTTGGGTAACCACAACGGGTTGTGGTGTTTCTTCATGAGCCTCGTTGCTGGTTTGTGGGTTCATTTCCCTGTATCAAATACAAACGATAAGAGGCGCACAGGAATCAAGGCAGGATGCAAGTCAATAATTTAATTCGAATAGATATCAAGAACGATTCAAGCAAGTGGATGAGAACCTAAAACTTATCCTAGCTTTATTGCAGGCCTGTTCGGTCCCTGAGTTAAAACCGAACAAATTAGTCGTAGACCTGCATGGGCCACCACAAAAACCATGTTACGCCCCAGTCCCAAAATGACGAGGGACTGAGCACGTGCGCAATGGCCAGCAGCACGCACCGATGGACAACCCAATTTAATGGATCCATCAGGGCATGCTTAAGCTGTAGTCTAGCAATTTATAGAGCAAATAATAAAGGTCACAGACTAATCTATCTCATCCACAACAGATAACCACATAATAGATACCAGAAATGATGCAATGGAAATAAATATGCAATATCAAATAAGGTTATCTCGGGAAACAAATTCGAGAATTATTCTGTTACATTTAATGCAAATAGACAGGAAATAAATGAACTGAAAATAGAAACATAAACAGAAATAACTGACTATATACAGCCAATGCTCAGGAGAAGTCCTCTGGTGCTGGCTCGCCCTCAGGTCCTGGTACATCTCCTGGAAGTGCTCCTGTTCGGTGTATCTCTGGATGGATCTCTTCGGCCATACCTGGGGACATAGTCCATTCCAGGTCCTCAGGGGACATAACAAGGTACAGAAAATACAAGCCAAAACATAAGCAGTGCAAAAATAAAGGAGACAGCAGGGTGAACTATGTAACCAGCTAAGTGATAAATGCAAGTTGAGAGCATCACTAGAACTCAGGCTGAGACCGCTACAAGCTCTGTGTCGGGGAGCCGGTAGCAGTAATAACACGTAAAGGGTCTAGCTCTGCTGGAGAGTCTACGACCTCACACTAATAATATATATATATGAAAACAGCCTGTAGCCTGTGTGTCTCTCTCCACCCAATGTAATCCACATCTCATGTCCATGACACGCGAGATCATAACTAATGCAGCAGTCATATAATGTCTAGGAATAAACTGTCCATGTCATACCTGTATCCTATGCAGAATCATCGTGAATATCTCAAGAAGATTCTATCCATGATAGTGTCAAGTGTCTTGGGTTTTGTTATACTTGATAGGACAAGTACCAAGAGTAAGGGTATCGAATATCCATCTCTAAATGACGTACCCAACACCGCGTACGGTATTGGCACCCGACTATGATCGGACACTAAGCACGTCACACGTTTCCTAGGTTAAGCAGTTTTGGAACAAGTTACATTTAATTCCACAAGAAATCAAGTAAAACACTACAACAGGAATTACTGAGAATTTGACAAGTTCTTTGTTCCTACTGATACAAAATTAACCAAGAAAAATATTTAGCAAGCTGCAGAGTTTGGCAAGGTACACTTGCCTGTGCTCCCGGCTATGTTTACAATTCTGACTTCGGCGGGAATTGCAGGCGGTACTCCGGTTGCTGAAACAAATATCACCATCAGATCCAGAAAATATCAATCAGCTAGAAACGCCTGTCCTTGGGTCCAATTTGGAGACAAGGGCAGAAACGGCAGTTTCGGGCCAAAACGGGGTCCACCGGTGGGCCCGCTTTGCACCGAAAAACGCGTCAGGGTCAAAGGTCTCCAAATTCACCAAACTTAGTGTCAACAGGTCAGAAACGCTGATACGAACCCAACGGAACTTCCAGAATTGGATTCCGATGAGCCGTTCACAAAATCGCCCGTCGAGCGGGGCCTGTGGGGCCCACGACACGCGATTTCGTCAACGTTCTCAGAATCGAACCAAACTTGACCCACAGGACCAGCGTATCGCTACGAGTCCGATGGCGCAAGTTTCGTCTCGATCCGACGTGTGTACATAAAGTTAGGGTGAATTGCAGAAAAGACGGATACGGGGCGATGTCCGCGGATACGCGTTGATTCCGGTGTGCACGCGCATCCAAATCGACTTCCGTGAAAACCCACACGTCCGTATCGACGAGGCGCACGTATCTGTGAAGACCGCGCGCGACCAAGTCGTCCCGTTTGGCGGGGCAGACTCGGTTCCGGGGTGAAACAGGGTCTGGTTTTTCCTGTTTTTGGATCGCGGTGTGCGATAACCACAGGACGCGATGCACCGAACAGTTTATCCGGACACCGAGAGGGTCATACAGGCTTCGTAATGCAATTTGCGGAATCAAAAATAGAGCTACGAATAAAAAGTTACACGCACCTGAAGGGACCCGAGAAACCTGGGTCAAAATCGTGTCTGACACGTGTCCGACACGGTCGGACACATGAATTCAGTTTAGGGTTAGGGCTTCCAGCGGCGGGGCTCCGACGGCTGGGGCGGCTGGCTAAGGCGGAGGGGCAGCGCGGTGAGGGCGACGCGTCGCTCGGGGACACGCCGGTGGCTGAGGGTGTCGTCGGCGGCGGCTGCGCTGGCTAGGGTTCCGGAGTTGGGCTCGGGGTCGTCTGACACGACGGAGGAAGGGCTGGCTGCTGGGGACGGAGCCGGTGGCGGAGGCTGGGGGCGCTGGCAGCGGCGTCGAGCGGGGAAGCGGGGAAGGCGGTCGACGGCGGGTGGCTAGGGCGGAGCTGGGCTGGCGGTGGAGCGTGGTGGTGGCTGGCGGTAGCTGTCGAGCGGAGGGGAGGAGCCGAGGGCTTCTTATAGGCCGGGGAGGGCCGATCAAGGCGGAGAGGGTGGCGGTGAAGGCGGAACGGCCAGGGTCGTGGGGGTGGACGTGGGCGCGGGCGAGCGGAGAGGCGCCGGACGCGGCGGAGGCGGCGCACGACGCGGGGACGGGGCTGGGTCGTGGGTGCAGCGGGTTGGCGGGTGCGGGTCGGGCGGCGGCGGATCCGACCCGACCCGCTGGGCGGGGTCTGGGCCGGGTTGGGCCTGGGTCTGTTGGGCCGGGCTGGGCCGGGTTTATATATATATATATATATATATATATATATATATATATTAAAATAATAATAATTATAATAATAAATAATAATAATAATAAATTAATTAATAAATAATTAAATAATTAAATAAATAGTTTTTAGGCATTTAAAAATAGGTCCGGGGTCCGATAAATTCCAGAAAAATTGCCCTAAGTCCAGTTTTTCATTTTACACCCAAAAATATTATTTTCATAATATTTTAATACTGTTTATTATCAATTAAAAATCCTTGAATAATTAAAACCCTGTTTTTAATTTACAGAAAAATCCCAGAAAATTCCAGAAAATTGTGAAAAGTCCAGTTTTTAAAATTTTTGAAAAATCAGGGGGTTTACAACCGCCTCCATCTTATCCACCCCAGATGCCGCAGCTAGATGGCCAGCCACAGATGCTTCAGTTCTTCCAGGCAATGATGCAAGCACAGTGGCAGCAGACAGAGACATTGCGACAGAGTCTGATGGCAGTACTAGAGAGGACACCTGTCATGACCCCAGTACCAGCACCTCCACCAGTCCCGACATGTGGCACTGTTAGATGGTTCCGACAGATGGGACCAGATACCTTCTCAGGCAATGAGACTGCAGAACAGATCTCCGATTGGATCGCCAACACGGAGATGCTATTAGAGGCTTCACAACTGCATCCAGACCTTTGGATGATCGCAGTGAGGGCCTAACTAAAAGGCAACGCCCATCACTGGTGGGATTCCATCGAG
Source organism: Iris macrosiphon (assembly GCA_036927795.1). NCBI lineage: Eukaryota > Viridiplantae > Streptophyta > Magnoliopsida > Asparagales > Iridaceae > Iris > Iris macrosiphon. The sequence goes on from JAYESA010000005.1 coordinate 292,570,745, forward strand.
CGCAGTGTAGGCAAGAACCAGACTTGGGAATAGTTCTTAGAGTACTTCAATGCGAAGTATTTTCCAGCAACAGTCAGAAATGCCCTGTACTCCCAGTTCCTACATCTAGAACATGGAAATATGACTGTTGACGCATATGACGCAGAGTTTAGCCGCCTTAGCAGATGTGGAGCCGTCCTGATACCCAATGATCTAGAGAAGGCTCAGAGATTCCACCACGGCCTCAATTTCGAGCTACAGAGATATACCACCGCACATGCGAGGATTTTATATGAGGAGGTTCTCGCAGAGGCGAGGATCCAGGAGGCCATTGTCAGAAGAGTTAGACGTTCCAGTACGACCACGCCAGCTAGAGTCCAGCCCGGAGCAGGAGGACCCATCCTTCGTCCCGGAGAGCAGACACAACAGAGAGCAGCACCATATCCACACCAGGAACTTTCGACTTGCCACTTCTGTGGTAAGAGAGGTCACTTCGAGAAGGACTGCCGAAAGAGACTTGGGACATGCATGATTTGTGGAGCAAGCCAGCACCTTGTCAGAGATTGCCCACAGCGCAGGGAGGCAGCCCCACCGGCCGGACAAAGGCCAGCAGCACCAGCCCCGAGGATACTACCCCCACCAGGAGGCCAGCGTCCACCAGCACCCGGAGGATTCCAGAGGAGACCACCCTTGGCCCCACAGCAGGAACAGTTTGATCGGGCCCGACAGCAGGCAGGAAGACAGATGCACGGACAGGCCTTTGCGTTAGCAGCTACCGAAGAGGAAACAGAAGGGGAAGCTATCACAGGTACCATTTTAGTCGCATTCTTACCTGCGACAGCATTGTTTGATTCTGGGGCTACATTGTCATTTATATCTAGTAGATTTGTAGCAATGCATAGAGTAGCGACTTCCCCCTTACCTAAGAGTTGGAAGATTCTTACCAGAGGAGGTATCGTGTCGGTTACCAGCACTATTAGAACGTGCTCGGTAGTCGTATGTGGTAGAGAGATGAGAGCACGATTCCTGGTATTGCCTATGCTGTACTTTGATGTCGTGTTAGGCATGGACTGGTTAAGCCAGTATAACGTCGTACTGAACTGCCGGAAGGGTAGCATCACTTTTAGACCACCAGATCAACCGGAGTTTGAGTACATGCAAGGGACCGTTGAACAAGGAGTAGGACAGACAGTTGGAACTTGCATGACTATGGAGATTGCGCCCCCACCAATAGTTGCAGAATTTGAGGATGTTTTCCCTGAAGAATTGCCAGGCTTACCACCAGATAGAGACGTGGAGTTCACCATTGAGCTAGTACCAGGAGTAGTACCGGTATCTTCTAATGTGTACCGATTGGCGAAGAAGGAGTTAGACGAGCTGAAGCTACAATTGGAGGAGTTGCAGAGCAAGGGATTTATCCGTCCTAGTGCATCACCATGGGGAGCACCAGTATTCTTTGTGCCTAAGAAGGATGGAACAGTACGTATGTGTATTGATTACAGAGCCCTTAATGCTTTGACTATCAAGAACAAGTATCCCCTGCCGCAGATTGACGATTTATTCGACCAGTTGACAGGAGCAGTGGTGTTCACAAAGATCGACTTGAGATCGGGTTATCATCAAGTGAAGGTGCGAAGAGAAGACATTCAAAAGACAGCATTCAGGACTCGTTATGGTCACTACGAGTTCTTAGTGATGCCTTTTGGACTGACGAATGCGCCAGCTGTATTTATGAACTTGATGAACAGAGTATTCCACCAATACTTAGACCAGTTCGTGGTAGTCTTCATCGACGACATTTTGGTGTATTCGAAGAACCACGAGGAGCACGAGAAGCACTTGAGACTAGTGTTAGAGACGCTGAGGAGAGAGAGACTTTATGCCAAGCTGAGCAAGTGCAAGTTTCTCCTAGATCGTGTCGTTTTCCTTGGACATGTCATCTCAGAAGACGGTATCTCAGTAGATCCGGCGAAGATTTCATCTGTAGAGACATGGCGAACCCCTACCAATGTCTCAGAATTGAGGAGTTTCCTAGGACTTGCCGGATATTACTGGAGGTTCGTAGAGAACTTTGCGAAGATTGCAGAGCCAATGACCCGCTTGACCCGTAAGGAGCAGGAGTTCACTTGGACAGAGGAGTGTCAGAAGGCATTCGATGAGCTGAAGAAGCGCTTGACTACAGCACCCATCTTGACCATACCTTCTGGACCCGGAGGATTCGTAATCTACAGCGATGCGTCTGGGAAAGGATTAGGATGCGTCTTGATGTAGCATGGAAAGGTTGTAGCTTATGCTTCTAGACAGTTGAGGACACATGAGAAGAACTATCCCACCCACGACTTGGAGCTTGCAGCGGTGATCTTTGCGTTAAAGCTTTGGAGGCATTACCTATATGGAGAAAGAGTAAAGATATTTACTGATCATAAGAGCCTGAAATACGTCTACACTCAGAAGGATCTAAATCAGAGACAGAGACGTTGGCTCGAGGTGATGACAGACTTCGAAATAGAGCTACAGTGCCACCCAGGAAAGGCCAACGTAGTAGCAGACGCATTGAGCAGAAGACCTATGGCATTCTTCTTGACTACCCAACAACATCTGTTGAGAGATCTAGAGCAGATGGGTATAGAGGTTGTTATACCCGGAGTAGACGGACAGTTGTCGAATTTCCAATTACAGTCGATACTGGTAGAGAGAATCAAGGCTGCTTTGCCGCCAGATGCCAGATTTCAGAGGCCCAGACAGAGGACAAAGGCTGGATTACAGACAGGATTGCGGATACATGAAGATGGAACACTGAGATGCGGAGATCGTCTCTATGTTCTAAATGGAGAATTTCGACAGGAATTGATGACAGAGGCACACAGTTCCACCTACTCCTTTCATCCAGGAGGCACGAAGATGTACAGAGACCTAAGACAGTACTACTGGTGGCACGGAATGAAGAGAGAGATAGCACGCTTTGTGGCCAAATGCCTGGTGTGTCAGCAAGTCAAGGCTGAACACCAGAGATCTGCAGGATTGCTTCAACTGCTTCCTATACCGGAGTAAAAATTGGAGCATATCACTATGGACTTTGTTACAGGCTTCCCGAGGAGTCCTAGTGGGCGTAATGCAGTATGGATAATCGTGGATAGACTCACCAAGTCCGTACACTTTTTACCCTTTAGAGTTGGATAATCGACGGAGGCTTTAGCAGATATGTACATGAGGGAGATTATGCGCCTACATGGAGTGCCAGTTAGCATTGTGTCAGACAGGGATACGAGATTTACGTCTTACTTTTGGCGGAGTATGCAAGAGAGTCTTGGTACTCGCCTAAAGTTTAGCACAGCGTATCACCCACAAACAGATGGCCAGTCGGAGCGCACCATTCAGACGCTAGAAGACATGTTAAGAGCGTGCATGCTGGACTTCGGAGGATCATGGGAGGACCACTTACATTTGGTCGAGTTTTCCTACAATAACAGCTATCAAGCTAGCATTCAGATGGCTCCCTATGAAGCGTTGTATGGCAGAAAGTGTCGTTCTCCAGTATGCTGGAGTGATATAGGCGAACGACAGATTCTCGGACCAGAGTTGGTTGTTCGGACGGTAGAGAAGGTAAAGAAGATCCAAGGACACCTTCGAGCAGCACAAGACAGACAGAAGCATTGGGCGAATGCGCATCGTCGACCCTTAGAGTTTCAGGTTGGGGATCACGTATTCTTAAAGATCTCACCTACTCGAGGGACTATCAGATTCGGAGGCAGAGGGAAGCTGAGTCCGAGGTACATCGGACCATTCGACATATTAGAATGCGTCGGAGAGGTTGCTTACAGATTAGCATTACCGTAGACATTGGAAGGAGTTCACGACGTCTTCAATGTATCTCAATTGAGGAGGTACATACCGGATCCTAGTCACGTGCTTGACCATTCCGAGATCACGGTCGGCCCGAGCCTATCATATGAAGAGGAGCCTGTGGAGATTCTAGACAGAAGTGAGAAGGTATTACGAGGGCAGACCATCCCCCTAGTTCGTGTTGCATGGAGGCATCATGCACCAGGCGAGTCGACCTGGGAACGCGAGAAAGATATTCGCCAGCGTTATCCCCACCTCTTCGAAGGACTAGGTACGTTCCAGTATTTTCTTTAGTCTTTAGTGCTTACCCATGCATGTGTTTAAAATTTCGAGGACGAAATGCTCTAAGGAGGGTAGATTGTAAACCCCCTGGTCAAAAAATAGGATTTAATTAATTATTTTACTGAGATGAAACCACAACCCAAATCCCACGTACCCAAGTTAGGGTATCGGTCTACACCAAGCTTGTTATGCCACGACTCCGGTGTACCACCCAAAAATCTAGTTCTTTATGTTTCCGACGCATTAGAAATTACCGGGTTGAATTATTTAATTAATTTAAACTTAAAGCCAATTTACCTCTAGCAAAACCAAACCAAGCCCACATGCTCTTTCACGTGGACCAGCCCCAACCCACCAAGGCCGGACAGGCCCAAGTCCCAAGGCCAGCCCACCAAACCTCCCCTATATAAATATACATCTTCCTAGCTTCTAAACCCTAAATCTCATAGTTCTTCCCATCTCCAAGAGACCCTAGCCGACTACTCCCCTACTTTCGGCCAGCCACACAGCAAGCAGCCAACCCAGCCACCGACTCACCCTCGACGCCAGACCCTAACCCCGCCGCCGGTACCGTGACACCCATCCGTTATCACCACCACTCCAACCGAGTTCCCCTCCCATCCAAACCCCGACTAGCCCACATCTCAGACCCCCTCCCCAGCGCTCCGATCCCCACGTTCAGGAGGACCCCGACCACCCCGTGTTCTGACAGCCACCCCTGCGCCACCGTACTCAGCAACGCCGCTGCCCGGAGCTGCTGCTGCGTCCCTGCATTCCCTGTACAGCCACCGCCGCCACTGTTAACGGTCTGACGCCGGAGCCCCACCGATCGACGACCAGCGGACTCGTCGAAGGAGCAGACACACCCCCTCGTCCTAGTGATCAGGTACTTGTCATCAAGCAGTCCCTTTTTCTTGTGTCCTATCATCTCTCCTCGTATCGTGTCCGTGTGATAGTTGTCTTAGTATCGAAAAACATAGCTGGAAAATAACCCTGATAACCCTAAATAAATAGATGATGGGTTAATGATCAACTAGATTAAGAAAAAAATTTAGTAACTAGAAATATTCTTTCACCTCGAGACCTGTCATCGAGGACCTCAATTATCTGAACGTCTCGTCATAAGCTTAGTGCAACGAACATTGAAACGAAGGACACGGTTCCTAGGACCAGAGCAGAAATAGTTATCAACCATAACTTGAGATTATTGTCGCAAGGAGCACGTTGACCAAAGACAGAACACGGGTACACCCTAGCTACGTGCACCTGTGATGCTGTAATTGGTCAGCAGTAAACCGACAACAATATCTAGGAGCAACTTCATAATTACTTATGTATTTCTTAGTGTCTGATATTAGATTATTATATTATATTTTGTGTTTAGGATCTTTGGATCAGCCAGGAGACATCGCAGGAACCAGCTTCTGGCATTCCCAGCTTCAGGACACAGGCAAGATACCTTGCTATATTTACTGTCTATTTTAAATATGCATATGTTGTATTGTATTCTTGTTGCTTGTAATTTATACAACTGTGCGCGTCCGAGTTGTCTCGGATGCATTCGACGGATACGTCGATGATTAGTATATATGGACTTAGCTCTTAGCAGACTCAACCCATTGGACGATACCCTATTATTGTCTGAGAACTGACACCTTACACGGTCACTGAGACATCTTCATATTGGGATGCGGGTTTGCGCACTCGACTAGCTATCGTTGCGTATAACCTACATCACGGTTAATATGTAGTCAGGATATAATTTAGAGACTTGGTATATAGATACAGGGTATGCACGTCGAGTAGTCGACTTGCGTATCTACATTTGGGCGGGGAGGACAACTAGTAGGCGTATGGGGTACACACACATTGGAGCCATAGTTTCGGAGGAGCCTCAGATGCAATAACTTTTCCTTTATACTGATGCCACGTTCTTCGGAGCGATATGGACGATATACTGTACTGATGCCACTCTCTTCGGAGCATGGACGTTATGCCTATACCTACCTATATGCACCAGCGTTGTCCTCACATTGCATTCACTTAGATGGCTAGCACACCCTTATTGTATTTATTTTATTCAGTATTCATATATGGCATATTATTTTCTTGTATCTTGTTACGTTCCTCTGAGGACCTGGTACCTTTCCAGATTTAGACGAGGCTTACTACCCCACCGTATATGGCCCAGGACAGGAGACGAGATTTGCTACAGCTGAGGAGTTGGAGGTGCCGCCGTCAGAGTTTTCCTGACCAGTTGGTAGGCCTTTAGCCTAGTTGGAGGGCATCATTATCTAGTCAGCCGATGCCCTAGTCATTATCTTTTATATCTCATTTCAGTACTTTATTTCATCATAGTAGTGGATTTGTTCCCACCAGACATCACGGGTTGTACTATGATATCTTGAGACTGGTATTTATCAATCAGCAGTTTATTTAGTATTTCTTGCTATTTATATTGTGGATGAGATTAGATTACCTGTTTTTGATTGATACTGGACATGTTAGTATTATAAGACAGCGTAGCACTCTTCGTGGATCCATTAAATTAGGATATCCTCGGAGACATGTCAGCTGGCCATTGCCACGTGGCCTGGTCCCGTATATTTTGGGACTGGGGCGTGACATCCAGCCGGTGCAATTGCCGACCTTCTGCAATGATTTCATGGGGCACGGAGGAATATATCCTATGGTGAATCCTCGGTGCAACGGGTGGATGACCCCAACAAATCTTCGATGGGCTCGCTTAGTTGAATGGGCCCTGAAGCATTTTCAGATCGAGTTGGAGAGCATCGGTCTGTTTGCAGCTGTGAGTGCCACCAGTGTTGGATTACCTCCTAACCCTAACCTGTTTCTTGCACTGATGGAGCGATATATTTCGCTCACCGGGACTTTCGCCACTCCATTGGGGGAGTTGGGATTGGCCCTCCATGAGATGTCAGAGATCTCGAGACTGCCGATGGGGGATACTCCATGTGAAGAGTATGTTCCCACGAACCGGGAGCTGGGGGATTCAGACCCTCGGGTAGTGGAAGTGTACTAGGAGCTGATGGGCCACTACCTTGCTTGCACCGCCTTTTATGATGAGCCTTCGGATTTGGCTCATACCAGTAAATGGACGTCCTACCTCTTTTTCCACCGGGCCAGGACTGCTTAGCCGGAGAAAGTTTTGGAAGGCAAGGATCAACCCGTGAATCCTCTGAGCGCGCTTACTGCTCAGGTAGTCGATGATCTTTTGGAGGACGCCGGGGCTCCAAATCAGATCCTTGACGAAGGGATAGGAAGATATCCTACAGGCACTAAGGCCTACAGTTATCTGAGGCATTGCCGCAGGCCTCTATCCAAGGAAGCTCAACTGGCTGGCTTCCTCTCTATATGGCTGCGCCGACTGGTGGTACCCGGGATCACATCCGCGGATCGCATTCACTACAACACCTTGTGGCCTGCAGTGCTTCTGGTATTTGGGGCGAGACTGGGCTTGCTCCCTGCCATGGTGTGCCGCATACAAGCTGGCCTGAGGGCGATGACTGAGGCGCTGCTCGCCGATGAAGCTCGGCGTAAAAGCTTTCCCCGGGTGGAATTACCATACCTGTATTTGATGGGATGGTTAATTTTCCATAACCCCCGGGTGATGTCTCCAGGTTCCGGCAGTAGCTTGGGGGTAGTTTCTTGCTGAATTACAAGAAATCCTCCTGGAACGTGCTCACAGTTTTAGACTGTCGGCTGGTGCTGAATTACGGCCACAGCTGGAAGCTCTTTTGCACTGTCCCCCCTGTACATCTCAATCAATCGGGGACTAGGCTCGAGAATTCAGGTAGAGAGAAGACCGTTCTTTTTCCTGAAGCCTTTAATTGGTTGGTCTGCATTAGACCTTCCCACTTGCTGTACATAAGTGAAGACCAGTGCTTCTTTGAACCCTACCTGCCTAGTCGGTTCGCCAGGCAGTTTGGGTATGATCAGTTGCACGTGGGCAACGCCGTCACCAGTTTCAGGTCCAGAGGTGGACTCATTGATGGAGCGAGGGGATGGCGATATTTTATCATGGGCTGCACCGGGGCAGGTTTTACTGTGCCCGTCCTCACACTCTCCACGGAGCTGCGCATCCTCCATACGTATGCCCAGTTCTATGTGGCAACCAACACTTTCTATCACGATTTTGATATGCATGGAAGTTTTAGGGTGCCCTCTTCCAAGCCCGGGGGAAGAGTCAAAGTCCCCTCGGTTTCTTCTGACGAGGGTGAAGAGTCTGTTACTCCGGATGAGCCTCTTGTATCGGTACCGAGGGGTGAAGTACCTCCGCCTGCAGGGGCTTTGGTAATCTCTGGGAAGCGAAGGGCTCCCGCTCCGAAGGGGACTTCCTCTCGTAAGAGGAAGAAGAAGACGGTTACTCGTCCTCTTCGGATTCCTGGTATTGAGGCTTCTGGAAGTGAGCTTGCTTCTCCCCATGTTGGGGATGATTCTTTGATTGGAAGTTCCTCGCCTTTTAGAGAGGGACCCTCTACAGTTTCGGCCGGCGGTGCCGAAGAATCTCAGGTGGAGACTGCTGTCGCTGCTACTGCTTCAGGTAGCGGACCGAAGTCGCCTCCGAGACTGAGTATAACAAGATTCCGTATACCTTTATCCGGATCAGCATCGGGAGAGACCCCTGCCGTGCCTGTCAGCGCCTCTAGCGAGAATCCAGCCTATGAGCCTCGGTTGGAATTTGACGAGGACTTGAAAGACTATTTGCCAGCGTCAGTCAGCAGGCCCCTTTCTCCCGGTATGACAGCTTGCTTAGCATCCCTAAGAAATGATTTAGCTGTACTGGCTGCAGATGCGACATACATGCCGTCGGCCATGGGTAAAGGTCGTCTTTATGCCTCTTCTTCAGGAAATTTAACGTTTTATATTGATATTAACTTCCTTGTCTTCTTTCCAGGGGAAGACCTCTTCGGGGAGGGCGATGTATATGCGCCCTTCGACTCTGTGTCAGGCCCTGGTGGCGACACGGAGGTGGCTGGTTTTGAAGAGGAGACATCTTTGGGTGTCGGCTCGCCTGCAGAAGAGATTCCGATACCTCGAGAGGAGGATGAGCCTGTCATTGTGACATCGCCTCCTTCGAGTATGCCGATGACTTCGCTTGTTGTTGGCGCATCTTTTTTTGTCGCACCACCTATTGAGACGACGACTGTGGCCACATCGACTGCGGTCGTCCCTGGAGGGAGGTTCGCCAATATCGCAACCACTCTCAGCGTTCATTCGGACTTAGCCCAGCTGACTGAGCAGTATACCAGTATCTTCTATACCACCTTGAAAACGCTGATATCACTGGTGTTAGAGAAGAATCTGAGCATCGAGGCTCTGAAGAGGTCTTCTCAGGCTGTGATAGTGCCGGTCAGGGAATTTGACAACACTGGGGTAGCTGATGCCCTGGAGGAGATAGTTAATGGTTTGGAGCAACCCATTAACGAATATCTGCGGCTGTCTCGAGGCAGCATTGACGGTCTCGTTCAAGCTGAATACGACTCCTTGACTGCAAGGCTGGGGGAGCTGGAAGCTCTGAGCAAGTCCATGGAGATGCGGCAGAAGGAGATGAATGATGAGCATACCCTCTTAGAGTGTGTCATTCCCAGTTGGCCAAGAGCAAATCTGAACATGAGAGAAATGAAGTGAGGGTCCACAAGTTGGAGGCTAAGCTCGCCTTAGCAAAGGAGTGGTCTCGCGCTTTAGCCGCAGGTGTTCATGTGTTACAGAGCCAAATGGAAGGGGCTCAACAGAACTTGGCACATGCGAGTGCCATGCACGCCGCTCTTGCAGATGCTCTGTCTGATTTATCTGGCTTGAATGATGAGGAGACGAGATAGGAGCGAGCTTGAGCTACCATTTTGGACTCCAGGAATGCGAGGATGGCTGCACTGGCGCAGCAGATTCGCGATTTGACCTCCCCCCTTCATGATGTACTTTTCTTTTTGCTTTGCAAATGTAATTTTGCTCTCTTTTGGGGAATAATAAAGAGGCTTTTCATCTGACTTTGTGGACCCACCATTTCGGAATATAAATGACAGATTTGGGTGAAAGTTATATCAGAGGTAGTATGGACGTGATATACTCTCGATAAACTTTAGCAGGACATATCTATTCAGAGGTCATACGGACATGATAGAATATGTTTTAGTAGGACATATCTATTCAGAGGTTATATGGACATGATAGAATATGCTTTGACTAAAGTTTGTACACAAAACACTATCAGAGGTAATATGGACGTGATAGGTCTTGCAGTTCCAAATTAGTCGAACATATCTATTCAGAGGTAATATGAGCATGATAGACTATGACCCAACTAGTTTCGTTTTGGAAGTAGTTTTGTCAGAATGAGGTTTTCGCCATATTCCCTTTGAGCGGAGAAGTTTAAGCATATTACCTTTTCAGGAATTTGCCATTGATAGGAGCCATTATAAGGTCTCCATTAGGCTGGGCTAACCTGTAAGAGCCGTTTGAGAATGTCATCTCGATCACATAAGGGCCTTCCCATTTGGGTTGGAATTTGCCCTTGCTCCTGTGAGTAAGGATCATTGGCCTTCTTACAGCTAAGACTAGCTCGCCTACTTTGAACACTTTTTCCTTTACTCTTTAATTGAAAGCTCGAGAAATGCGTGCCTGGTAGAAGACGATGCTCTGTTGAGCTTGAAGGCGTTTCTCGTCTAATCCTTCTAGCTCTTGAAGCCTTAATAGGTTGTTCTTTTCTTGAGTCAACTCATTAGCGACTGCTATCCTGAGTGACGAAATTTGAATTTCGATAGGAAGAACTGCTTCACTTCCGTAGACCAATAAGAACGGGGTGCAACCTGTCGGTGCCCGTACCGTTGTGCGGTATGCCTAGAGACATTCTCCTAGCTTCTCGTTCCAATCTCTCTTGTTTGAAGAGACGAACTTTTTCAAGAGTTTGATAATGGTTTTGTTGAAGGCTTCCGCCAAACCATTAGCAGCTGGATAATATGCCATAGAGGCAATATTTTGTATTCGATTTTTATCGCAAAATCGATGAAACGCTTGGCTGATGAACTGAGGCCCATTGTCATGGATTATCCTTCGGGGAATCCCAAAGCGATAAATGATGTGATGCTTGATGAAGCTGATCATATTAGATGCCTTTACCTCAGCAAGAGGGATCGCCTCTGCCCATTTGGAGAAATAGTCCGTGATGGCCAGTATGAACCGGTGACCTCTGGAAGAAGACAGGTGAATAGGACCAATGATATCCATACCCCATGCTTCGAAAGGCCAGGATGCAACCGTAGGATCTAGATATTCAGACGGTCGATGTATGAAGTCTGCATGAACCTGACAGGCTCTGCATTGTCTGGCATACTTGATTGCGTCTGCGATCATAGTGGGCCAGTAATAGCCCATTCTCCTGATATGATTCTATAGCTTAGGACCGGGTTGATGCGCCCCGCATACGCCGTCGTGAGCTTCACGGATAATCTGCTGTGCTTTGTTATTGGAGAGATATCTCTATAGCAGTCCGTCGTAGGTCCGACGATATAGGCATTGTGAAGATGCATCAAAGTAGAAGCGTAATGATCGTCTTTTGACGAATACCGCTTCTTTAGGGTCCTCCGGCAAGATTCCGTATGCCACGAAATCTATAAAGGGACTTCTCCAGTCTCTTGTGGGAGGATCGGTGTTCACAGCGTAGCTGTGTTCTATATGAAAGTTGTTCTTCACACAGAATAAATCTCTGTTAAGAAGGATTACCGAATTCTGCCTTCTTATAGGAGTAGCTAAATTTGCAGCTAGACTGGCTAGGGCATCAGCTTCCAGATTCTGAGATCGAGGTACATGCTATAGGAAGAACCCTTTGAATGTCATGGCTATCTCGACCGTTGCTCGGTGATAGGGGATGATGTCCGAATTCCGGACTTCATATATTCCTCTGACTTGATTGACGATAAGCAGAGAATCACCAAAAGCTTCCAGAGATTCGATCCCCAGCTCTTTAGCAACTTGGAGCCCGATTAGTAGAGCGTTGTACTCTACGACATTGTTGGAGCAGGGCTCGCTAAGAGAGTATGCTCGGTAGATGACGAGTTTGTCTGGAGTAACCAGGACAATTCCTACCCCTGAAACTATGTTTTCCTTGGGACCGGTCCTGGAGGCGCCGTCGAAGAATAGTTGCCATGCACCACTTTCCATTGCGGAATTACATTCTGTAACTTCGTCGGGAATGTCCTCGTATAATTTGGAGGCCTCCGGGATCGGATGAGCAGTTAGGAAGTCAGCCAATGCTTGGCCTTTGACGGACTTCTGAGGGACGTACACCATGTCATACGGTGTTAATAACATCGCCCAAGTCGCGAGTCGGGAGTTAAGAACACTTGGCTTGTTCATCAGTACCCGAAGAGGATTGATCCTGGAGATGATATGGATCGTCTGGCCGGTGACATAGTGTCGCATCTTCTGGATAGCGAACATTAGAGCCAAACATTTCTTCTCCACTGGATTGTACTGGTATTCAGCTCCGATCATCATTCTACTTAGATAGTAGATAGCCTGTTCATGTCCTACATCGTTCTTCTGCGCGAGAAGAGCTCCCAGAGAATGGTCCATTACTCGGACGTACAGGAAGAATGGTTTTCCTACGACGGAAGGCACCAGAACTGGCGGATGAGTGAGGTAGCGTTTGATATCGTTAAACGCTTGCTGACAGGCTTCGTCCCATACGAAGGATACACCTTTCTTCATGAGACGAGAAAAGGGCTGACATCTCCCAGAGAGGTTGGATATGAATCTCCGGATATAAGCCAGGCGACCTTGAAATCCCCTGAGTTCTCTCAGATTGCGGGATGGTCGCATTTCTAAGATGGCCTTGACTTTATCAGGGTCCACTTGAATGCCTTTGGCGGTAATGACAAATTCTAGGAATTTGCCACTAGATACACCCAGAAAGGACTTTGTAGGATTCATTTTGAGCTGATGTTGGTGCATCAACTCAAATATTGTCTTCAAGTCTTGGATGTGATTACCCTTGAGGCGGCTTTTGACATCTATATCGTCTACGTAACATTCCACTGTCTTGCGTAAATACTTGTGGAATATGTTACTCATAGCCCATTGGTATGTAGCCCCGGCGTTCTTCAATCCGAAGGGCATGACCGTATAGCAATATACCCCCAATGGTGTCCGGAAGGCAGTATGCTTCTCGTCTTCAAGATGCATCTTGATCTGATTGTATCTTGAGAATCCGTCCATGAAAGATATATGTTCAAAACCGCATGTATTGTCAATCATGACGTCCGTGATGGGAAGAGGAAACTCGTCCTTGGGGCAGGCTGCATTCAGATCTCGGTAATCGATGCAGACGCGCACTTTACCATTCTTCTTCATGACCGGGACAACATTAGCGACCCAGTCGGGATGTTGTTCCTCCCGGATGAAACTGCAGGCTATTAACTTCTTGATTTCAGCTTCAATGGCGTCCATCATATCCGGGTGGAACCGGCGTTGGTGCTGCTTCACAGGCTTCAAATCGGACAATATGTTGAGTTTATGGGTAGCCACCTTTGGATCAAGTCCTGGCATATCCTCATAATTTCACGCAAAGACATCGATGTATTCTTTTATCAGCTGGATAACTTCTTCCCTTTCAGCTGGGGAAAGATTGTTACTGATAAATATTGGCTTTGGCAAAAGTTTATCCCCAACATTGATCTGGATAACTTCGTCTTCAGTGGGAGGTTCTCTCTACTCAAAGCGGAACTCCCATTGTGTATCCATTTGTCGAGCCCAGGAGTCATTCTCAAACGGCTCAGGTTCTTGTTCGTCTGCTTCGAAGGAACCAGCCATGTTCACTGATAATGTTCGTTCGAGATCCTCAGATGAGTCAGAGGGTGACGAGCTGTCTTGCAGAGAGGGAAAGATATCCTCGTTCGACTCGGAAGTTTCAAGGGAGGTGGCATACCCTAACCCGAAACGAGTTTGTTGATAGTGGGGATCGCCGTGCAGCGGTATTCGTCTGCCTTTTCCGTAGTTGAGACCTGGTTTCAGCTTCAAGTCATAGCCCATGCTTTGCATGATCTTTAAAGCTCGCGGGATGTACCTGTGAACTTGCATTTTACCAGCATCGTCGTCGAAGGAATCTTCTTGTATAGTCGGTTTGTTGCACATGCGGCCGATGACTATTGGTTGCTGACCGCCACGGGCAGGCGGAACAACGAAGATAGAATTCTCGTGTGGTCCATATGTCGTGACGACATTGGATGATGATGCTACTTCCCATACGTACGGATGATAGGAATCTATAGCTGCCAAGAATTTCTGTGCTATAGGCTCTATATCATCATGGGGAGAGGATTCCTGATTTGGAATCTGAGCGTCGATATACTGGAAAATGGGTCCTTTATTATCATCGGAAACCGCATTCCTGGTTGTATTTACATCAGTCGGCTGCCTGTCGCGCCGAAGATTGATGACCAAGGGTGGAGGCTTCTGGTTCAAAGTGATCACTAGAGGATGCCCTCCTCTTCCTGACCTGGTTTTGTTCAGGTGGATAGCCATAGGCTCTATGGCTTTCGGATGAGTGGTTCGTCCTTTTACCTTGATTGACAGAGGTTGTTCGACAGCGGGTTCTTCTGGCTTCCGGTGGGATTCCTTCTCTGCCTCGTCTGAAACTTCTTTCGTACAGTCCTGAGAGTACAACACGACATCAGAATAGTAAGATTCTACTCCTTTAAATGGGTTCAGGTCAGCAACCTCCGTCTGTACCGCTCTTTGAGTGTCTACATATTTGAAGCATTGATGTAGAGTCGAAGGAACGATGTTGTGGTCGTGGATCCAAGGTCTACCCAGCAGAATGTTGTAGGATACCTCTGAATCGATGACATAACATGTAGCCACCGATCTGAGGTCCCCAATCTGGATCTTCAGACGAATTTTTCCCAATGGCTTGCTTCTCCGAGCGTTGAAGCCCACGATTGTGGTGGTGGTGTAAGCCAACTCGCTGGTGGGGATCCTCAGTGGTCTGAGCAGACTGTGAGGAATGATGCTGATTGATGATCCCGGATCGATGTGAATCCGATCGACCTCCATGAAACCGATGTATCCGGTGTAATAGAGGGGTCTGTCGTGCCTGTTATATTTTAATAGCATGTCATCTTGAGTGAAAGTGATGTTCGGGACCACCTCCATCACACTACGGCATTGAGGGCACGCCACTGGTTCTTCGTCAGGGGACTTGAGCTGGGTCAAGTATGCTTCCGCCTGTATCAGTGCTTCACTCAGGGCTAGACGAGTGTCTTGGGAGAGCCTGAGTAGCTCGAAGATGGACAACCTGGCTGGTGTATTGGCTACTTGGGCCAGGATATCGAAGTTGTAGGGCTTCTCTAAACCTTTGATTTGAATATTTTTCAAAGGTTTGTCGAAGCGTACTTCCTTTTGCTTCCCCCTGTCCGCCGAAGTTGGTCTCGAAGGACCGGCCTCTGGTACGACGGGCTCTGGTTCTGAAGGTTTGGCAGCTGAAACGTCTGCCGGTGCATCTTCCTGACTAGCTCCGTAGTCCTCGAGGTAAGCTTTTCCTGAGAGGGTTGCATCCAATACCTCGTCTTCGTCTGACGTCGAAGAAGTCACAACCATATGGCATGGTTTGCATTTAGAGCTCTCTCAAGACTTAGCCTTAGTAGCTTTAGTCTCTTTCTCGAGCTCTGACACCAAATCGGGATAAATCCACATAATCTTGCCCTGTCGGGTAGTTAGGGGTACCAGGTCATGATTTTGACCCCTAGCCGGAGGGAGATTGACGATGTTCATTGTTGTCCGAGAAATAGGTGTCACACCGTCCGGGACTTCTTGGGGAGGCAGATTGCCAAATTGCAGAGAGATCATGTTGGCTGTGACCGTCTTCTCGCTATTGTGCTAAGAGATGGCCTTAGCGTCGATCAACTCCTGGATCTTCCTTTTTAGTATGTAACACGCCTTTGTTGGGTGGTGTACGTATCTGTGGAAGATGCAGTACTTAGGATTGTTAGTACTACCGACTTCTTGGGGCCGCCTTTGCTCCGGAAGGGTGATCTTGCCGCTCTTGACGAGACACTCGAATATGCTCGGAATATCATCGTCGTCAAAAGAGTATACTTCAACGGGCCTGGTAGTCCCTGGTCTCGTCTGCGTGGTAGCCGCAGTCTTTTGTCTGGACGTATTGATTGTCAGGGATTCCTTCCCTTTGGAACCACGGGGATGGTCGTTGTTGGGAGATGACCTCTTGCCTCTGTCGGAGGCAGAGATCATGATGCCATTGTCACGCGCCTTCCGACTGTTATCCTCGGCGGCCACCGCTGAGATGATGAATGAGGGTCAATCATGGAACTGATATGGTCCTGTGAATACCGAGATAACGGGAAGAAGGTTCTTCCGGCAAATGTCCACCAATGCCAAGTCTGGAACTCCGGGAGGCATTTGCAAAGTGGCGTGACGAAAACGTTCGATGAAAGTACGAACGTCCTCTTTCTCCTTCTGTTTTACTTCAATGAGAGAGGACATAGACATGTCCAACCCTTCCTCGTAGAATCGTGTGAAGAATAAAGCCTTGAAGTCTTCGAAGGATGAAATGCAGTTGTCCGCCAGGCTACGGTACCACTGATAAGCTACCCCCGAGAGACAGCCTTTGAACACCCGAGTGAGGAGGGCGTCATTCCCTTGTAATAGCACCGTCATCATACTGAAGTAGTTCATGTACTGACTTGGTGACGTTTTCCCTTCAAACAGAGCCATGGTCTGTGGTTTGTATCTCGGAGGAAAAGGGACCTCTTCCCAGATGGCCGGGTAAGGCTGGTTGATTCCCAGTTTCTTTAGCTGATCTTTGTGCTTCAAGGCATCAAACTGGGCTTTCAACTCCCGTACTGCTTGCATCAGATTTTCAGCCAGTAGCGAGACCTCGGAGTGGTACGGAATCGGTTGTATCGCGACTCCAACAGGAGATAATACATTCTCCGAGTGAGGAAGCGGAGGAACTGCTGACTCCTGGTCTAGAGCAGGCTCTTGGATCATGTTGGATGGTGGTAAGTCCACCCTCACACGTATCTGAGTTGGAGGGACCGCTGTTTGAGCCATAGCAGCTGCGTGTTGGGTCAGCATCATCTGGTGCATGTTCTCCATCATGGATTGCATTTGTTTCAGAGACGTCTCCAGTATAGTGATGCGTTGTTCCGCGCTTCCTGACGGCGAAGCTTCCTCGTGTTCATCTCCAATGGCATAAACTCCCATCTCCCTGGGTGTCATTGAAGGATTAGTATAGGTCGCTGTAGAAGTTGACTCTATACTTTCAGCATCTGACTCGGGGGACTGGCGACCCCCAGCATCGGAATCAGAAGAGTATGAAGCCGGCTGTCGTGACTTTGAACGGGTGTTTTGGAACACCCCAGCTTCAGTATTTCTAAGGAGCTGGTTGAATCTCCTTCGGCTTGGAGTTCTAGAGGGATACCATCTTTAGCTTGATCGTCCTCTAGGTATGTGTGAAGCCATGTTCACCGATGTATGTGTGGGGCCTTCTCCTTGGGAAGACGGAGAGTAGTTTAACCGGTAGAAGACCGACCGTCTTGCTTCAGAACAGCAACAATTAACTACAATCCTATGACTATTACAATGGTGCTCGCTAGGAGGCGTAATAGACATGCTGGAAGATCCTCCATCCTTGCATTTCTGGATTATATATGTACGCAGGTCAGGAGAATTTATAGAAGAAGAAGACTGCTTGTTCCTTCTATTCACTGCAGTGGCCATGCGGATGTTGGGAACCCCAGTTTTGTCACTACCACATTTTCTAGGAAAGGGTATTTTGGTAATTTCCTATTTAAAGAAATATTGTGCAAGGTAAATAATTTTTGTTGTATTATTTAATTATTGTTGGATGTTATTTAATTATTTTGGACTTATTTTAGTGGACCCAACTAGTTTAGTTTGGACCCATGGACCAACATGAATTAATTAGTTAGACTTGGCCCATTTAGAAAGCCCAAAGTTAAGGAGATGGATTAAATTAATTAAATGATTAGACTAGAAGCTTCCTTCCTTAATTATTTCTTCATGAGAGGCCCCAAGGGGTACATTGGACATTTTACAATTGCTTGGGGGAGGGGCTATGGCTGGCCTATTAAAGAGGGGAGAAATTTCTCTCTCCTCTCATTCTCATTCCAAATCTAGATCTAGAATTTCCCACTCCCAAATTCCCTCCATTCCCAATCCAATTCCCTACCAAATTCATTCCAAATTCTTCCCAATTCACCATTAGAGAAGGAGGAAGCAAGGATCTAGAAGAAGGAAGCAAGGATCTACAAAGAGGAGCAAGGATCTACAATTTGGAAGCAAGTTCATCTCAATTGGAGGTTTCATTGGGAATCCATCTCCCAATAGGTATAATTCAGATTTTCCCATTTAAATAGCTTCTAAATCTGAGATTTAATCATGTAAAATTAACCTATATGTATGTAGTACCCATAGGACTTTGTTTTGTGTTCATAGGAGACCCATGGAGAAAGTTATGGTGCTTTTTGTGTCAATTTTGTTGGAATTCCGAATTTATATTTTTTGTGTGTGTCAATTGATCCTATAGATCAATTGAACATGAGATTTGTGTTTGAGGCTAGTGTCGTGTCCATATTGGGATACTTGTGGTTCGTATCCCAACTATTTGGTGATACGTGTCATTTGGGGGTTTTCCTCCGACACGGGGCTTTGAACATGTCGTATTTTGACACGGACACATAGATCTACTTTTGACGCTTTGATTTGTTCATAAATATTATTTGTGATTTGTTTGTGTCCTTCGGGGTGCATTTGGTTGTGTGTTGGACTCGTGTCGCATGCGTATCCTAGATCTAGTGGGATACGGTGAGATACTCTCCAATTGTGTGTATTTTTGCATGGATCTAATTAATGGTGGTTCAATTCTTCATTTATAATTAGTATATATATATGGATATTAAATATTTATTTTGTGTATTTATTATAGTAATTATTGTAGCATGGATCTATATTTTGGGTGTGCTAATATAATGTACAATATAATATGTAGCTTTCTTGCATGCAAATATATATGTTACTACTTGTTAAATAATATAATTTATACATAAAATATTTTATAAAATATATTTGTATGTTTAATTGTGTAATTATATTATTTATAATTATTATGTAATTATTTGGATATTAATGTAAATATTTTAGGTGTGCTTCTAGCCATGTAAATTATATGTTCTTTGTTAAATATTTGAAGGTATAAGTTTATGTGTATATTAATATATATATGTATATTTTTGTATTAATGGTTTATATATATATATATATACTATTTTATATATTCTGTTTATATATATATATTGTTTTATATATTCTGTTTTTATATATATAATTATATATATATATAACTTGTTTTAGTGACAGTGAATTAATGACAGTAAAAACTGTCATTAATTAGCCGACTAATAGCAGCCGCTGTAGCCTTCGGGCAATTAATGACAAACCTGTCATTAATTGCAGCAGCGGGAAACAGCAGCTTTTCTGCGACGTTTTTCCGCGACAGTTTAACTGTCAGCGAAAACCAAAGCAGTGGCAGTTTATTATTTGGGTTTAGGTGACAGTCCTTCGGTGACAGTCCCGACTGTCACTATTTAAACTGTTTTGATTTAATCCTATTTTATTCACTATTTTTCAATGACGCTTTGACAGATTTAATGTATATATTATATATTATAATTGTATATATATATATATATGTATATATATATGTGTGTTTTGTGAGGAATAATAATTGTAATAATATATTATGTTATTTATATAAATGTTGGGTTGTATATATATTATTTTAGGGTATATATTAATTATATTATTAGTATACTTTGTGTGAGTTCTTTTTGAATCTAATTTGATTCCTAAATTATTGTAGTTTATCTCTATATTATTTTATAGATGTCTTGTGAGGTTGACTTTGGGTTTGACCATGTTTGACTTTAGTGGACTTTAGAGTTGACCATAGTTGACTTTTGACTTAGAATTGACTTATTGACCTAGGAGTTGACTAGTTTGACTTGTTCTCTTTCCGGGACCTTATTTTAATGTGGTATTCCATATCTAGGTCTTCGAGGCACCGAGTCAGACATTTGTGAGACTGTTCATTGGACTTCAGGCGAGTACATTCTCTGATAGTTTCTCATTTATGATATCCTCTATGTTCGTTGTATCTAGTGTAGATATACATGTTCTCTTGACACTATGGTTACACGGATTGGTATATCCGGATCTCGTCATGAGATGTTATTCCTTGGTATATGGTGTATATGGTGCAAGTATTGTTTCATTGGTTATCTTGTACATGTACAGACACCGATTCTCGGGGAGACTAGCTATCTTCTTGGAAAATCTAGTGCCATAACGTACCGTGGTTGGATCTATTATACCAGTCGGGGTGGGGAGTATTTTAGTGTAGATATGTGATCATACCCTCCTTGTGCATGTCTTGTTCCTTGTGAGTGTTGATCATACACCGCACGTATAATCAGCCAGGCCATTATACTCTTGTGCAAGTTTCTAAGCCGATCACATGTTAAAGCTAGTACTCACACACTTAGTCATTAGTATTCTTGTTCCATCAGCATATTGTTCATTATTGTATTTCTTTCCAGTATTTCCTTATTGTCTATACATTCTTGTATCTATTTATGCATCTTGTTTATCCACAACTATTTACTGTTACATAGTTTTTATCATTATTTGAGAACTGCTGTTAGGGTTGTACTCTGCTCCTTTTCTGACTGGATATATTTTTCCAGATGACACTGAGGAGTACCCTACCTATTATGGACCCCAGGATGTTGTGGGTTTAGATTCTGAGACCCTGGCTCAAGTGGGACTTATCCCAACTGAGACAGTTGACCCTGGAGTTGTAGCTTTATAGTTTTGTAGTATTCTTTTGTACTGGATTTGTCTCCAGCATATTTCTGTATTTTTCTTCAGACTCATTGGTGTATTATTTTAGACTCATGAGTTGTATTGTGACTATTCTATTCTTATCTGATTCGTGTTCATTCTATCTTAGTTCTGTGATTGAGTACACTATCTTTTGGTGGTTCATTATATTAGATAGACTTTCTAGACAGCGTTCTACCGCCGATTCTGCGGCGTAGGCTGGGCGTTGTTTCCGACTAGTACCCTTACCCCGGGTGCGGGTCATGACACGTTTTTGGTGGTGGCCCATACAGGTCTAGCTTCACAAGTATGTGATGTCGTGGTCGTACGACAACTTAGTTGTACTACTGCGAGCCTGCAATAGGATATAGGATATAGGCTGAGATACTCAATCACATCTAGGAAAATTCTTTTGATTCAACTATTCTCCTTTGACATTGATACTTGAACCCTTAAACTGTCCTTTCCTTGATGTCTTACATCATGTGCCATATTGATCCTCATTCCGTCTTTTTATGAGACATACTCGGAGATACTTGCGGAGGCACGCAAGGTTGAGCGGGATCTGGGTTTAAAGACCAAGAGAGACCGTGATTCTTTTCTGGGGGCCAACGGCAGTGCAGTATCTGCCAAACGTCCTCATTTCCAGTCCAGACCTTTCCAGCAGCCACAGCAGAACCAGACTCCAGCTAGAGCGCCTTTTCACCAGGCACCTCAGCAGCAGAGACAGTTACAGCAAGCTCTATGCAACTTCTGCAAGAAGCCCGGCCACATCTGGGAAGTTTGCAGAAAGAGGGTAGGAGTTTGTTTGTATTGTGGTACTGAAGGGCATCAATTGAGGGAGTGTCCTCGTCGTGCAGTTCAGGGAGCAGCTCCAGCTCCGAGGGCACAGATGAGACCACCTGCAGCACAACCGAGGGGACCGCTTCCGACACAGCAGCAGCGTTTTGTCCAGCATCAGCAGCAGGGAGGTGCTCGGCAGGGACGAGCGTTTGCTATGACAGTCGAAGAGGAGGAACCCACCGGAGATGTCATCGTAGGTTCTATTCTTCTTGATTCCATTCCAGCTTTAGCTTTGTTTGATAGTGGTGCTTCCCATAGTTTTGTATCTGTTTCTTTTGCTCTAAAGCATGGTTTGGTAGCTGAGTCTTTGCTTAGGACTTGCAAGATCATGACCGGGGGAGGCATTATCCTGGTTAATGATATTTGCAAAGATCGGAGAGTTACTCTAGGAGGCCGGGAGTTGAGTGCGTGTCTACTTGTAATGCCACTTCCGAGCTACGATATTGTACTCGGGATGGATTGGTTGAGTAGGCACCGTGCTAGCATAGATTGTAGAGGAGGTAGAGTTTGTTTGGTTCGCCAGGAGAGCCAGAGTTCGAGTTTGCTAGAGGAGCTGCAGAGCAGGAAGAAGGCATTATTTGTGGAGCTATGGTGGAAGACAAGGAGTTGCCGCATCCGTTGATAGCAGAATTTTTGGATGTGTTTCCTGAAGAATTGCCAGGATTGCCGCCAGATCGAGATGTTGAATTTTCTATAGACTTGGTGCCAGATGCAGAACCGATTTCGCAGCATGTCTATAGAGTAAACAACAGCGAGCTGGTCGAGTTGAAGAAGCAGGTGGACGAATTACAGGATAAGGGGTTTATCAGATCGAGTTCTTCACCATGGGGAGCCCCGGTATTGTTTGTACCGAAGAAGGATGGATCGGTGCGCATGTGCATTGATTACAAGGCTTTGAATAATCTCACTATCAAGAATAAGTATCCTTTGCCACGGATTGATGATCTGTTTGATCAGTTGAGTGGTGCCAAGGTATTTTCTAAGATAGATTTGAGATCAGGCTACCATCAGGTGAAGGTGAAGCCGGAGGATATACCGAAGACTGCTTTTAGAACTCGGTATGGTCAGTACGAGTTTATGGTGATGCCGTTTGGTTTGACTAATGCACCGGCGGTATTTATGAACTTGATGAACAAGGTGTTCCACCAGTACCTTGACAAGTTCGTGGTGGTGTTCATCGACGACATACTCATATACTCGAGGACACCGGAGGAGCATGAGGAGCATTTGAGGATTGTGTTGGATGTGCTGAGGAAGGAGAAGCTGTATGGAAAGTTGTCCAAATGTGAGTTTTTCTTGGACAAGGTAGAATTCTTGGGGCATGTTGTGACTGGTGATGGTATTTCAGTGGATCCGAAGAAGATTTTAGTAGTGGAATCTTGGAAGACTCCGAGTTCGGTAGCAGAGATCAGGAGTTTCTTGGGATTGGCAGGCTACTACAGAAAGTTTGTGCAAGATTTTTCGAGGATTGCCGAGCCGATGACCAGACTCACAAGGAAGGATGTGGAGTTTGTTTGGACGGAAGATTGCCAGGCCGCTTTTGAGGAGTTGAAGAAGAGGTTGACGTCTGCTCCTATTTTGACATTGCCATCAGGGTCCGGAGGTTTCACTATTTATAGTGATGCATCGGGAAAGGGTTTAGGTTGTGTTCTTCAGCAGCATGGGAAAGTGATTGCCTATGCATCCAGGCAATTGCGTCCTCATGAAAAGAACTATCCTACCCATGATTTGGAGTTGGCAGCTGTCATATTCGCCCTGAAGTTGTGGAAACATTATTTGTACGGAGAGCGTGTGGAGATCTTCACAGACCACAAAAGCTTGAAGTACGTTTTCACGCAGAAGGAGTTGAACATGAGGCAGCGTCGGTGGTTGGAATTGATGAAGGATTTTGATATCTCTTTGCAATATCATCCTGGGAAAGCCAATGTAGTTGCCGATGCTTTGAGCAGGTATCCGGTAGCTATGTTCTTGACGCAGGATCGATATTTGTTGGAGGACTTGGAGAGCTTGGGCATTGAGGTAATTGTTCCGGGTGGTGCTATGCAGATGTGGGGATTGCAGATACATTCAGATTTGATGGATAGGATCAAGGCAGCACAGTATGATGATGTATCTTTGAGGAGTATCAGAGCTCAGGTGAGAGCAGGATTGGAGGATGATTTCACTATTGCAGAGGATGGATCCTTGAGGCATGGAGTTAGATTGTGTGTGCCTAGTGGGGAGTTGCGCGAGGAGGTATTGCAGGAAGCGCATCGCTCTCAGTATTCCATATATCCAGGTGCTAACAAGATGTATCGGGATATGCGAGAGAGTGTGTAGTGGTATGGCATGAAGAGGGAAGTGGCACAGTTTGTATCCAGATGCTTAGTGTGCCAGCAGGTGAAAGCCGAGAGGCAGAGGCCAGGAGGTTTACTTCAGCCATTACCCATTCCAGAGTGGAAGTGGGAACACATTACTATGGATTTTGTGTCCGGACTACCACGATCTCCAGGAGGGAAAGACGCGATTTGGGTCATTGTTGATAGATTGACCAAGCCGGCCCACTTTTTGCCTTTCAAGGTGGGTTTGTCTACGGAGAAGCTGGCAGAGATGTATGTGAGGCAGATCGTTAGGATACATGGAGTTCCCGTCAGCATAGTCTCAGATCGAGATAGTCGTTTCACTTCTCATTTCTGGAGGAGTTTGCAGGAGAGTTTGGGCACTCAGCTCAAATTCAGTACTGCATATCATCCCCAGACAGATGGGCAGTCAGAGAGGACTATTCAGACTCTCGAGGATATGTTGCGCACTTGTGTACTAGATTTTGGAGGTTCTTGGGAGGACCATCTCCATTTGGTAGAATTTGCTTACAACAACAGTTACCAGGCCAGTATAGAGATGTCACCTTTTGAAGCTCTATATGGTCGGAGGTGTCGTACTCCTTTGTCTTGGGACGATGTTGGAGAGAGAGTTTTGCTTGGGCCAGAGATGGTTGTGGATGCAGCAGAGAAGGTTCAGTTGATCAGAGACAGACTTCGAGTGGCACAGGACAGACAACGGCATTGGGCCGATAGCCATCGGAGACCCTTGGAGTTTGAGGTATAGTTTAGATTTTATTTTGTGTGCTTGTTCTTGGTTGTTTGTTATAGATAAGTTCTTAAGGTGGTGTTTTGTTCTAGGTGGGTGGTTTGGTGTTTCTGAGGATTTCTCCGACACGAGGCACGATTTGCTTCGGTGGAGGCGGAAAGCTTAGTCCGCGATTCATTGGACCTTTCACTATTCTAGAGAGGGTCGGTGCAGTTGCTTATAGACTAGACTTGCCACCTGCATTGGAGGGAGTGCACAACGTGTTTCATGTGTCGCAGTTAAGACGATACGTGGCAGATCCTAGTCATGTATTGGATCACTCAGAGATAGAGGTGGGCCCTACTCTTAGCTATCCAGAGCAGCCAGTTGGAATTCTGGATCGGAGAGAGAAGGTGCTGAGGAACCAGACTATTCCTTTGGTGCGCGTCGCATGGAGGCATCACTCTCCGGGGGAGTCTAGCTGGGAGAGAGAGGATGACATGCGAGAGCGTTATCCATATTTGTTTGTACCTTGAGGTATGTTATTTCTAGTTATGTTCTGTTCATTGTTATGTTCTGTTCATTAGTTAGTTGTGATTCTTTAGTTCTGTTCTGTGATTTTCTGGGGGTAGTTTTCGTCTTTGAATTTCGAGGACGAAATTATTTTAAGGAGGGTAGACTTGTCACTACCACATTTTCTAGGAAAGGGTATTTTGGTAATTTCCTATTTAAATAAATATTGTGCATGGTAAATAATTTTTGTTGTATTATTTAATTATTGTTGGATGTTATTTAATTATTTTGGACTTATTTTAGTGGACCCAACTAGTTTAGTTTGGACCCATGGACCAACATGAATTAATTAGTTAGACTTGGCCCATTTAGAAAGCCCATAGTTAAGGAGATGGATTAAATTAATTAAATGATTAGACTAGAAGCTTCCTTCCTTAATTATTTCTTCATGAGAGGCCCCAAGGGGTACATTGGACATTTTACAATTGCTTGGGGGAGGGGCTATGGCCGGCCTATTAAAGAGGGGGGAAATTTCTCTCTCCTCTCATTCTCATTCCAAATCTAGATCTAGAATTTCCCACTCCCAAATTCCCTCCATTCCCAATCCAATTCCCTACCAAATTCATTCCAAATTCTTCCCAATTCACCATTAGAGAAGGAGGAAGCAAGGATCTAGAAGAAGGAAGTAAGGATCTACAAAGAGGAGTAAGGATCTACAATTTGGAAGCAAGTTCATCTCAATTGGAGGTTTCATTGGGAATCCATCTCCCAATAGGTATAATTCAGATTTTCCCATTTAAATAGCTTCTAAATCTGAGATTTAATCATGTAAAATCAACCTATATGTATGTAGTACCCATAGGACTTTGTTTTGTGTTCATAGGAGACCCATGGAGAAAGTTATGGTGCTTTTTGTGTCAATTTTGTTGGAATTCCGAATTTATATTTTTTTTTTGTGTCAATTGATCCTATAGATCAATTGAACATGAGATTTGTGTTTGAGGCTAGTGTCGTGTCCATATTGGGATACTTGTGGTTCGTATCCCAACTATTTGGTGATACGTGTCATTTGGGGGTTTTCCTCCGACACGGGGCTTTGAATATGTCGTATTTTGACACGGACTCATAGATCTACTTTTGACGCTTTGATTTATTCATAAATATTATTTGTGATTTGTTTGTGTCCTTCGGGGTGCATTTGGTTGTGTGTTGGACTCGTGTCGCATGCGTATCCTAGATCTAGTGGGATACGGTGAGATACTCTCCAATTGTGTGTATTTTTGTATGGATCTAATTAATGGTGGTTCAATTCTTCATTTATAATTAGTATATATATATGGATATTAAATATTTATTTTGTGTATTTATTATAGTAATTATTGTAGCATGGATCTATATTTTGGGTGTGCTAATATAATGTACAATATAATATGTAGCTTTCTTGCATGCAAATATATATGTTACTACTTGTTAAATAATATAATTTATACATAAAATATTTTATAAAATATATTTGTATGTTTAATTGTGTAATTATATTATTTATAATTATTATGTAATTATTTGGATATTAATGTAAATATTTTAGGTGTGCTTCTAGCCATGTAAATTATATGTTCTTTGTTAAATATTTGAAGGTATAAGTTTATGTGTATATTAATATATATATGTACATTTTTGTATTAATGGTTTATATATATATATATACTGTTTTATATATTCTGTTTATATATATATATATTGTTTTATATATTCTGTTTTTATATATATAATTATATATATATATAACTTATTTTAGTGACAGTGAATTAATGACAGTAAAAACTGTCATTAATTAGCCGACTAATAGCAGCCGCTGTAGCCTTCGGGCAATTAATGACAAACCTGTCATTAATTGCAGCAGCGGGAAACAGCAGCTTTTCTGCGACGTTTTTCCGCGACAGTTTAACTGTCAGCGAAAACCAAAGCAGTGGCAGTTTATTATTTGGGTTTAGGTGACAGTCCTTCGGTGACAGTCCCGACTGTCACTATTTAAACTGTTTTGATTTAATCCTATTTTATTCACTGTTTTTCAATGACGCTTTGACAGATTTAATGTATATATTATATATTATAATTGTATATATATATATATATATATGTGTGTTTTGTGAGGAATAATAATTGTAATAATATATTATGTTATTTATATAAATGTTGGGTTGTATATATATTATTTTAGGGTATATATTAATTATATTATTAGTATACTTTGTGTGAGTTCTTTTTGAATCTAATTTGATTCCTAAATTATTATAGTTTATCTCTATATTATTTTATAGATGTCTTGTGAGGTTGACTTTGGGTTTGACCATGTTTGACTTTAGTAGACTTTAGAGTTGACCATAGTTGACTTTTGACTTAGAATTTATTTATTGACCTAGGAGTTGACTAGTTTGACTTGTTCTCTTTTCGGGACCTTGTTTTAATGTGGTATTCCATATCTAGGTCTTCGAGGCACCGAGTCAGACATTTGTGAGACTGTTCATTGGACTTCAGGCGAGTACATTCTCTGATAGTTTCTCATTTATGATATCCTCTATGTTCGTTGTATCTAGTGTAGATATACATGTTCTCTTGACACTATGGTTACACGGATTGGTATATCCGGATCTCGTCATGAGATGTTATTCCTTGGTATATGGTGTATATGGTGCAAGTATTGTTTCATTGGTTATCTTGTACATGTACAGACACCGATTCTCGGGGAGACTAGCTATCTTCTTGGGGAATCTAGTGCCATAACGTACCGTGGTTGGATCTATTATACCAGTCGGGGTGGGGAGTATTTTAGTGTAGATATGTGATCATACCCTCCTTGTGCATGTCTTGTTCCTTGTGAGTGTTGATCATACACCGCACGTATAATCAGCCAGGCCATTATACTCTTGTGCAAGTTCCTAAGCCGATCACATGTTAAAGCTAGTACTCACACACTTAGTCATTAGTATTCTTGTTCCATCAGCATATTGTTCATTATTGTATTTCTTTCCAGTATTTCCTTATTGTCTATACATTCTTGTATCTATTTATGCATCTTGTTTATCCACAACTATTTACTGTTACATAGTTTTTATCATTATTTGAGAACTGCTGTTAGGGTTGTACTCTGCTCCTTTCCTGACTGGATATATTTTTCCAGATGACACTGAGGAGTACCCTACCTATTATGGACCCCAGGATGTTGTGGGTTTAGATTCTGAGACCCTGGCTCAAGTGGGACTTATTCCAACTGAGACAGTTGACCCTGGAGTTGTAGCTTTATAGTTTTGTAGTATTCTTTTGTACTGGATTTGTCTCCAGCATATTTCTGTATTTTTTTTCAGACTCATTGATGTATTATTTTAGACTCATGAGTTGTATTGTGACTATTCTATTCTTTTCTGATTCGTGTTCATTCTATCTTAGTTCTGTGATTGAGTACACTATCTTTTGGTGGTTCATTATATTAGATAGACTTTCTAGACATCGTTCTACCGCCGATTCTGCGGCGTAGGCTGGGCGTTGTTTCCGACTAGTACCCTTACCTCGGGTGCGGGTCGTGACAAGTTTTCCCTGTGCCACCTGTGTACAACAGGTTGGCCATCTGGTTAGCGAATAATCCCTGAGGAGCTTGTTCTTCCGCAAACCGAGTCTGCTTTACGCTGTAGGAGTTCTTCCGACGTAATTTGGTGCTGTGCTCCGGCTGGCGGAGAGCCGAGGAGGCCCTCAGTCGGCCATCAGTTTCTCGCGTAATCCGGAGGGCGGGCAGATTGTACCCTTGCGGGCGTGAAGGCCGAGAATTTGAGCAGTCCGCCGCTTGCTTTCCCTTGCGTGGGTTGCAGGGATCATCTGCTTCTCCACAGAGGGCAGATGCATTTTTACACGCGGAGCGTGTTTGGATCTTCTGATTTGGCGCTAAGGCACTGTCAAAAGTTTCGTCTATTCCGCCGAAGACGGGAGACTGAATCTCACGCGCAGGGCACGGGTGATACTTTTGGGTTGGCACTAAGGCCTTACCAGAAGTTTTGTCTATTCCGCCGAAGACGGGAGACTAAATTTTACGCGCAGGGCGCGAGTGATACTTCTGGGTTGGCACTAAGGCCTTACCAGAAGTTTTGTCTATTCCGCCGAAGACGGGAGACTGAATTTTATGCGCAGGGCGCGGGTGATACTTCTGGATTGGCACTAAGGCCTTGCCAGGAGTTTTGTCTATTCCGTCAGAGACGGGAGACTGAATTTCATGCGCGAAGCGTGAATTATACTTCTGGGTTAGCGCTGAGGCATTGCCAGAAGTTTTGTCGGCCCCGTCAGAGACAGGCGACTGAATTTTATGTGCAAGGCGCGGAGGGAGCAATGCTACAACCTCGTTGGTTGGAGAAATCAGAGAGTCGACAGGAATGGCAGTGGATGTCTTGGGCATTCAGACCTTGTGTAGCTTCCTGTTATCTTGAACGGAGAGAGAGTGAGAGCTACCCCTTGTCCGAAGCATGTCTTCGTAGGCAGACTGGTCGAACTGGACGACCAGTGTCTTCTTCACGGATCCCACGGATACCGCATCGTGTTGAGCAATCGCTTCCTCATCAGAAGAGAAAGACTTCCCCAGTAGAGTCGCCATCTTGTTTATTGTGATAAACGAAAGAATGTATATAAGACGTGGGTTTATACGAAACCCGTTTCTTTGGTTTACAAACAAGCTTGTACAATTAATCCTATACTAGGATGTGGGAGTACAATTTTTAAATCTGGGTAAATATTGCTATAGGTGTCTGATCTGCAGTCGATCACTTTAGCCCTTGGACCACACGATGGTGAAGAAGTGCCGTAGAAGACGGAAAGCAGCTTCGGAGGTTGCTAAGGAGAGTGGATGCACGATGCCAGAGTCGTTGATCGCTACTCCTTGCCTGAGCTCTGGATTCTTCTCTCTCTCAAGGACTCTTCGACCTCTCCAGAATTCGACCTTTGGTTTGATCTTTTCGGAAGTTCGACCTTCTATTTTTCTGACCTTGGTTCGAGTTTTTCGACCTGTTCCTCTATTGATAGAGGTCTCTATTTATAGAGTTTTTAGTGACAGTGACCACTCAGTCGGTATAGAAACCGAGTAGTGGAAAGTACAGCACCCTTTTACATAACGGTTAAAACAACTAATGCCTGTGTATAGATGATCTTTTGGATGAGCGTGTGGCGTGGGTCCAACTAAGGGACAAAACGCGTATAACTGCTGCGAAGATCACGACGTAGAAGCCACGTAGGTAGGTATCCCACGTGTAGAAGAGGTTGGCGTAGAAGCCAATGTCTGTCACCATGGCGTAGAAGCCAAGTAGGCATAGAAGCCAGGTAGGCGTAGAAACCTGATGGCATAGAAGCCGAGTAGGCACAGAAGGCCGAATGGGCATAGAAGCCGAGTGAGCATAGAAGCTGAAGAGGCGTAGAAGCCGAGCGGGCACAGAAGCTGAATGGGCGTAGAAGCTGCTGCGTAACGTGCCAGAGTGATGATGTGGATATCTCAGCCGGAATTATGGCTCTTGGAGATATAATCAAATCTCTCGCATTAAATGCAGAGATCCGCCATCATTCTGTGCATTAATTGCAGAGGCGTGTTCTGAAGGCCTGCCACCGTTCTGAGCATTAGGTGCAGAGACGTGCCTCGAGCCCTGTACGAAGAGCAGCTTTTGACGTGGCAGTCTGTTTGTCTTCCGCGAAGCGTAAACAGTTCACGTCTGCCTATGTAAAATAAGGCGGCGTATCCCCTTGTATGCGTAAAAGCAGTTTACGCAAAGAGGATGTCACTAAACGACGGTTCGGTGATATTTAACCAAATCCCCTGCATTAAATACAGAGATCCGCCATCATCCTGTTCATTAAATGCAGAGGCGTGTCCCGAGTGGTCTGCCACTATTCCAGCCGTCGTCTGGGTACTCGTACAGTACCTTTTGTCAGGAGTCAGACGTCAGGTTCACTGCGTGATTTGATAGGTTCATTTTGGGGAACACGAAGCGTTCCTCGTACGCTTTAATGCTGTATTGAAAGCATAGGAGTTTTATGCCATAGAGGCGATGAAGCACCCTGTCTACGCTGAAGCAGCTTGGACATACCGCACTTACGTGGATGTTCTTTTGAGCTTATATTGTACGCTGTGCTCAGTGGAAAAGTTCCGTTGCACACTTGATGGCTCTGAGGTCCCCTGTTTACGCTGCGCTGCATCACCATGCTGCGTAGAATCATCCAGCATATTTTTTATGCTTCTACAACAGCGCACAGGCGGCTCGTGGCTCTTTGTGACATGCGGTTGCAGTGGCTACAGCTTTCAGCGCCTGAAGGCGCTGTCTGCTATGTGCAGTACAGCGGCGCAGGCGGCTCATGCGCCTGATTTTTTTATCAGGCCGCATGAAAGATGAAATTCTCTTTAAATATATGCTCTCCTCTTTCATTTAGTAGTGGAAAAAAAATTAAGAAAGAGAGAAAAACCGATAGCACCAGCGGGACCTGCGGCAGTTTTTAGCATCCTTCCAAAAGAATCTTCTAAGTGATCCGAAGGTGACCAAGAGCGTTCCAGAAGTTCTCATGTGAACTTGCTGGATCCTGGGGGCAGATCTTTGTATAGCACGAATTTTTTATTGAGCTCGGGTGGTTTTGATCACCTCAGCAGGAGTTTCCTTCTTTCTATTTCTGTTATTGTTCTCGTTCTTCTCGGTATAGCGTCTGCGAACGTAAAGAGAAGGCGGTTTTCTGATTCCTGTTGTATTTGAATTTTCTTTGGGTTGTCAGTTTGTAACATGTTCTTTGTTTAGTGCTTCTATGGAGTTGTGTGTCACTGAAAAGGAACACTTGTGTGAATCTTAATCCACCAACTTCTCTTCTGGAGTTTGTAGAGACGAACTCTTGTGTGAGTCTCTACTTTATGGCTACCTCTTATTCTTTGATCTGACTTCGGGACTAATAATCTTAAGGCAAGATCCGAGTTAGAATGGAACCACTCAAACCTTCTCGATATTAGCTTTCACAAACTTGAGAAGTTTGATGGCGAATACTACAACATTTGGAAGAGAAAGATCTCATTGAATCTTTGTCTTGTCAAAATTGCTTATGTGTTGGTTGATCCTGAACCTACTATTCCCGAAGATGGAGGAGATCTTGTAGTTGGTGTGGCGCAGGACGTGAACTCTAAGTAGAAGGAAGACAACGACCTCTGCAGGTTATTAATTCTCAATGCTATGGATGACTCGATGGTGGAGTCCTACAGCAAGAAGAAGAAGGCATGAGATGTTTGGGAATCTCTTGAGAAGCACTACAAAACTGACAAAAAAATGTCTAAAATCTATCTCGTCGAGAAGTTCTTTACTTTGCAATTTGAGGACAAGAAGGTGATGTTACCACAAGTTAAGAAAATTCTGAAGATGCAGCATAAATTGGAGAAAATGGCATGAAGTAGGAGGACAAATTTATGGTGGAGGCTATTGTCACCAAACTTTCTTCAGGCTGGATCAAGTTCAAGACTGATATGTACCATAAAAAGATAGAGATTCAGCTCGAAGATCTTCTTCACTGGATTCACATTGAAGATGAAGCCATGGGGCAACTAAAATTGGACTCATTATCCAAGCAGTTTGCTGAGGCCAACATGGTACATGCTAGTGACTCTAAAGGGAGGCAGAAATCTCCCTATAAGAAGAAGAAGAAGAAGAAGAAGAAGAAGAAGAAGAAGAAGGACTTCAACTAGTTGAAGGTGATGTCGTCTCAGTTCAAGCCAAAACTGAAGACTGATGTGACATGCTACAACTATGGCAAGAAGGGTCACTACAAGAGCGATTGTAGGTCGAAGCCTAAACCCAAAGAGCAAAGTGAGCTTAACCTAGTTGCTATGATTGTGTAGGTTGAGTCACATGGCGTAGACACTGACTAGTGGGTGGACACTGGTGCATCTTGCCACGTGTGCTCTAAGAAGGAGTTGTTCGTCAAGTATGAGCCTACATCTGAGAAAGTCTCAATGACGGATAAGTCTCAAGTTGCAGTACTGGGGATCGGGACGGTAGTGATGAAGCTGACTTCTGGAAAGTCACTTACACTGGAGAATGTGAAGCACGTACCAATAATCATCAAGAATCTGGTTTCTGGGAGTCTGTTGTGCAAGACGAGCCTGAGAATGGATATCAATGTCGGTCAGATGGTGATGTACTACAAAGAAACATACTTCGAAAAAGCTTTCTGTACCGAAGGAATGTTTAAATTACAGCTTGTAACTCCTTCTGTTTGTATCAATGCAATCTCTACTTCTGTTTATTCTTTTGAGTTGTGGCATAATAGACTAGGACATGTGCATTATAAACGCATTAACAAGGTGTCGAGTTTAGGCCTTATCTCCAAATGTGGGAGTAAGAAGGTGGAGAAATGTGAAGTATGTGCACAGACGAAGATCGTCAGGAAGCCATTCAGAAGAGTAAACTGAAGTACATATCTTCTGGAGTTGGTACACTCAGATATCTGTGACTTCATGCAATTCTCCACAAAAGTCGAAATAAAGTATTTCATCACTTTTATTGACGACTTCTAAAGTACGCATTCGTATATCTTCTCAAGTCAAAATATGAAGTACGGAAAGTTCAAGGACTTCAAGGCTGAAGAAGAACGTCAAACCGGTCAACAACTCAAAAGATTCAGAAGCGATCGAGGCGGAGAATATTGTTCTTTGGAATTCGCATCATTCTGCAATAACCATAAAATTTTCAACGAAACGACTGCTCCGTATTCTCCCCAATATAATGGTGTAGCAGAAAGAAAGAACAGGATGCTGACAGAGATGATGAACTCCATGTTGCTAACAGCAGGACTTCCAAAGTGCTTCTAGGGAGAAGAAGCGCTTATGGCTATTCTGAATAGAGTACCGTTCACGACATCTGAAATTACTCCTCATTAACTCTGGTTCAAGGTCAGACCCAACTTGAATTTCATTCGAGTGTGGGGGTATCTGGCGTATGTGATGTCACGTCCCGATCTCCCGCAGGAATCGGCCATCCCCGCCGGGCACGAATTACCGTGCCAGTGCTCCCGTGGGACGATCGTTTCCATCGGGACGTAATACCGTACGAGCCTGGGGTTACGTCCGCACAAGGCAACATCGTTAAAGTTGTGGCTATCATCGAATCGATCGAGTATGCAGCGGAGGCACAGTGTTGCAAACAATAATCCATCTGAGTATACGGGACAAAGATCGAGGCACGAGATTCTCTGAATATAATGGTATCGTTCCATACATTATGTTCCTCTATATAAAGCAGCTCAAAATAATCGATACGTCTTAAGGCACCGAAACCAGATTTTCGGGTCCTGGGAATGAGGCACGACTATCGCTTCCTCGGACGATCCAGCACCTGCGAACAAGCAAACTGTTGGTGGGTCAGCACTTTGGAGAAAGTACCGGTGAGTCTAAAATCAACGAACAGAAGTAACATTCACTAAAACCAACACTAAGTAATTATGTTATAAAAATATTGTATTACTAGTGATCTTTTTAGTTTTATCTAGGTTCTTTACATGCAGTACAGGAACAGAGTCATATTATTTCTTTTGAAAACATATTTGAAATCAGAGTTCATGTTCGATAACATTCAAGCACACAAGACAAGTTTATTATTCTATTATCAGGGTGTGCACAGCGTGTCTCTTGAGCTATACTCAAAGACTCTAGGGATAATGTACCATCTAGAAACTATCCTTCTATCAAGCAAATAAGATGAACTTTCTATATGCTTTCGGTCCCCGAGAAACTCAGGATCAGTAGCGGTTATCTAGCTAACCAATGACTCTTTTATCTGATGCTATTAGCAGACTCATGGTTGCTCTTCACTAACATAATAGTAGCCGAGACCAAGGTTCAGCTCTGCACTAATAGCCATTGTCGAACCGATGCGAATGCATAACACACTATCAGATAAAATCTACGATGCAAACAAAATCAACAAGCAGACCATCTATCTCTTCTCTTCTATCTCTGTGCAGACTGGCTGCCATCTCTCTGAATCAAGTTCAAGCACAAAGTAGTTCTATCAAAATACAAGCGATAAGAAAATATGTTCAAGCAATCTCTTACTCTTTCTTATTAGCATAGCAATGGTTCTTCTATTGACAAGCATTCAAGTTCAAGCTAAGCATGCAGTTCTATTATTCATGCAACGAAAATAATAATCTTCTTAGCAACAGGCATTATAAAACTCAGATTTATTATTAAGGCATAAAAGAATCAGAGAATGAAGTTCTGCCCACTAACCTAGACCAGTCATCTTCTGGTTCAACAAGGATCTCTTAAGGAAGATATCATTTTTGAGTCAGCAAACCGATATCCCATGTACATACTGCCAACGCGGAGCAGGGCACTACATACTTATCCACCAAGAAAAAGTTTCATCCACGAAACTACAAGGAGAAACTCTCGATATCCAGAGCAGCGATAGTCCTCATCCCTCACCATCCTCAATTAAAAACTCTAGTATTCAGAACTCAATAAAACTCTAGCCATCAATAACAAGCATAAAAATCACAAGTCTCAAGCAATAAATCAAATCCAGAAAACTTTTGCACGCATCTTTGAGAATATCTATGGACTTATTGTATGGAACGTTTAACTCAGCAACGATATCAATGAACAAGGAATCTCATTTAAGAATAAAAGCAAAATGAGCGTAAGGCCAGAAGATCGAGTTGATCTGATACCATTCTGTCACGTCCCGATCTTCCACAGGAATCGGCTGTCCCCGCCGGGCGCGAATTACCGTGCCAGCGCTCCCGCAAGATGATAGTTTACATCAAGATGTGATGCCGTGCGAGCCTGGGGTTGTGCCCGCACAAGGCAACATCGTTAAAGTTGTGGCTATCATCGAATAGATCGAGTACGCAGCGGAGGGACAGTGTTGCAAACAATAATCTATCTGAGTATATGGGGCAAAGATCAAGGCACGAGGTTCTCTGAATACAATGGCATCATTCCATACATTATGTCCCTCTATATAAAAGTAACTCAAAACAATCGATACAACTCAAGGCATCGAAACTAGATTTTTGGGTCCTGGGGATGAGGCACGACTATCGCTTCCTTGGACGATCCAGCACCTACGAACAAGCAAAATATTGGTGGGTCAGCACTTTGGAGAAAGTACTGGTAAGTCTAAAATCAACGAACAGAAGCAACATTCACAAAAACCAACACTAAGTAATTATGTTATAATATTACATTACTAATGATCTTTCTAGTTTTACCTTCATGCAGTACAGGAACGGAGTCATATTACTTCTTTTGGAAACATCTTTGAAATTAGAGTTCATGTTCAATAGCATTCAAGCACACAAGACAAGTTTATTATTCTATTATCAGGGTGTGCGCAGCGTGTCTCGTGAGCTATACTTAAAGACTCTAAGTATAATGCACCATATAGAAACTATCCTTCTATCAAGAAAATAAGATGAACTATCAATATGCTTTCGGTCCCCGAGAAACTCAGGATCAGTAGCGGTTATCCAGCTAACTAATAACTCTTTTATCTGATGCTATTAGCAGCTGTGACTCATGGTTACTCTTCACTAACATAATAGTATCCGGGACTAAGGTTCAGCTCTGCACTAATAGCCATTTTCTGACCAATGTGAATGCATGAAACACTATCAGATAAACTCTACGATACAGACGAAATGAACAAGTAGACCATCTATCTCTTCTCTTCTATCTCTGTGCGGACTGGCCGCCATCTCTCTGAATCAAGTTCAAGCACGAAGTAGTTCTATCAAAATACAAGCGATAAGGAAACATGTTCAAGCAATCTCTTACTATTTCTTATTATCATAGCAATGGTTCTTCTATTGACAAACATTCAAGTTCAAGGTAAGCATACAGTATTATTTTTCATGCAATGGAAATAATAATGTAAACCCCCTCGACCAATTCAGGGTTCATTGGAATTAAATCAGGGGACTAGGATTAATTTGGAATTAATTAGGACTAATGTGCGTCAATTATACATCTTAATATACCCTGACGTTTCTTCGAGGTTGGAGCACCACCCCAGTAGTTATCTTCCACCCAAGGTCACGAACAACTCTTAGACATGCCAGACTACCCCCTGACCCTTGTGCAACCTTAGATACTCGTCATTGCGTCTCACCTTAGCTACACAATGTCTGTTAATTTTGCCTTGTGCATTCATTATTAATTTAATTAATTTGGGGCCAATTTTATCTCAAACAGGACCTGACCCAGCCCATGAACACTTTCATGTGGACCAACCCCCACTCCCTCGAGCCCTGGCCGGCCCAAACCCCGAGGCTAGCCCATAAACTCCATCACCATATAAATACGCAAATCCCCTTATGGGAAACCCTAAAACTCTTTTCTCTCCACCACCCTAAGGAAACCCTAGCCGCAACCCTACTTCCCTGACGAGATCACCCCCACCCGATCGCCAAACCACCGCCTCTAGCACCGCCTGACACCGCCGGCACTGCCCTCCCCGACTGGACAGTCCCAGCCGCCCGACCACCCAACACACCCGCCAGCACCACCATCTCCTCCACCATCCCCGACTTCCCCCATTGGAGCCGACCCCTTAGCCGCTGTCGACTGCCCTCGACCGCCTCTAACACCTCCAACCACCATTGGTCAGCCGACCCCGACGTCCCCCACGACCCGACCACCCCCAGGCACAGCCCCAACCGCCTGTCGCCGCCGCTAGACCTGTGCAGCCGCTGCTGCGACAACTGCAGCTGCTGTTACTGCCTGCTACAGGTGCTGCCACTATCGTTGTTACCCTGCTGGACGCCGACCAGAACCATCCCCTCGCCGGAGTACACACCCTCGACGAGCACAGGCCCTCTCCAGTCAGCCACGTTGAGGTAACCACCCATATTCCCCACTTTCTCATGATATTGTCGTACGCGTAGCGTTGTATCGTCGTGTCGTGTCATTGCATGGACACGAGATAGTAATTCGAAAACCCTAATTGTGAATATATGTATGCCTGATCAGATTGCTTAATGACTAATAAGTTAGTGATCAATAACTTAGTGAATGTCCTCATAGCAGAAATTGTTATTAAAGACTTGTAATTCATCAATAAAACCTGGACATCAACAAGTATGCTTAATATGGATAATAAGGACCATTAATTATACTAAACGTAATTAGTTGGTGACTTATGACCTTAGTATTCTTACTGTCGCGGATACACGGTGACTGAAGACAGGGCACATGTGTATCTTAGCTACATGCACCCGCGACTCTGTATTCGACCGACCGTGATCCTTGCGTCAGTATCAAAGAGCAACGTAGTGTATATATTACTTAGTGTCTAATGCTGGATTGCTATATTATATTGGTGTGTTTAGGATCATTGGATCAGCCAGGAGACACCGCGGGAGCAGGCTATTGGCATTCACAGCTTGAGGACTCAGGCAAGATACCTTGCCATATTTACTATTTAATTTAAATTATGCACATGTTGTATTGTTATCTTGTTGCTTTCTTTTATACAACTGTACGCGTCCGAGATTGACTCAGGTGCAGTCGACGGATGCGTCGATGATTAGTGTACTTGACCTAGTCATTAGCAGACTCACCCCATTGGAGGATACTCTGATATCTTTCGAGACCTGACACTCTTACAAGTGTTAAATTGTGACATATTCATATTGGGATGCGGGTCCGCGTACTCGACTAGCTATCGGTGCGTGTGACGTGCATCACGGTTAGAACGTAACTCAGGAGTATTTTATTTATAGAGACTTAGCATATAGAAACGTGGTATGCACGTCGAGTATTCGACTTATGTATCTAAATTGGGTGGGGAGGACAACTAGTAGGCGTATGGGATACACACATTGGAATCCGTAGTATCCAGAGGAGCCACGGATACAATGACCCCCTTTATGCAGATTCCCCGTTCTTCGGAGCGGTATGGATATTATATTATTCAGATTCCCCATTCTTCGGAGCGGTATGGACGTTATATTATTCAGATTCTCCGTTCTTCGGAGCGGTATAGACGTTATATACTGTGCAGATTCCCCGTTCTTCGGAGCGATATGAACGTTATGCCTACACCTACTCATACGTAC
The DNA here is from genome assembly GCA_036927795.1 of Iris macrosiphon. Lineage (NCBI taxonomy): Eukaryota > Viridiplantae > Streptophyta > Magnoliopsida > Asparagales > Iridaceae > Iris > Iris macrosiphon. Next base: position 292,610,300 of record JAYESA010000005.1, read on the forward strand.
CAATGTTGTCCTCATATTGCATTCACTTAGATGGTTAGCACACCCCTTTATTGTATTTATTTTATACAGTATATATATATATGGCATGTTTTTATGTATCTTGTTATGTCCCTCTGAGGACCTGGTACCTTTCCAGATTTGGACGAGGCATATTACCCCACAGTGTACGGCCCAGGACAGGAGACGAGGTTCGCTACCGCGGAGGAGCTAGAGGTGCTACCGTCAGAGTTCCCGTGATCACTTGGTAGGCCTTCTGTCCAGGATTGGGAGCATCATTACCTAGTCAGCCGATGCCCTAGTCATTTTTCTTTTATCTATCATTTCAGTACTTTTATTTCGTCATAGTAGTGGGTTTGTTCCCACCAGGCATTCTTGGTTGTAGTATGATATTTTGAGATTGACGTTTATCTTTCAGCATTTATTACTAGTACATTCTTGCTATTTATATTGTGGATGAGATTAGTTTATCTGTTGTTCATTGATATGAGACATGTTAGTATTTAGGACAGCGTAGCACTCTTCGTTAGGATCCATTAAATTGGGATATCCTCGGAGATGTGACAGCTGGCTATTGCCACGTGACCTAGTTCCGTGTATTTTGGGACTGGGGCATGGCATGGTTTTAGTGGTGGCCCATGCAGGTTAAACTTATTCGCTTGTGGTGTGGTAACATGTCCAGCGAGCCTGCAATAGGATAAAAATTACTATGCCTCATCCACTTTGATTACGTCTTTGAACTTCCTTCGTATTACTTCTAAATATCTGTATCCTGTTTGCTTGATTCCGTACTCTTTTGACGAAGTCCTATCTCTTGCAGCAAGATAAACTTGCGCAGTAGACGAGGAGCACCCAGTGTCGCGGTGCCAACCGATACCACCCAAGGAGAGGAGGTACCCCAGGGACTACCTGGAGGACAACCACCAATACAGGCCCCGCTGATTCATTGGCACGAGACTTCTCAGGGCGATCCTACACAGTAGCCAGAGGGACAAACTTCCCAGACGATCCCTATGCAGCATTGTGAGGGCCAGACTTCAGGGGCTATGCCGATGCCACAGAACGAGAGGCCGACATCTGAGGAGACACCTACCGCGCAGCCAGAGGTTCCATTACCACCACCCCCACCTTATCCACCCAGATGCCACAATTAGACGGACAGCCACAGATGCTACAGTTCTTTCAGACTATGATACAAGCACAGTGGCATCAGACAGAGACGTTGAGACAGAGTTTGATGGCAGTACTAGAGAGGACACCTTCCACAACACCAGTACCAGCACCTCCACCAGCCCAGACAGGTGGCACTGTTAGATGGTTCCGACAGATGGGACCAGATACTTTCTCAGGCCACGAGACCGTAGAGCAGATTTTCGATTGGGTCGCCAACACGGAGATGCTACTAGAGGCTTCACAACTGCATCTAGACCTTTGGATGACCACAGTGAGGGCCCAACTGAAAGGCAACGCCCATCACTAGTGGGATTCTATTGAGCGCAGTGTAGGCAAGAACCAGACTTGGGACCAATTCCTAGAATACTTCAATATAAAGTATTTCCCAACTACAGTCAGAAATGCCCTGTACTCCCAGTTCCTACATCTAGAACAGGAAAATATGACTGTTGACGCCTATGACACGGAGTTCAGCCGCCTTAGCAGATTTGGTACCGTCCTGATACCCAATGATCTAGAGAAGGCCCAGAGATTCCATCACGGCCTCACTTTCGAGCTACAGAGGTATACCACCACGCAAGCGAGGATTTCTTATGAAGAGGTACTTGCAGAGGCGAGGATCCAGGAGGCCATTGCCAGAGGAGCTAGATGTTCCAGCACGACCACGCCAGCCAGAGTCTAGCCCGGAGCAGAAGGACCGATCCGTCGTCCTGGGGCACAGACATAGCAGAGAATAGCACCATACCAGCAAAATGAGCTTCCGTCTTGCAACTAGTGTAGTAAAAAAGGACATTACCAGAAGGACTGCCGAAAAAGACTAGGAATATGCATGATTTGTGGAGCGAGCCAGCACTATGCCCGAGGCTGCCCACAGCGCAAAGACATAGCCCCGCAGACAGGTCAGAGGCCAGTAGCACCAGCCCCGAGGATACTACCCCCACCAGGAGGTCAGCGTCCACCAGCACCTGGAGGATTTCAGAGGGGACCACCCTTGGCCCCACAGCAGGCACAGTTTGATCGAGCCTGACAACAGACCGGAGAACAGAGGCAGGGACAGGCCTTTGCATTAGCAGCTACCGAGGAGAAAACAGAAGGGGAAGCTATCACAGGTACCATTTTAGTTGCATCATTACCTGCAACTGCATTGTTTGATTCTGGTGCTACGCTATCGTTTATATCTAGTAGATTCGTAGAAATGTATAAAGTAGCTACTTCCCCCTTACCTAAGAGTTGGAAGATTCTTACCGGAGGAGGTATCGTGCCGGTTACCAGCACTATTAGAACGTGTTCGGTAGTCGTATGTGGTAGAGAGTTGAGAGCACGATTCTTGGTATTACCCATGCCGTACTTTGATGTGGTGCTAGGCATGGACTGGTTGAGCCAGTATAATGTCGTACTGAATTTCCGGAAGGGTGGCATCACTTTTAGACCGCCAGATCAACCGGAGTTCGAGTACATGCGAGGGACCATCGAACAAGGAGTAGGACAGATAGCTGAAGCTTACATGGCTATGGAGATGGTACCCCCACCAATAGTTGTAGAATTTGAGGATGTTTTTCTCAAAGAATTGCCAGGTTTACCGCCAGATAGAGACGTAGAGTTCACTATTGAGCTAGTACCCAGAGCAGCACCTGTATCTTCCAATATATACTGATTGGCGAAGAAGGAGTTAGATGAGCTGAAGCTACAATTAGAGGAGTTACAGAGCAAGGGATCTATCCATCCTAGTGCATCACCCTGGGGAGCACCAGTGTTGTTTGTGCCTAAGAAGGATGGAACAATACGTATGTGCATTGATTACACTGCCCTTAATGCTTTGACTATCAAGAACAAGTACCCCCTGCCACGGATTGATGATTTGTTCGACCAGTTGACATGAGCAGTGGTGTTCACAAAGATCGACTTGAGATCGGATTAGCATCAAGTGAAGGTACGAAGAGAAGACATTCAAAAGATAGCATTCAAGACTCGTTACGGTCACTACGAGTTCTTAGTGATGCCTTTTGGACTGACGAATGCACCTGCTGTTTTTATGAACTTGATGAATAGAGTATTCCACCAATACTTAGACCGGTTCATGGTAGTCTTCATCGACGATATCTTGGTGTATTCAAAGATCCACGAGGAGCACGAAGAGCACTTGAGACTAGTGTTAGAGACGCTGAGGAGAGAGAGGCTTTATGCCAAGCTGAGCAAGTGAGAGTTTCTCCTAGATCGTGTCGCCTTCCTCGGGCATGTCATCTCAGGAGATAGAATTTTAGTAGATCCGACAAAGATTTCATCAGTAGAGACATGGCCAACCCCTACCAATGTCTCGGAGGTAAAAAGTTTCCTAGGACTTGCCGGATATTATCGGAGGTTCGGAGAGAACTTCGCAAAGATCGCAGAGCCGATGACCCGCTTGACCTGTAAGGAGCAGGAGTTCACTTGGACATAGGAGTATCAGAAGTCATTCGATGAGCTGAAGAAGCGTTTGACTACATCACCTATCTTGACCATATCTTCTGGACCCGGAGGATTCGTGATCTATAGCGATGCATCCGAGAAAGGATTAGGATGTGTCTTGATGCAGCATGGAAAGGTTGTGGTCTATGCCTCTAGGCAATTGAGAACCCATGAGAAAAACTATCCCACTCACGACTTGGAGCTTGTAGTAGTGATCTTTGCCTTGAAGCTTTGGAGGCACTACCTATATGAAGAAAGAGTGGAGATATTCACTGATCACAAGAACCTAAAGTACGTCTACACTCAAAAGGACCTGAACCAAAGACAGAGATGTTGGCTCGAGGTGATGATAGACTTCAAGATTGAGCTACAGTACCATCCGGGAAAGGCCAACATTGTAGCTGACGCGTTGAGCAGAAGACCCATGGCATTTTTCTTGACTACACAGCAACATCTATTGAGAGATCTAGAGCATATGGGCATAGAAGTAGTTATGCCCGGAGTAGACGAACAGTTGTCGAGTTTTCAGTTGCAATCGACATTAGTGGAGTGGATCAAGGCCACTTTGCTAACAGACGCCAGATTCCAGAGGCTTAGACAGAGGACAGAGGCTGGAATACAGACAGGACTGTGTATACATGAAGACAGAACTTTGAGATGCGGAGATCGTCTCTATGTTCCAAATGGAGAACTTTGTCAGGAGTTGATGACAGAAGCACACAATTCAACCTACTCTATTCATCCAGGAGGCACGAAGATGTACAGAGACTTGAGATAGTACTATTGGTAGCATGGAATAAAGAGAAAGAGATAGCACGCTTTGTGGCTAAGTGCCTGGTGTGTCAGCAAGTCATGGCTGAGCATCAGAGATTTGCAGGATTGCTTCAACCGCTCCCTATACCGGAGTAGAAATAAGAGCATATCACTATGGACTTTATTACGGGCTTTTTGAGGAGTCCTAGTGGTCGAAATACAGTATGGGTAATCATGGATAGACTCACTAAGTCCGCACACTTCTAACCCTTCAGAGTCGGACAATCCACAGAGGTCTTAGCAGACATATACATGAGAGATATTGTGTGACTGCACGGAGTACCAGTTAGTATCATATCTAACAGGGATACGAGATTCATATCTTACTTTTAGCGGAGTATGCAAGAGAGCCTCGGTACTCGCCTAAAGTTTAGCACATCATATCATCCACAGACAGATGGCCAGTCAGAGCGCACCATTCAGACATTGGAGGACATGTTAAGAGCGTGCATGCTAGATTTTGGAGGATCATGGGAGGACCATTTGTATCTGGTCGAGTTTTCCTACAACAACAGCTATCAAGCGAGCATCCAAATAGCTCCCTATGAAGCGTTGTATGGAAGGAAGTTTTGTTCCCCAGTATGCTGGAGCGATATAGACGAGCGACAGATTCTCGGACCAGAGTTAGTTGTTCGTACAGTGGAGAAGGTGAAGAAGATCCAAGGATACCTACGAGCAGCACATGATAGACATAAGCATTGGACAAATGCGCATCGACGACCCTTAGAGTTTCAGGTTGGAGATCACGTATTTCTAAAGATCTCGCCTACTCGAGGGACTATCAGATTCGGAGGCAGAGGAAAGCTGAGTCCGAGGTACATCGGACCATTCGATGTGTTAGAACGCATCGGAGAGGTTGCTTACAGGTTAGCCTTGCCGCAGACTTTAGAAGAAGTCCATGACGTCTTCCATGTATCTCAGCTGAGGAGGTACATACCAGATCCGAGTCATGTACTTGACCATTCAGAGATCACAGTCTGCCTGAATTTATCATACCAAGAGGAGCCTATTGAGATCCTGGACAGGAGCGAGAAGGTACTGCGAGGTCAGACTATTCCCCTAGTTTGCGTCGTATGGAGACATCATGCACCAAGAGAGTCGACTTGGGAACGCGAGGAGGATATTAGACAGCGTTATCCCCATCTCTTCGAAGGACCGGGTACGTTTTAGCATTTTAATTTCAGTCAGAAATTCTTACCATGCGTAAGTTTTAATTTCGAGGACAAAATGCTCTAAGGAGGGTAGATTGTAAACCCCTTCGACCAATTCAGGGTTAATTGGAATTAAATCAAGAGACTAGGATTAATTTAGAATTAATTAGGACTAATGTGCGTCAATTATACGTCTTAATATACCCTGACGTTGCTTCGAGGTTTGAGTACCACCCCAGTAGTTATCTTCCACCCAAGGTCACGAACATCTCTTAGACATGCCAGACTACCCCCTGACCCTTGTACGACCTTAGATACTCGTCATTGTGTCTCACCTTAGCTACGCAATGTCCGTTAATTTTTCCTTGTGCATTAATTATTAATTTAATTAATTTGGGGCCAATTTTATCTCAAACAGGACCTGACCCAGCCCATGAACACTTTCATGTGGACCAGTCCCACTCCCTCAAGCCCTGGCCGGCCCAAACCCCGAGGCCAGCCCACAAACTCTATCACCATATAAATATGCAAATCCCCTCATGGGAAACCCTAAAACTCTTTTCTCTCCACCACCCTAAGGAAACCCTAGACGCAACCCTACTTCCATGACGAGATCACCCCCACCCGATCACCAAACCACCGCCTCCAGCGCCGCCTGACACCGCCGGCACTGCCCTCCCCGACCGGACAGTCCCAGCCGCCCGACCACCCAACACACCCGCCAGCACCACCATCTCCTTCACCATCCCCGACTTCCCCTATTGGAGCCGACCCCTTAGCCGCTGCCGACTGCCCCCGACCGCCTCTAAAACCTCCAACCACTATTGGCCGTCCGACCCCGACGTCCCCTACGACCCGACTACCCCCAGGCACAGCCCCAACCGCCTGCCGCCGCCGCCAGACCTGTGCAACCGCTGTTGCGATGACTGCAGCTGTTGTTACTGCCTGCTACAGTTGCTGCCACCATTGATGTTACCCTGCTGGCCGTCGACCAGAGCCGTCCCCTCACCGGAGTATACACCCTCGACGAGCACAGGCCCTCTCCAGTCGGCCACATCGAGGTAACCACCCACATTCCCCTCTTTCTCATGATATCGTCGTACGCATAGCGTTGTGTCGTCGTGTCATGTCATTGCATGGACACGAGATAGTAATTCGGAAACCCTAATTATGAATATATGTATGCCTGATCATATTGCTTAATGACTAATAAGTTAGTAATCAATAACTTAGTGAATGTCCTCATAGCAGAAATTGTTATTAAAGACTTGTAATTCATCAATAAAACCTGGACATCGACAAGTATGCTTAATATGGATAATAAGGACCATTAATTATACTAAACATAATTAGTTAGTGACTTATAACCTTAGTATTTTTACTGTCGTGGGATACACGGTGACTGAAGACAGGGCATGTGTGTATCTTAGCTACATGCACCCGCGACTCTGTATTCCACCGACCGTGATCCTTGCGTCAGTACCGAAGAGTAACATAGTGTATATATTACTTAGTGTCTGATGCTGGATTGCTATATTATATTGGTATGTTTAGGATCATTGGATCGTCCAGGAGACACCGCGGGAGCAGGCTATTGGCATTCATAGCTTGAGGACTCAGGCAAGATACCTTGCCATATTTACTGTTTAATTTAAATTATGAACATGTTATATTGTTATCTTGTTGCTTTCTTTTATACAACTGTGCTCGTCCGAGATTGACTCGGGTGCAGTCGACGGATGCGTCGATGATTAGTATACTTGACCTAGTCATTAGTAGACTTACCCTATTGGAGGATACTTTGATATCTTTCGAGACCTGACACTCTTATACGTTTCACTGTGGCATATTCATATTGGGATGCAGGTCCGCGTACTCGACTAGCTATCGGTGCGTGTGACGTGCATCACGGTTAGTACGTAACTCAGGAGTATTTTATTTATAGAGACTTAGCATGTAGAAACGTGGTATGCACGTCGAGTATTTGACTTGTGTATCTACATTGGACGGGGAGGACAACTAGTAGGCGTATGGGATACACATATTAGAATCCGTAGTATCCAGAGGAGCCACGGATACAATGACCCCCTTTATGCAGATTCCCCGTTCTTTGGAGCGGTATGGACGTTATATTATTCAGATTTCCCGTTCTTCGGAGCGGTATGGACGTTATATTATTCAGATTTCCCATTCTTCGGAGCGGTATAGACGTTATATACTGTGCAGATTCCCCGTTCTTCGGAGCGATATGGACGTTATGCCTACACCTACTCATACGTACCAATGTTGTCCTCACATTGCATTCACTTAGATGGTTAGCACACCCCTTTATTGTATTTATTTTATACAGTATATATATATGACATATTTCTATGTATCTTGTTACATCCCTCTGAGGACCTGGTACCTTTCCAGATTTGGACGAGGCATATTACCCCACAGTGTACGACCCAGGACAGGAGACGAGGTTCGCTACCGCGGAGGAGCTAGAGGTGCTACCATCAGAGTTCCCGTGATAACTTGGTAGGCCTTCTACCAAGGATTGGGAGCATCATTACCTAGTCAGCCGACGCCCTAGTCATTACTCTTTTATCTATCATTTCAGTACTTTTATTTCGTCATAGTAGTGGGTTTGTTTCCACCAGACATTCTTGGTTGTACTATGATATTTTGCGACTGGCGTTTATCTTCCAACATTTATTACTAGTACATTCTTGCTATTTATATTGTGGATGGGATTAGTTTATCTATTTTTCATTGATATGAGACATGTTAGTATTTAGGACAGCGTAGCACTCTTTGTTAGGATCCATTAAATTGGGATATCCTCGGAGATGTGACAGCTGGCTATTGCCACGTGACCTGGTTCCGTATATTTTGGGACTGGGGCGTGACAAATAATCTTCTTAGCAACATGTATTATAAAACTCATATTCATTATTAAGGCATATAAGAATCAGAGAATAAAGTTCTTTCCACTCACCTAGATCAGTCATCTTCTGGTTCAACAAGGATCTCTTAAGGAAGATATCATTTTGAGTCAGCAAACCGATATCTCTTATACATAGTGCCAACGCGGAGCGGGGCACTACATGTGAAGCTTACAGACCTCAAGATTCAAAAGCTGGGAAAGAGAACTACAAAGACTATATTTCTGGGTTATGCTGATAAGAGTGATGCTCAGAGTTTCCTTGATATCAAATCTAATCATATAATAGAATCTCCGACGCAGAATTCTTTGAAGACAAGTTTGTTAGGCACAAGAATTTTGTTCTCGCAGATGTCCCAGAGAATGTTGTTAGCACGGACGAGGCAAGTACCTCTCAGAGAGAAGTAGTCCAAGAAGAAGTTGTAGTTGATGAGACAATATTTGAACCAGAACCCGCTGAGCCGAGAGCAAAGCGAGTGAGGAGGCCGAAGGACTTTGGAGAAGACTTTGTTACCTATCATGTGAAAGCTGATCCGCTTACCTATGATGAGGCAATGAAGACCAGATATGCTATTTTCTGGAAAGAGGTTATCCATGACGAGTTTGACTCGATAAATTCTAATAATACTTGGAAGTTAGTCGATCTGTCTGAATGAGCTAAACCCATCGGATGCAAGTGGAGCTTTAAGAAGAAGATGAAAGCAGACATAACATTTGACAAGTTCAAGTCCAGGCTAGTGGTCAAGGGATTTTCTCAGATACAGGGGGTTGACTACTTCGATACCTATGCTTCCGTTGCACGGATGACTACTATCAAGATACTGATTGCTCTAGGTGATATTAATAGAATGGTTATTCATCAGATGGACGTCAAGATAGCATTTCTGAATGGTGAACTGACTGAGAAGATTTATATGCAGCAACCAGAAGGGTTTGTCATCAAAAGTCTTGAAGACAATGAATGGAAACTGGTAAAATCTCTGTATGGTCAAAAGCAAGATCCCAAATTATGGCAAAAGAAGTTTGACAAAGTTATCAAATCAAATGGCTACAAGATCAGCGAAACTGATAAGTGTGTTTACACAAAGTTCGTTGGCGATAGAGGTATCATCATGTGTCTTTATGTGGACGACATACTAATCCTAGGCACGGATGAAGAATGTGTCACTATAAAAAAGATGTTTCTCTCGTCTAAATTCAGTATGAAGGACATAGGAGATGCATAGATCATCATTGGGATTAATATAATTTGAACGAAAATAGGGCTTGCTCTATCACAAGCTCACTACATGGAGAAGCTGCTCACACGCTATGGATATCGGGATCTTCCAGGGATCGATACTCCATATATGTGTGACAAAAAACTAAAGCCTAAGCCAGGAAAAAGCGTCAGACAGTTGGAGTATTCTAGCATCATCGAAAACTTGATGTATGCTACAAATGCCAATAGGCATGATATTATTTTTGCTGTGGGGATGCTGAGTAGATTCACGAGTAACCCATGTGTTGAACACTGGAAAGCTGTAAAGAGGGTGATGAGATACCTCAAGAAGACTCAGAAGTTTGTACTTTACTACAACGGAGATCTAGCAGTGGTAGAAGACTTCAGTGATGCTAGTTGGTGCTCAGAAGAAGAGAGCGAGGGATTCATATGAGAATATATTTTTTTAATGGGAGGAGCTTGCATATCGTGGAAGTTGAAGAAGCATACGATGCTCTCACGCTCATCGATGGAGTATAAGTTCTATGCACTTGCAGCTGCAGCAGATGAAGCAGAATAGCTTTGGGAGATCATGTACGATCTTCCAATTGTTGGTGCACAGATTTTGGCTGTACCAATATACTGCGACAACCAGGCAGCTGCAGTAGTAGCATCTAATTATCTCTTCAATGAAAAGAAGAGGACTGTGCGACTTCGGCACAGAGCACTGAACAATCTCATCAAGACTGGTGTCATTGCAGTGGTAGATCTTCGGAGTCAGGAGAACCTGGCTGATCCGTTCACTAAAGGCCTCAAGCACCAGCTAGTCAAAGGCACAGCAGGTAAAATGGGCTTGAAGGACCTCTTATAATTTTTCTTTGTAATCCTACCATTAAGTTTTATGCTATTAGTTTAAAGAGAAATCTATTAGGCATCTAGCTTTGGTTCAAGGGATGATCATTGACTGGGAAAATATCAGGTACAATGGGTAGTCTTTCGTAACAATGTGGGATACTTACCTGAAACTACTGTACTCTACTATTTTGTTCTATAGAACAATTCCTGTGTAAGGTTGGCTTCGACGCCTTAATAAGTTCTCGGGCAGAGTGAATGTCTGACGTGCGCTGCAGGAAGTACGTGTAGTTCAGCACTACAAAGGACTTGTATCCCATTCTACAGTGGTGTGACACCACGATGAGGTAAAAGATGTAAAGCCTCGACTGCAAGCCATGTTACAGCGGCAGTAGCGCTGCAAATAGGCAGGTAGCCTAATGCTGAAAAGATAGAGAGTTGTAGCACAATACTACTAAGAGACCGGTGACCTCATGATACAGTGGGTGACACCACATACGGTAGCTAACCTCGGCTATGAGCCATGTCACAGCGGAGTAGCACCGCACGAAAGCGCAAGGCTTCATGCTGGGATATAGTACAATACTAAAAAGAGGCTAGTGACCTCATGCTACTGTGGGTGACACCACATAAGGAAGTTAACCTCGGCTAAGAGTCATGTCACAACGGCATAGCACCGAACTGAAGTGCAATGCTTCATGCTGGAAAATATCAAACTCTCTTAAAAAAGGAACTCACCTAAGTGTATGGACATAGATATATACCGTCTCTTGAGGGTAAACTTGTAGACACCCTGTAACGACCCGTTCCGTTCAAACGGACAGCCGATTCAAATGGCGCAAGTACAACGACCCGACCCGCTTTGCTCAGCAAGGAGACTCGTTTGAGGTAAAAGATTTCCAGACTTGGCCCTTCAGAATTTTATGCTTAGACTTTCAAAGGCTCGCTCAAAGTATCGTTCGACCGAGGCGAATCATCGCTAAGGTGGGTGGCTACGATAAAATTGTCTTTGCTTAGCCAGCACACTTAAAATATGGACGATACATGCTAGTTGCTAGGTGAATCTCTCCTGCATGCTAATAAAGAATACAACGCACCTAGCTAAGAGAATAATCCCAACTTGTATTGCTTGTGTTAGAATATGGAAATAAAATATTGCTTATAAATGGACCCTTGCATGCTACCTTTGCCTTGTGCAAGTAGACCCCGCTATGCCTTGAGTAGATCATTGTATACTCCCCGAAATGCACTACTTCACTTGCTTACACTGCACGTCCATAAAGTTATGTTGCTCGATATGTCCATTTACGATTTCACTCCTCGCTTTACCCTTAGACTCGTGCCAAACATAAATACTTATGTTTATATAAATGCATGTTTGCCTGCTTACTGTAGTTTGTACTCGTTGCCTCGTTCCAATGCTTGCCATAATAAAATTATGCTATAATCAAGCAACACTATCCGTATCGTGCATGCATCTAGTTAGCCAGAAGACTATCGAATAGTTCTTCTGTGCAATATGAACCTGCAAGTATCCGGGACCGTTAGGTCGCCAAGGCAATTCCCAAACCAGGAGAATGCATCAAGTCAAGTTTAACTATGAAAGAGAATCATGTCAAGTAAAGCAAGAATTACAGCTCGTTCAGAACAAGAATCATGGATTATCATGTCAAGTTGTGAATCTGGAAGACCAAGACTTGCATGTCGCGGACAACTTGGAAACATGGGGGATCTTCGGATCTCGTTGCACGGACGATCTCCGGGGCACCGGGGCCAATCCGATCTGGATGGAACTCATGCAGCCTTCTTGTACGAGCTGGGTGGCGTCTCCGCTAACGCCGCACCACCTTTGCAGATAAATGTTGATAGTCTCTTGTGCTTGAACGGGATGGTTTGTAGCTCCTATTGTGCTTTCGTTGTATTTTATCCTCGTCAATAACTATAACTCGTCCTTTATGGCTATGCTAGTGACTCCTGTTCATATAGATAAGTCATCCTCGCTTAGCGGCAATCCGCGTGCGAATCATTGCATCACATATAGTAATCGAAAATACCTGAACGATCATGAGTATAACACACTTGTACATATGGAACACTTGAACATCTTCTGTAATACACATGATAATCCGTATAACTCATGCACCCGAAACATAACCTCGCTCACGACATTTCTGTTTGCATATGCTATTGCCCCTGGATTTTATTATATATGCTAGTGCTTGATTTAACTTGGTTTGCCTTGGACAGGGAAGGACGAATGATAAGTTGGTAAGTCTCGCCGTGTTCCTTTATATCGCACGGCGCACTGCCACACAAGTTAGGCTATTCATTATGCCATAAAACTGATCCTAAGGCATGACTAGAAATATAACTTAATAGATGGTGCACGAAACCTATATAACGTGTTTGGATTTATTGAGCGGGCGAGAAGCCTCCCCACCAGTGCATTCATGTACTGATAATCCACTAGATTGTTTCAGGGTGCGGGAGAACCTCGTTCGGTGCGGATGCCCCCTTCGTGCGTGCTAAGGCGTATAGTTTGCTTTGGAACCTTAGAACGTTGCGTCTGAAATTGAAGCATATATACAAGACATAATGTTGGAACATCGCCTATGTATCATTCCACAAAAGTAGCCACTTGGCACGCTTTTACTGTTTCAGAGAGAGAGAGAGGCTTGAGCAACTTGTAATCTCGGCCTAGCGCCGCTTGTAACACTTGTTCAATATCAATAAAGAGCTTGTTTTACTTATATACTTGTGTTATTCAATGCTTCCACTATTGACGACTCTATGAACTTGTTACCAATCGCCTGTGTATTTCTTATTCCGCTGTACTCGTACTATTTGTACGACTCTGTGGCTTAGATATCTTATCGCATGTTCGGATCATGGTCATGCACAGGTGCAACTTACGCTCGTGCGATATCACACCCAGATGGAGAACGACCGTCCTGCGGGAGCACTGGCGCTGTGATTCGTGCCTAGCGGGAACAGCCGATTACCTGCGGAAGATCGGTGTGTGACACACCCAAAATACATACACCGAAACCAGGTCAACACAGGACCTTTTATGGGCGACCTGAGGCACAACTGATGTCATTGCACGAGTGGAAAGAACAACAGCTATGGTTCAGAATTCAAGGCATAGTCCATTCTTGTATCGTACTGTTGTTTGACCCATGAGGGAAGATTCAAGTTATGTGCGACATCTATCCTAATGCATGATGGATAGTCACTGTGAGGAACGCTCGACCATATATTATGATATATGTGGGAGATTTTTGTGTTTTTCACTTTGCTTTAGGAGTTTGAGTCCCACATTGGAAAGCCACCAATGTGTATATCTCAATATATAACTTTGCTTTGTATTGGTATATGCATATGGGGTAGTGACCCATGTGGGTTGACTTTTCTAGAGGGATTAAGTGTGAACCCCATTATGACAATCTTTATTTTGTCACCACCTTTGGGATATTTTTCTTAGGAGCTAAGTCCCAAAAGGGCTTAGCGGCTCAGACTCGGACTCGGACTCAAGGGCGCAAAGTGGGATTTTGTTGGCGCACTTTGCACTTAGAACGTTTGCATCGTCGCATAGCGCTCGTGTGCTCCTTTTATGCGCGAGTTACATGCACGATTTCTTGCTCGGGTGCACGTTTCGTGGAGCCATGCGGCCTGGAGAGCATGCGGACAGGTGCAATTGCGGTCAGGGGCCATACGGTCAGGTGCGCATGCGAATAGCTGCGCATGCGGGCGAGGGCCATGCGGTCAGGTGCGTATGCGGCCATGGGCCATGCGATCAGGGGCGCATGCGGCCAGGAGCCTATGCGGTCAGGGGCGCATGCGGCCTGGAGCTATGCGGCCAGCGAGTCAAGTATGGAGGGGACAGAGACTGCTGTTGGCGGCTCAGTGCGGCACAGTCTTCTCTGTGCAGTACAGCGTGCATGCGGCACAGTCCTCTCTGTGTAGTACAACGCGCAGGCGGCTCATGGCTCTCTGTGCCATGCGGCTGCAGTGGTGCAGCTTTCGGCGCATAACCGTGTTGTTTGCTCTGTGCAGTACAGCGGCGCAGGCGGCTCATGCGACCTGATTTTTTTCTCAGACCGCATGGAAGCTGAAATCTTCTTTAAATAGAGGCTCTCCTCTTTCATTTAGTAGTGGAAAAATTTGAGAAAAAGAGAAAAACCGAGAGCACCAGCAGGACCTGCGACAGTTTTTAGCATTCTTCCAAAGGAATCTTTCGAGTGATCCGAAGATGACCAAGAGCGTTCCAGAAGTTCTCGTGTGAACTTACTGGATCCTGAGGGCAGATCGTTGTATAGCGCGAATCTTGCCTTGAGCTATCGTGGTTTTGATCATCCCAGCAGGAGTTTCCTTCTTTGTATTTCTGTTCTTGTTTCCGTTCTTCTCGGTGTAGCGTCTGCAAACGTAAAGAGAAGAACAATTTTCTGATTCTTGTTGTATTTGTATTTTTTGTGTGTTGTCAGTTTGTAACATGTTCCTTCTTTAGTGCTTCTGTGGGGTTGTGTGTCACTGAAGATAAATTCTTGTGTGAATCTCAGTGCACCAACTTCTTTTCTGAAGTTTGTAGAGACGAACTCTTATGTGAGTCTCTACTTTGTGGCTATCTTTTCTTCTTTAATCTGACTTCAGGACTAACATGAGGGAGAGGTGGGATCCGATGGCTGTCTGGATGGTCGCCACGTGGCCGGAACGACACGTGGTGGTCGTTCATTGGATAAAAGGTGGGGCCGGAAGGTGGCCCACATAGGGGGAGGGGGGGTTGTAAGAAGGTTGTAAGGATTTGGTAGTAAAGTTAGCATTATTGTAATTATTTTCAACATTATGATCCGTCAACCAGTCATAAAGACGGCAGGTCCACGAGTGGATATGCTAACATATAGACCACTGTAAATAGAATCATGGTATATATAAAAAAAAAATTAGGCTTGGTTTACTTCTGGTATTGTTTAAACTTTTATTGTTTAACTATCAAATTTTTCGTGCCTTATGCACAAAATTTTAGATTTCCAATTTTTTCTCATTAAAATATTTAATAGTATTTTTTATAAATATTTACTAATATATGCTATGACAATTATGTTTTATCGAAAAAGATCAGTATATTTGTAGTATTTTCTTAGCCATCTGCTTTGTCCTCTTTATCCTTGGTCACCAAAACAATTTTATTTGGTTATATAAATATCACCTTATTATAAACAACCTCCAAATTGTCTTCCCACCATAACGGTGTTTGGGTGATTATGCCAACAAAATTATCATTCCGGTGCAATCCAAAATAAGTGATTAGCATATTATAACTTTACAGTTTTTCAAGAATTTCTTAACAATAGGTTGATCATGAACATGTAACAATATGCTCTTAGTTTTTATCAGGAAAAAAAAAATGTACATGCGCAGCATTTATAGATGCGTTTTGTAATAGGCTTTTGATGTTACGTATGGGCCTGTGTTAAGGGATTCTGGAGCGTAAGCCCACTATTGCTACAATTCAAGTTTGGCCGTTAACTTCTAATGTAGAGAAGAATTGTCAATCCAATAGAGTTGATTTTGCCCAACCCGAGCCGAGGATGAACCAGTCTGGAATTGAAAGTGGAGCCCGGGGACGGAATAAGAATATGGCCCAAGGAGGCATCCCTCCTTAATTTTTGTGACATTTTGATTTTTTTTTTTTTTTTTTTTGAGATGTCCGACAATACGCTGCATTACATGTCATTTGGACCAACTGTTCCACGTCTCTTTCGTGATTTGATTTCGAGACTGTCCGTCTAGTCAGAAAAGTTGTACCTTTTCTTACTGATCATAAGAGTCGATGGAGTTCGGTTTTAGACAAGTTTCTAGTATAAATAAATAGGATCACTTTTTAAACAAGTTTGAAATAAATAGTGTCTCGGTCGAAACTATAAAGTTTTGGAAAATTATTTTCATATGTTCAATCATGTTTTGTTCTCGGTCAATATGTGATTATTTTAAAGTTGGAAGTGGAGTCTTAAGTTTCTATTTTCGAATGTATGGAATATAAATCTTTGCCTTTATTATAAATAATAAACCCGATGATATAAATAATAAACCTGATGGAATATGTTCATATGTTCTCTGTCCTCCAATTCTCTGTTGATGCAGTTAGAGTGTTGGACATAGAACTTTCAAGTGGAGTATTTTAAGGCTTTCTTATCCCTTCTTGAGAGCATATCTCCTCCCTACTCTTTGAATATGAGGCCAATGTTGAGTATAGGACATAATATCGAATAAAGTTAAGTTTACAACCAAATCTCCTCGCCTCCCCTCCCCTCTCCACTCCTGTCCCACATGGACAAAGGTTGAAACAATTCAACAATATTAATTGTATTAATGGAAGATCCAATCAACAATATTGATTGTACTGATAAATTATCCAATTAATAATATTGATTATATTAATAAATTACATAAAAAAAAATCATACAACTATGAATGTATATATAGATAAAAAACATATCTATATCCGTATAGGAAAATGAATCAGTATCTATATAGGAAAATGAATATGTATCAATATATGAGATACATAAAGAGACTTAAATCTAATCCTAAATCTAATCATATCTTAACACCTCATTCAAACTAATAATGGGTCAAACAACATGTGTTTGTCCAATAGAAACTGAAATTGTGGTATATGGTATGACTTTGTAAAGAAATTTGTCAGCTGATCACGGAGGTCATATGTGGAAGAGAAATAAGAGTAGAGTTGGTTAAGAGAAGTAAAGCTGGCGTGATGGCATATGCGCTTCTGGATAGAGGTAAAGAAGATAGTGATGTCGAAGGACTAGATCTCGAGGTCTTGGAGCAAGCTTCCTCGTAGGAGCTCAGCTCTTTGAAAATCTGGACTGCTCTATGTTAAAACTTCTGGAGATAATCAACAATATTGATTATCTGAAAAAGACTCTGAATGACTCTAGGATTGAAGCGGTGGTGACCGATGACGATGTAAATTATATGTGACGGTTTGATGATAGACTGACGCCGACAAGTCAGTTTCTATGGTTATAACCGAAGAAATTAACGGCAACACCTGGAGATGACGACCTGGAGTTTGATCGGTGAAAACGATGAAGCGGATGGATCTCTCTAAATGATCATAGGATTGAAAAAAAAAATCCAAAGCTCTGGTACCATGTAATAAATCAACAATATTGATTTTATTAATAAATTATCCAATCAACAATATTGATTGTATTGATAAATTATAAAAAATCATACAACTATAAATGTATATGTAGATGAAGAACATATACATATTCGTATAGGAGTAAATATGTATCTATATAGAAGAAGGAATATGCATCCATATATGAGATACATAAAGAGACTTGAATCTAATCATAAATCTAATCATATCTTATCAGGACTAATTACCAACCGTCACGTGATGATTGTAAAGATTTATAACCAAGTTTGATTGTAAGCATATCATTGCTCCATAATAATATGACAATGTTCATGTAAGGGCAAACTGAATTTTTTTCAGAACAAATATGAAACACAAAACTTTAGGGACTACCCATCAATGTTTTTGAAATTTTAATAAAATTTTAATTTTTCTTGATTTGGGTTGGATTTTCTCGCTCTTGAAGATAGACGAGCAAAGCCATGCAAATGTATGGTTGTATTTGTTTTTTATACATAAAATTACATCCATGATGATAGTTTCGTTATATATTAGAGAAGGGATAATAACTAAAAAAAGATACAAGTCACAAAAAATAATAGCGCTTTGGACACAAGGACCATAAAAAGTAATTGTGCTGTGGTCACTAGACCGCCATTACTAATGGCACGATGACCACCACCCCTTTAAAAATAAATATTCATATTGTTGAACCTAATGGTGGTCTCGAATCCAGAGTATCAAACCTATTGACGTTATGGGGGCATAAAACTTTATGTTAGTTTTGAATTTTTTTTCTTGTATGTGCAAAAATTATGACATGTTATTTGAAGAGTTTTGTATCAATTTGGTGTCTTTAGAGTCGACGAGCCTTTAATTGTTGAACATGTGAATTAATTTGGCAGAATAAATTAAATAGAATATAAATCAGAGCCTTAAAAATTTCTTAAACATGTGGTTTAACTTGGTAGAGTAAATTAAATAGAATATAGAATGTAGTTGAATGAAGAAGTTGGCAACAACGGCTACTATAATTTTTCATAGAATATAAAAGGGTTATTTTGTATAAGGGTATCAGATTTGTTCTAATTAGACCGTGGGTACTGAATTTGTCCGTTTTAGACTTTGGATATCCGAATTTTTTTAGTGACATATTTTAGTGAAGAACATTCGTCATAAAAGACTCGTTTGGTCACAAAAAGTCCAACGTTGTCACTAAAATGTGTCACTAAAAAGTTCGAGTACCCAAATTCTAAAATGGACAAATCCAGTACCCAAATTCTAATTAGGTCTAAACCTGGTACCCTTATACAAAATAATCCAATATAGAATGTGGTTGAATAAAGATTGGTACAAATTCTACAAACAAAAAATATTATAATTTTTACCAGACCATCCAAAGCAATGGTGATCCAGGCACTAGCCAAAAAATTAGAACACTTATACACAGAAGGAGGGGGGGGGGGGTGCAGCCCGAAGGCCACATGGCGCCCTCCCATTGGTCGGGCCTTTTTTCTGACGTTAGCAGGGGAGCTGACGTTTGGTTTTTTTGGCCCGGCCAATGGGGAGGGCGCTACGTGGCCTTCGGGCTGGCCTGCGATCCCCCCTGCGGTCTGGCAGGACTTTCTCAAAAAAATTATGCATAATTACCGTCGAATCTACTGACAGTTACGTCTTTGTACCATCGAAGCTATTGGTGGTATGAAAACATCATTCCTACTGTCATTATATTTGACATTATGTATATGTTCTTAAAAATTTAAAAATTGGTACCCATCTTATAATATTTTCAAACTTTAGCATTCTATTCTTTATAGAGTTATTTGTATTTACCTTCCAATTGCAAATCATATCTCCACTATCCTCTATTTTAATTTTAATTAGTGTTAACACCCCCCACCCCATCCTTCATAACCTATTAATTATAATTATAGTTGTGGTGTCCTATTCCCCCTTTTCGGGGAGCGCGGCTAAGAAATACTTTCGGTATCGTTCGATCGGGATAGATTGAATCAAGATCTTATCCTCGTTATGGATTTGTTTCTTCGGAATCAATTCCCATATTCAGTTGATCGTGCCCCAATGATGGACTTAGCGGCAGAGTCAAGTGGGACCTCTCCGCTGCAAGTTTTTTTTGCCTAGTTTTCCCTGTCGCTTTATTGCTTTCGAGCTTTTGAGTTGATTTTTGGATTTGTATTTTCTTGAACGATTTTGATGAATTTTATTGCTTTCGTTCGTTAAACTGCATTTTATTCCAAGCTTAAAAAGAGTAGAAGAGGTATTGAATATCTATTTGTGGCAATGCAGGCGATCGTGCAGTAGACGTCGTGCGAGCGGAGTCTTGAAGCACCTCTTTCCTTTTTCTCCCTCCAACCAACTTGTGAGTGGCTATACTTCGATTTAGTTGACCCTTCTTCCAAGTCTTCACATCTAAAAATCTTGCCTTCTTGATTGTTCCAATCAAACGATACCATAATAACTAAAAAATGTCAAGATAAAAAGGAACAAACTTGGATTACTTGTGCTTGTCAATCAACTTGTGAACGGCTACCTTGTTGCTTGCTAGTTCGTTTAGAATATTCTTCATCATGCCTCAATTCTTGTTAGAATATATATATACTTCTTCTATGATTGTGCTATATATAGAACACATCTTGCTATGCAATAAACTGATCAGGGAAACTATGTGAAACAGATCATGCCATATAACTTATCTCGTGCTTGTGTTGCCTTAAACTGTACTATTTGATAACATAATATTAAATGCCGTTTGGTCACGGATAACTTGTGCACAAGCATTTATGGTTCTTGCGGACGGTCGCTGGGGCACTGGCACCATTCCGATTCGGACGATACTTAGTGATAGTCTCGTGTTCGGGCGGGATGGCCTGTAACGCCTCGTGTTCTTTCGTTGTATCCCGTTCTCGCCCAAGACTAATTCGTCTACTATGGCATAATACCAGTGACCCCCTCGTATATTTAAACTGTGCAAGCTAACTATGTCTTCGTGGCAGAGAAGGTCATGGTAAGTATTATGCAGGTGGTTCAGATGGCCAGGTAAATATCACCGAACGGTGGCATACTTATTTCAGTAAACTTCCATATCTAATGCTTGCTTGTAAAATGAAATAAGACAAGATAGAAAGACCACATAATAACTTGCATATTTTATATAAACAACGTGTTGATTGGTATAGTTGGGTTAGCTCACCTTCACCAGTGTATTTCGATGTACTGACCCTCGTTGCAACAGGTTTCCCGCACCAAGGAGATCCTGCAAGAAGATAGAGCGACTTCCTAACCCAGTCCACCTACCGGCATGCCCTGATCGTGCCTTGAAGAAGTATTTTGAAGTTCCAGGAGCTCGTGCACATAACTTATGCAGCTCCATGGAAAGGCGATAGCTTCGCCCGAAGGTGTCTATAGTTTTAAAGTTTTAATAAAAGGATCTAATGTACAAGAAAATTATCTTATTTTGTGTCCACTTTTGTAAGCCCATGCGAAAATTATTCGACTTGTTCAAGAGTTTGTATAAAGATGCTCATTATCAATAAAGAGAACTTTTTCATGTTTCAATATTTTGTTCAATTATCTACGTACTCTGAATATGTGCTTGTTATATAAATTATCTTGGCCTTGTGCATTGCACAACCTAGGCACGCACGATGTCACGCTCGGAGGAAGACTATCGATTCTACGAAATCGGGACATGACATATTGGTATCAGAGCACAGCTACAAATTTCTTTGACCCTCGTGTCGAAAAAGTTTTCTTAACGATCTATTCCCTATGCGAACTCTTGAACTCGTTTGGCCAAAAAAATTGAGATACGTTCCATACAGTGAGTCCATAATACATTATGAGCCTGATGTAAGTTACTTTCATTTGAAGGAATGACTCAAGCGCAAGCATCAGCGCTAGCACAAGAAGAGGTACAAGCCCAGAAAAGTAGTTCCGATACCTCGGAAAGTTCCAGAAGCCAGCGAGCCATGCCCCCTGTCGATCCGATTGAGCGAATGATGCGGATGCTTGAAGCAAGCCAGCAGAGAGATAAGGCTCGCTATGAGCGAGCCGAGAAGCGGGCAAAAAAGCGACAGAGCAAGTTCAAAGGCAATCTAAAAGCCCGATTTATAGTCCAACAGAAGCAGGTAGATGCCCTACAATAGATCGTTCAGACCTTGGTCTCCAACCATTTCGCAATAACAGCAGCGACACCGGTGGAGTGAACCATGCTTGAAGTCGAAAAACCTCAAACTCCAAAGAAGAAGGAAGTGATTATCTTCGACTTTACCGACTTCAATAAGGTTTGCAATACGCCATTCAAAGGGACCGAGGATCCGGTCATGGCTCTAGATTGGCTGGAAGAGCTTGAGGATCACTTCAAATTGCTAGAGGTACCTGCGGAGAAACGTGTTGTGTGTGCCTAATTACAGCTCCGTTTGAACGCACACGATTGGTGGGACATGCATCGAATATCTCTCTCAGTAGGCGATGAAGAGGAGACGATCGCGTGGGCTACCTTTTGTGGCACGTTTGAAGAGAAGTTCATATCCCCTCCTGCACGTTGGCAAAAGGAGAACGAGTTCGTGCAGCTTCGACAAGGCAATATGACCGTGAATCAGTACTCCGCTAAATTCAATCGGCTCATCAAATTTGTAAGTTCCTACCTAACTGATGCATCAAGTCGTGTAAGACAAATCAAAGGTGGCCTACGACCTGCCATCCATGCGCACATAGTCGTTCCCCAATATCTGACTATGCGGGAAGTTCTCAATCATGTCCTTTTCCTTGAACCGCAGTATCCTTCAGTTGCTGCCGGCGCTGTGCATACTTCCAATCACAAGTGCCATAGGAAACATCGCTCAAAAGCGTCCAATCAACGACGGTCAACAAAGAGGAGGATTGGGGCAAACATGTTCCTTCTGTAAGAAGCCAGGGCACACCATCGACAACTGTCATTTCAAACATAAATTATGCCTCGCTTATGGTGATCCAAACTATGCCATTCGTGTCTGTCCGTGCCTCTCTGATCGTTGCCCTCAACATCCAAATTCTGCCCCAACACCTCATGCCAACCGAACTGCACCGCAGTAAGAGCGTCGTCAAGCTCAAGGTCGGGTGTACACGTTGACATGAGAAGAGGCCCAAGCATTACCATTATGTCAAGTATATTGCCTTTTAATAACATACCTGCTCGCGTGCTATTTGATTCTAGTGCTACGCATAACTTTATATCCACGAATTTTGCCATAGAAAACAAGATAGAAATGACACCATTATATCGAGACCTTAGTGTTAGCACCCCATCGGGCACAAAGATACCTGTCTGTTCACTATGTCAGGGCGGTTACGTCTGTATTGGGGGAAGGAAACTCTCGCTCGATGTGTTAGTACTAGATGTTTGGGATTACGATATTATTTTGGGGATGGATTGGCTCGACGCTTGCTCGACAACTATCGAATATGCAGAGAAACGGATCGTCTTTCGTCTACCTGGAGAGGCCAAATTTTGCTACACAAGTGGTCCAACAACAGAAGCGTCAAGGACCTGCATGGTAATTTCTATGATATCAGTTCGACAGATGCTACACTCTGGATGTGAGGGATACTTAGCATCGGTTCAGGACACACAGCTGGATTATGTAGACTTTGAGTCTTCTTCCATTGTGGCAGAGTTTCCTGATGTATTTTCGAACGAACTGCCTGGCATGCCACCCGACCGAAAAATTGAGTTCATCATCGATACCTTCCCAAATACCCAACCGATTTCCAAAGTCCCGTACCGAATGGCCCCTGCTGAACTAAAGGAGTTAAAGTGCCAACTATAAGAACTACTTGACCGTAGATATATTCGTCTGAGCGTGTCTCCTTGGGGCGCACCTGTACTTTTTGTAAAGAAGAAAGACGGGATATTGCAACTCTGCATAGACTATCGGGAGCTAAATAAGGTCACTATCAGAAACAAGTATCCCCTACCCAGGATCGACGATCTCTTTGATCAGCTGCAAGGAGCGTCAATATTTTCGAAGATAGACCTTCGTTTTGGCTACTACCAATTAAAGATCAAGCCAGTGGACATGCCGAAGTCAGCATTTCGGACCCGCTATGGCCAATATGAGTTTTCTGTCATGCCGTTCGGACTGATGAATGCTCCTGCCGTATTCATGGATTTGATGAACCATGTGTTCCGACCATTCCTCAATAAGTTTGTGGTAGTATTCATAGACGATATCTTAGTGTACTCGAAGAATAAGGATGAACACGTAGGACACCTGTGGATGGTGCTTCAAACTATTGGAGACAATAAGTTGTTCGCGAAGCTAAGAAAGTACGAGTTCTGATTGGACAACATATCTTTTCTCGGGAACATCATTTTCGCGGAGGGCATCTCAATCAACCAGAAGAAAGTTGAAGCCATCGTGAAGTAAAAGAGACCTGAGTCGGTCAGCGATATTTGGAGCTTCCTTGGTCTAGCAGGCTACTACAGGAGATTCATAAAAGATTTTTTAATGATCGCTTCACCTCTGACTCATCTCACTCGAAAAGGAGTAACGTTCGCGTGGTCAGACGACTGCGAAGTTTATTTATGGAATTAAAGCAACGACTTGTCTCAGCACCAATTCTTACTCTTCCGGATGGGCCCGATGATTTTAAGATTTATAGCAACGCTTCAGGAAAGGATTTGGGATGTGTCCTAATATAAAGGGACAAAGTGATAGCCTTTGCGTCGAGGCAGTTGAAGCCTTACGAAAGGAACTATCTAATGCACAATCTGGAACTAGCAGCGGTGGTATTCACACTGAAGTTATGGCGGCATTACCTCTATGGCGTACCGTATAAAATCTTCATGGATCACAAAAGCCTCAAGTACCTATATACTTAAAAGGATTTGAATCTATGACAACGGTATTGGCTTGAACTCCTTAGCAACTTTGACTTGATGATCAGATATATACCGGGCAAGGGCAACATTGTACCTGATGCACTAAGTCGAGTGTTTATTGTGAGCTTAGCTATCGATGACAGGCTGCAAAGGAATCTCAAAAGTTTGGGCATTACACTCCGAATCAGATACAAAAAGGGGGCACAGGTGGCTCAGTTGTACCTTGAACCAGACTTGTTGGAGAAAGTTAAGTCCGCTCAGAAGGACTACCTGTTCCTAGAGAAGATGCGTAATCTTATCTCAGCAGGAAAGACGACCAACTTTTTGGTAAGCACGGATAAAATAATGCGGGCGAAGGGAAGATTCTGTGTTCCTAAAGATACAAACCTCAGAAAGAAGATACTCACTGAAGCCCACTATGCGAGTTACACTTCACATCCAGGAGGCACGAAGATGTATCGAGACCTTCGCACGATATTTTGGTGGCATGACATAAAAAAGGATGTGGCACTGTTTGTGTCGTAATGCATGACTTGTCAGAGGGTAAAATCCGAGCACCAAAATTTGGGCGGAGAGATGCAGACCCTTGCTATACCGGAGTAAAAATAAGAACACATAACGATAGATTTTATTGTTGGTTTTCCAAAGACACAATGGGGAAGTGATGCCGCTTGGGTCATCGTCGATCGACTTACCAAGTCAGCTCACTTTCTGCCTATTAAAGTTACTTGGAGTGCCAACCGTCAGGCGCAGATCTACTTCAATGAGATCGTTCGACTCCATGGCATGCCCGTATCCATTGTCTCCGATCGAGATGGACGATTCTTATCACGATTCTGGGAGAGTCTTCAGTCACCAATGGGGACAAAGTTGAAGTTCAGCTCCGTCTACTATCCTCAGACAGACGACCAGACAGAGCGGATAAACCAAATCCTTGAAGATATGCTATGGCTCTGCGCCTTGGACTTGAAGTCAAGTTGGGATATACATCTACCGTTAGCCGAATTTGTATATAATAATAGTTATCAATCCAGCATTCAAATGGTGCCGTATGAGGTATTATATGGGTGGAAGTGTAGATCTCCTATCTGTTGGGATAAAGTTGGTAACAACAAATTCTTGGCCCGGAGCTCGTAGAACAAACCGTCCAAAAGATCCGTTTGATCCGCGAACGGTTAAAGGTGGCACAAAGCCGTCAAAAGAGTTACTCAGACGTGCATCGTTGACCACTTGAGTTCTTAGAAGGCGATCATGTATTTTTCAAGGTCTCGCCCATGCGACGAGTTACCAAATTTGGAGCAAAAGGGAAGCTAAGTCCAAGATTCGTCGGCCCGTTCGAAATACTTAAGTGAGTCACCCGAGTCGCATATCAGATTGCCCTGCCACCGTCACTATCTGAAGTACACGATATCTTCCATATTTCACAGATTAGGAAGTACGTATATGACCTGATTCATATGGTGGATCTTGATCAACTGGACTTGAAGGAAGACTTGACTTATGTTGAACATCCTGTGCGGATCTTGGATCACAAGGAGAAACCACTTCGAAGTCGTTCGATTCCTCTTATGCGCGTGCTTTAGAGAAATTATTCGGTTGAAGAATTGACCTGGGAGCTTGAGTCTGAGATGAAGGAAAAGTTTTCTTTATTATTTCATAGTGGTAGGTTATATTCCTAAGTTTCATTGATGAAACTTTCTATTAGTTGTTTAGGATGTGGTTCCCCCTTCCCCCTTTTCAGGGAGCACGACTAAGAAATACTTTCGGTATCGTTCGATCGGGATATATTGAATGAAGATCTTATCTACATTATGGATTTCTTTCTTCAGAATCGATTCTCATATTCAGTGGACTGTGCCCCAAGGATAGACTTAGCGGCAGAGTCAAGAGGGACCTCTCCGCTGCAAGTTTTCTTGCCTAGTTTTCGCTGTCGCCTTTTTTGCTTTCGAGCTTTTGAGTTGGTTTTTGGATTTGTATTTTCTTGAATATTTTTGATGGATTTTATTGCTTTCGTTCGTTGAACTATATTTTATTCTGATCTTGGAAAGAGTAAAAGATGTATTGAATATCTGTTCGTGGCAATGTAGGTGATCGTGCAGTAGATGTCGTACGAGCGGAGTCTTAAAACATATCTTTCCTTTTTCTCCCCCCAACCAACTTATGAGTGGCTATACTTCGATTTAGTTTACCCTTCTTCCAAGTCTTCATATCTAAAAATATTTCCTTCTTGATTGTTCCGATCAAACGATACCATAATAGCTAAAAATGTCAAGATAAAAAGGAATAGACTTGGATTACTTGTGCTTGTCAATCAACTTGTGAACGGTTACCTAGATGCATACTAGTTCATTTAGAATATTCTTTATCATGCCTCAATTCTAGTTAGAATATATATACTTATTCTATGATTGTGCTATGTATAGAACACATCTTACTATGCAATAAACTGATTAGGAAAACTATGCGAAACAGATCATGCCATGTAACTTATCTCGTGCTTGTGTTGTCTTAAAATGTACTGTTTGATAACATAATATTAAACGCTATTTGGTCACGGATAACTTGTGCACACGGATTTATGGTTCCTGCCGACGGTCGCTGGGGCACTGGGACCGTTCCGATCCGATCTGGACGGAACTTAGTGATAGTCTCGTATTCGGGCGTGATGGCCTGTAATGCCTCGTGTTCTTTCATTGCATCCCATTCTCGCCCAAGACTAATTTTTCTACTATGGAATAATGCCAGTGACCCCCTCGTATATTTAAACTGTGCAAGCTAACTTTGTCTTTGTGGTAGGAAGGACATGGTAAGTATTGTGTAGGTGGTTCAGACGGGAAGGTAAAAGTCATCGAACGGTGGCATATTTATTTTAATAAACTTTCATATCTAATGATTGCTTGTAAAATAAACTAAGGCAAGATAGAAAGACCACATAATAACTTGCATGTTTTATATAAACAACGTGTTCATTGGTATAGTTGGGTTAGCTTGCCTTCACTAGTGCATTTCTGTACTGACCCTCATTGCAACAGGTTCCCCGCGCCAAGGAGATCCTGCAAGAAGATAGAGTAACTTTCCAACCCAGTCCACCTACCGGCATGCCCTGATCGTGCCTTGAAGTGTTTTGAAGTTCCAGGTGCTCGTGCACATAACTTATGCAGCTCTGTGGAAAGGCGATAGCTTCGCCCGAATGTCTCTATAGCTTTGAAGTTTTAGTAAAAGAATGTAATGTACATGACGGTTATCTCATTTTGCGTCAACTTTTGTAAGCCCGTACGATAATTATCCCACTCGTTCAAGAGTTTATATAAAGATGTTCATTATCAATAAAGATAACTTTTTCATGTTTCAATATTTTGTTCAATTATCTGCGTACTCTGAATATGTGCTCGTTATATAAATTACCTTGGCCTTGTGCATTTCGTAACCTAGGCATGCACGACGTCACGCCCAAGGGACGACTATCGATTCTACGGAATCGGGGTGTGATAGTAGTTACCCCTAAAAAATGCCTAATTTAAACGAATTAGGTTGGGGGGGGGGGGGTTAACAATAATTAAAATTAAAATTGAGGAGGGGAGGGAGCATGGCTGGCCCTTGGGCTGTGCCAAACGTGCGATTGCACATGGCCTCCAAATATTGGGGGCCTAAAATAAATAAATAAATAAATAAATAAATAAATAAATAATATATATATATATATATATATATATATAGGGAGCGGATCCATAATCCCGCGGGAGCTTTGTCGCTCCTAACCGTTGGATCGCGGGGGCCCCACGCGGGCCCCCCGATCCGATGGTGCTGGGGGACGGGGCTTCGGCGGGGTATATATATATATATATATATATATATATATATATATATATATATATATATATATATATATATATATATATATTATGGTCAATTTTGTAATTTAAGTCATCATATTTTTTTCTCAATCCATAGACTCTACAATCCGCACAATACCTCAAATTTTTTAATCCATATTCCCTACTGACTCTAAGACTCATATTTATAATCATACAAATTTTTAGAGCTTATCAAAGATCTTACTCTGACCAGTGTGTTTTTTATCATCTATAAGCGATTCAATTATTTGATGAATTTATTTTCTACAATAAAGATCTGAGGAGTTTTATTTTCTACAATAATGATCAATTTTTTATATATTTGATTTAGAATTTAGATGTGCATGCCTAGTCTTTATTTAAGAAACATTGACGTGGAAGCCTAGTTTTTATTTATACAATTTAACGGTCAATACGTCTTTTATCTAAAACATCTTTATTATACTATATAATGTGCTTGAATATAGATAATTTGAGCTCTGGTTATTTTGTTTATTAATTATCTATAGATTCAGTTATAATATACAATTAAGAACATATCCAGAGATTTTGATAAAGACAGAGAATAATACCTTGAAAAAATAAGAATAAATAAATTTAGGACCACACTTTAAGATTCGTACAGGACCTTCAATTATTCAGGACCGGTCTGGAGAGGGAGGGGATAGTGAAGATATGATTAAATTTTATCCCATAGGAAGTGCGATAGCAGCAAATAATGGTTTCAGTGCCTAAAAACATAAAAATTCCAGTTTTTATAACCAACGATAAGAAACGATAAAAGAAGTAACGAAGCCTCATTGTTCCCATCAGTGTTTAAAAAACCCATTCGAAAGGTCGATTACCTAAACTTTTATACGAGTGGTGAGGAACGCAGACTCGTCGCCGCCCTCAGGGAAAAGAGAACCTTTGTGTCATCAATGGAAATGTTGGGAGAGTGGACATAAAATTATATTTGGAAGTGATGAAAGAAAGGAGAAAATGAGCCCCAATGAGAAGAACAACATAATAGGTTGAGCTGAAAGCGGCGACAGAGTGGACACAACCTCGTCGATCTCACGGCAGCAGAGTCTGATGGGACGACGACGGCCCTGAAGACCTTCCGGTAAAGGAGGCCTTTGAAGTCGAACTCCTTCCATGCCACCCTTCTTTATCCACCGTAGTCGATTGGGAGAGGGATGAGGGAAGTGTTCGTAAGAAGAGAGGAGGGAAGAGCTCCAACTTTTGTTATTCTCGAGGCTTAGCCAAAGGTGGAAGCACGCGTGGTCGAGATCAGAGGTTCACACAAAAAATTTTACTCTAACTTTTCTCGATCACCACGAAGAAATATACAAAATTTTTGATTACAACTTGCTCTCAAGATTACAAAGAAATCAAAAAAACAAACTTCACGTTCTTCCTTGCACTCGCAGTTGCAGACGGATAGAACAAAATTACAACTAGCAAAAGAGAAGATGAAGAAGAAGAAAATCTGCTTACTGGGGTGATAAAGATCATCGTTGCTCAAAGCAAGATTTGCCCCCACACGATATGCTTTCAGGAACCAGCAAGTTCACGAAGAACTTCTGGAACGCTCGCTGTCACCTCTTTTCCGGACTCGTACGAACTTCTTGGACTCCAATGGCGGTCGCAGCAACAACTCTCTTTATCTCCTGAATTTAGAAGTAAGTTCTCAAAGAGGCATGAAGAGAGTATTTATAGAGAGAGGGTGGAAACCCTAGCCTCCCTTTAGTTACGGAAAGATAGGAATAAATTAATTACCAATTCCTAAAAGATAGGCATGAATTAATTTAAATCCCACAAAAAACGGATCTGAATAAAAGTCCATATCTTTCCATAACCATTCAAATATTTCTTAAAGCATCGTCCATGCAAGGAACCTCACATACGGCCGCTCACGTAACAACAGTCGATGCGGCAACACATGCGTCCAGCCCATGCGGCAACGCATGCGGCTCGCGCATATTTGAGCGCATCAAATATGCACGAGAGGTATGTTGACGATGCTGAAGAGCGCCGTGCTGACGATGCTGACGTGCTAAGTGCAAATTACGCCAATAAAGTACCACTTTGCTCCCGAGTCTGAATCCGAGTCGCTAAGCCCCTTTGGGGCTTAGCTGCTATGAAAATAATTCCAAGAGCATGACAAAAAACATAAATACTTTCATGAGGAGTTAATCATTTTTTCTCTTAGTAAAGTACCCCCATATGACACCCATGTGCCCCACCACCCCATGTGCACACCTCAACTCATACAAAGTATTATATTGGACGATTCTTATCACGATTCTGAAATTGCCTTCTTTTGAAATATTATTGTCTTTCTTTGATGATATCGTTTCTTGCGCCGTATTGAATTATTTTGATCTGTGTTCAGGATACCTCTGAAGACACAATCCCATCGTACCGTCCCAACAGTTGCCACCGAGAGGTCTGCCACCTCTCGTTCAGCTCGTATTCAGGCAGCTGCTACTGCTCCACTCACCACTCCTACGGTTGAGGGAGCATCTGTTTCTCTCGGGGATCCTCCTCCACCCGTCGATCCGAAGACTACCCCATTCGTTCCGATGGTACCTCCTCCACCACCTCCTGCACCAGTAGATGTCGCATAGTTGTTTGCGTTCTTCAGGGTAATGATGGACGCGCAGCACCGCCAGGTGGATGTGATGAGGCTGGGCATTGAGAAGCCCACCAGGTGGCCATGACGACAGTGGACAGAGTGGCTCAGATTCAGCCACAAGCAGATCAGACTCAGCATCCGAGGCCGGGCAGCATCATTGACTTTCAGAGGATGCGACCCAAGGAGTTACGGGGTACAGAAGGGATCATGTACGCGGATGACTGGATAGAGCATATCGAGGGGATTTTTCGGCTGGCACAGATTCCAGACAGCATACAGATAGAGGCAGCGAACAGTCAGATGTTCGACCTTACTTTGACGTGGTATCGCACTGATACAAGGATCGTGGCACCAGGGCTTACTTGGGAGGCTTTCAAGAGGCTTTTTAAGGAGAAGTTTTTTCCAGATGTGGCACTCGGTGCCTTGGAGAGCCAGTTTGAGGCACTCGTCAAGGGGAGCATGCTAGTGGACGAGTACGCAGCAGAGTTCTGCCGTCTGGAATGATTTATGGAGGGCTTGAGTGAGGCAGCAAAGACGAGGAAGTTTCGCAAGGGCTTGGTCATGGCAGTCAAGTCTTTGACTAGGAGTGACCGCGAGGCGACTTTCGAGCAGATCGTAGGGGACGCTCAGAGGGCAGAGGATGACTTGGAGCTCAAGTCCAAGAGAGGCAGGGATGATTCAGGTAGTGCGAGTTGTAAACCCCCTCGACCAATTTAGGTTTTATTTAATTTAAATTGAGTGACTAGGATTTATTTGGATACAATCAAATTAAGGTGCAACATTTATGTGACTTATACACCTTGCCGTTGCTTGGATGGTTGGAGCGCTACACTAGTAAGTACCCTTGAACTAATTAAATATAGTCTCTTAGACATGCCAGACTACCCACATGACTCTTGTATAACTTTTAGACGCTCAATGTTTTGCTCCAATTTAGCTGCACAACATTCGTGCTACCGTCTATGTATTATTCCCAATAAATCCAATTTCCCTCGGTTATCCATTCTACCTGAATTTGAGGCACAACCACAAACCAATTCCCCATAACCCAAATTAGGGTATTAGCCTACACCCAGCTTGCTACACCCATGACTCTTGTGTTCCACTTGAATCTAGTTCCATGTGTCTTAAATTCATTAAGGAGCGTCACGCGCACTGTTTTAATTAAATTAATTTAAGGCCAAATTCACCTCAAAACAGAACCTAACCAAGCCCGCATGCACCCTGTTATGTGGACCAACCCCACCCCAACAAGGCCGGACAGGCCCAAACCTCGAGGCCAGCCCAAACTCCCTCTCCTATATAAATACACATTCTCCTAGCTTTTAAACCCTAAAACTCATATTTCACCCCATCTCCAAAAAGAACCATAGCCGACCCCTCCTCCAACCGAGTCCCCCTCTCCTACTTCCGGCCATCCAACACTCCAGGCCGCCCCCAGCCACCTGCTCACCCCGACGCCGGACACCCAACCCATCCGCCATCACCGCCACCCCTACCCGACCTCCCATCCAAAACCCGACCGCCCGGCACCGCGACAGCCCCCCCAGCACGCTGATCTCCACGCTCAGGCGGACCCCGACCTCCCCGCGTCCTGACAGCCACCCCCCTGCGCTGCCGTACACAGCAGCTGTCACGCCCCGGTCCCAAAATACGTAGGACCAGGAATACGTGACACGCCAGCTATGCATTCGACCAAACTCTGATCTGACTCGAATACGTATAAGCTGTATAATATAAAGGGCACTATCTAGATTTCCCATAATGTAAACCTCTATGTCTCAATCCACAATACAAATCAGTATACAAGAAAGAGCTATATGTGCTAAAGTCGGCCGCCCAATAACACACTAACTCAAATAGACTCGAGAAGAAGTATGAGTCTATAAAAACTAGGCTACAACAGCAGATGAATAATCAATGTAAAGTAACCATAATGCCGGTAGATATGATATGAGTACCTGGTACAGTGCCCGCAAGACCTGCCACTCCATCTGTATCTCCAAGTTCTCCGTAATCGTCTATGCTACAAAACTGGCAGGAAACCAGGTCCTCAGAGGGACGTAACAAGGTACAAAAATACAGCAATGCCAAGTAAACAGAAAGTACAAGTGCAACGACAGGGTAATCTATCAACCAAACAAGTGTGACACAGTTTAAAGACAATGTTCGACGCGTGGGCTGTCCAAAATAAAACCGTAGCTCCGAACACAGAGTCACACGGGGCGTACCGTAGCTCCGAGCACAGAGACACACGGGTGTTACACTACTCTAGAATACAGGATCACTACATATACATATATAAGCGCGTGCAGAGGATCCCAAACGTCTAGTAACTGTCTTCCCCTTCCCAAGCGGTCAACGATGGTGTGCTGAACCTGAACCTCTAACTACAGTCTCGACACACGGAAGTAACTCAACAGACGCAACCCTAAGGTCGTCCCAGTCTCTGGTCATGATGTCAGTATCAGGATACAGGAATCTGGCACGATCACAGTGTATGAGTGTGTCCTGGGGTGTCAATATACTCAGGTACGCATATCGAGATGCTATAAAACATCTAACAATCCTTCTAAGACGTTACGACGGACTTCTTCACCCGGTTGTGATCCGGACGCGAAGTATCGAACGTCAACATAAGTATGTGCACAATGTACATAATGAAACAATAAATATCTGTAACTGAAATACAGGGTGGCAAGGTACACTTGCCTGCGTGCGGCTGCTGATGACGGGGTCCCGGTACCGCGTCCAAGCCCTCAGGTCCCGTGGTACCTAGAGACGAGGTACAAAGTCAATCAATAAAATATTATACGGCAAACAGGGGTGTGACACACGTCTAATCATATGCTCAGTCTCAGCTATGACTCATAGGGACATGACGCTAGGGGGTTGACCACAGGTTGACTAAGGATTCATTTCAAATACAATCAATCACCCGTTTAATACCATCAGAACAATCCTCAATCATATAACCATCAGCTATCACTCGTCTTAAAACTATTCCTCGATCAATTCCACTTTTATTCCTCAGTCTACTATATTCATCACAATATTCAGTTAATCTACCCCTGATCAAATCCTCAGTTCCACCTCAGTGTTCACAGACGTTAACATATACCTTTACCATCATCCTCGACATAAATAAATAATTGTTTATTAAACCCCCATTTATATACAATCTTTACCATTTCATAATAACTACTACTCAATTAAGTTCAACATTATTTATCAATTCTCAAAGAATGACTAATGGTTTGATATTGCACAATATTTCACAGTCAATCACCTGCTCCTCCATATCCATCAATTGCTTGGAATAATTTTATCAAACCTTAAAACTTGATGCATTCATAAACCCTCATTTAATCTATATCATCCTCAACCATCAAGTGCATATATAACCTGAATTAAATCTAAATACCAACCTTGCATTTAAACATCAATACCACATTATGACATGTATAATAAACCCTTAAACAAACGTTATTAAACACAAGGTTCATTGTCTTACTACACTACAATCTATACAAACATCTATACTCAAACCCTAGCTAATACAAGTCCATATATATATAAGAATCCTATTTAAAACAATATTAAAAATCTGGAATTTAATGACAAGAGAGGGGAGGGTCGACCTCGCCGTGGGGCTGTTGGCCGGAGAAGGTGGCCGGGGGTGGTGCCCAGTGGCCTGACAGGGAGTCGGGTGGGGGAGTAGGCCGGAGGTGGATGGTGAAAACTGGTGGTGGTTGTGATGGTGGTGGTAGTGTAGAAACTGGTGGTGGTGGTGGAAACCGGTGGTGGTGGTAGTGGTAGTGTAGGTTGGTGGTGGTGGTGGAAACCGGTGGTGGTGGTGGTGGTGGTGGTGGTGGTAGTATAGGCTGGTGGTGGTGGAAGTGATGGTGCCATGGTGGTGGTGCAATAGGGTGAAGTGGTGCGGGTGGACAACTCGGCCGGAGGAGAGTTCGAACGCCAGATCTCGGGAAGTGGCCGAGCAGCCCGGGGATGAGGAGACTCAGCCGTCGGAGCATTGGAGGAGCAGCCCGTGGGGTGGAGTTCTGCGGGTGTGTGGCCGGAGTAGAGTCAGTCGGTCGGAGAAGGATAGCGGGGTCGGCTGCACTGGCCGGGGCCAGAGCTGGATCGGTCGGCCGGCCAGGGGCTCCTCTCCAGGAAGAAGAAAGGAAGAAGAAGAAGAAGAAGAAGAAGAAGAAGAAGAAGAAGAAGAAGAAGAAAGGAAAAAGAAGAAATTTGTATGAAAAATATTATGGAGGAGGGAGGAGAGAGAGAGAGGGGGTGGTATTCTCCATGTGTTGGGATTAGGGCCGGCCTTGGGGGTGTGAGGGTGATGGTGAGGTGTTGTTTTATAGGAGTTTGTGAAATGATGGAGGGTTGTGATGATCCTATTCAAAATGGAGGGTGGAGATTTGTCATGAAGAAAAGTGGGTTTCTTCATGAAGGAGGTGAATGGATGGGTGAGAATGGGACCCCATTTTGGGACCTCTCCATTGTTCATGGCCAATAGGGTGATGACACATAAATTCAATAATTGCAACTTAGCCCCGTAAATTCGGGAAATTACACGGACACATAAAATGACACAAAATTTTTGGAGAAAAATGGTTTTAGTAATTTTCATGGTGAGAGGGTGTTGTGCGTTAGGCACAGGTTTAATTAAATGGCCATTGGGATTAATTTGGGGATTAAAATAGGATTAAACAAAATTGGTATCCCCGATTTAATTAATAAATGCGCGGTGTTCTGAAATAAATTAGAAATACAAGGGGCTAAAATTAAATGGGACAGAAGCTTCATGGATGAGGAAGGCTCAGAATAGAGTATTACCCTAATTTGGGTTGTACAAAAATAGGTCAAAATTGTGTCTCCAATTTCGGTTGGAACGCACAATGATACGGAGTTGTGTTTTACTTGGAAAATGAATAAACGTCCGCGACGAATATTGTGCGGCTAAAATAAAGTACAAGAGAGCATAATTATGAGTGACACAAAGGTCATGAATGGTGTAGGCTTGGTGTCAGACTTGGACCCTTTTATTGGTCCGGCTCAACGGGTTAAGTTGGTATCTCAAAAATTTGGGTAACGACACAGGTGTCCGACACAGAATTAAATAAGGACTTCGGTTACGGAAAATTGTGCAATTAATTTAGAGCACAAAAAATTATGATTTTGAGTGACGGAAAAGTCCAGTGCCTAATTTGGCGAGTCAAGTCAGAAGTACAAAAGTCCGATGGAATTTATGGGCTAATATTGGGCTCCGAAAAATTAAGCAATGATAGGGCGCTCCAAGGGTTTAATTAATTTAAAATAAAATAGTAGATAATTTAATTCTATTCTAAACCTCAAACACTTGCTGCTAAACCAAAATTTTCCAGACCACTCCTGACTATCTATAGAATAAATTGAGGGGGTTTATAGCAGCGCCGCTGTCCGGAGCTGCTGCTGCTGCGGTCCCTGCATCCGCCGTTACAGCCGCAGCCGCTGCCAACTGTCCGACGCCGGAGTCCCGCTGATCGACGGACAGCAGACTCGTCGAGGAAGCAGGCACCCCCTCGTCCTATTGATCAGGTATTCGTCCTCCAACAGTTCCTTTCTTGTGTCCTATCATCTCTCCTCGTATCGTGTCCATGTATGATAGTTGTGTCTTAGTGTCGAGAATCATAGTTGGAACAAAACCCTTCTAAACCTAATTAATTAGATGATGGTATAATGATTAACCAGATTAAGAAATTGTTTAGTAACTAGAAATATTCCTTAACCACGAGACCTGTCATCAAGGACCTTAGTTTATCTGAACGTCTGGTCATAGACCGAGTGCAACGAACATAGAAACCAAGGACATGTTTCCTAGGACCAGAGCAGAAATAGTTATCAACCCTAACTTGAAATGATTGTCGCAAGGAGCACGTTGACCAAAGACAGAACACGGGTATACCCTAGCTACGTGCACATGTGACGCTGTATTTGGTCAGCAGAAATCCGGCAACAATATCTCGGAGCAACGTCATAATTACTTATGTATTCTTAGTGTCTGATATTAGATTATTATATTATATTTTGTGTTTAGGACATTTGGATCAGCCAGGAGACATTGCCGGAACCAGCTTCTGGCATTCCCAGCTTCAGGACACAGGCAAGATACCTTGCCATATTTACTGTCTAATTTAAATTATGCAAATGTTGTAATGTATGCTTGTTTTTTTGCTTTATACAACTGTGCGCGTCCGAGTTTGTCTCGGGTGCATTCGACGGATATTTCGGTGATTAGTATACATGGACTTAGTCATTAGCAGACTCACCTCATTGGATGATACCCTGTTATCTTCTAAGACCTGACACTTTTACACGTATTCATAGTGACAAATTTTATGTTGGGATGCAAGTTCGCATATTCGACTAGCTACCGCCGTGTGTGACATGCATCACGGTTAGCAAGAAATTCAAGATTATTTCAGTATAGAGACTTGGCATTTAGATAAGAGAGTATGCGCGTCGATTATTTGACTTGCGTACCTACATTGGGCGGGGAGGATGACTAGTAGAACATATGGGACACCCCACTCCTTTATACAGACACCGCACTCGACGGAGTGATACGGACGTATATATATATTACAGATACCACGTTCTGTAGAGTGTTGGACGTTACGTGGTGATATTACAAATACCACACTCTATAGAACGTTGGACGTTATTCCTGTGCCCGTGTTATAGGGGGCATGTGTGGCATATACTAGCTGGTTGTCACGACTGGTGAATTACGTCAGGATATGTCTAGCCTACACCTTCCCATATTCTCACATTTGTACTCATATTGCATTCACTTAGATGGTTAGCACACCCCTGTATTGCATTTATCTTATTCAGTATTTATATATATGGCATGCTTCTATGTATCTTGTTACGTCCCTCTGAGGGCCTGTTACCTTTCCAGATTTAGACGAGGCTTACTACCCCACAGTATACGGCCCCGGACAGGAGACGAGATTTGCTACAGCTGAGGAGTTGGTGGTGCAGCCGTCAGAGTTTTCGTGACCAGTTGGTAGGCCTTCAGCCTAGATTGGGTGCATCATTATCTAGTCAGCCGATGCCCTAGTTATCATCTTTTATATTTCATTTCATTACTTTATTTCGTCATAGTAGTGGGTTTGCTCCCACCAGACTTTATTGGTTGTACTATGATATCTTGAGACTGGTGTTTATCTTCCAGCAGTTTATTTAGCACTTCTCATCATTTTATATTGTGGATGAGATTAGATTACCTGCTATTGACTGATATTGGACATGTTAGTATTATAGGACAGCGTAGCACTCTTCGTAGATCCATTAAATTGGATATCCTTGGAGACGTGTCAGCTGGCTATTGCCACGTGGCCTGGTTCCGTGTATTTTTGGGATTGGGGCGTGACATGGTTTTAGTGGTGGCCCATGCAGGTCCATTTTTCGCTTGTGGTATGGTAACATGCCCAGCGAGCCTGCAATAGGATAGAAATTACTAGGTCTCATCCACTTTGATTCGTCTTTTGAACTTCCTTCATACTGCCTCTAAATATCTGCATCCTGTTTGGTTGCCTTCGTACTCTTTTAATGAAGTCCTATCTCTTGCAGTAAGATGAATTTGCACAGTGGACGAGGAGCACCCAGTGCCGCGGTGCCAGATAACACCACTCAAGGAGAGGAGGTACCCAAGGGCAACCCCCGTTACAGACCCCGCTGATACATTGGCACGAGACATCGCAGGGCGATCCTACACCGCAGCCTGTGGGATAGACTTCCCAGACAATCCCCACGCAATATTGTGAGGGCCAGAATTCAGGAGCTACACCGATGCCGCAGACTGAGAGGCCGACATCTGAGGAGACGCCTACTGCACAGCCAGAGATTCTACTACCACCGCCTCCACTTTATCCACCCCAGATGCCACAGCTAGATGGCCATCCACAGATGCTTCAGTTCTTTCAGGCAATGATGCAAGCACAGTGGCATCAGACCGAGACGTTGAGACAGAGTTTGATGGCAGTACTAGAGAGGACACCTGTCGCAGCACCAGTACCAGCACCTGCACCAGCCCAGACAGGTGGTACTGTTAGATGGTTCCGACAGATGGGACCAGATACTTTCTCAGGCGATGAGACTGCGGAACAGATCTCCTATTGGGTCGTCAACACGGAGATGCTACTAGAGGCTTCACAACTGCACCCCGACCTTTGGATGACCGCAGTAAGGGCCCAACTAAAAGGCAACGCCCATCACTGGTGGGATTCCATTGAGCGCAGTGTAGGCAAGAACCAGACTTGGGAACAGTTCCTAGAATACTTCAATGCGAAGTATTTTCCAGCTACAGTCAGAAATGCCCTTTACTCCCAGTTTCTACATCTAGAACAGGGGAATATGACGGTTGACGCATATGACGCGGAGTTCAGCCGCCTTAGTAGATTTGGCGCAGTGCTGATACCCAATAAGCTCGAGAAAGCCCAAAGATTTCATCACGGTCTCAATTTCGAGCTACATAAATATACCACCACACATGCGAGGATTTCTTATGAAGAGGTTCTTACGGAGGCGAGAATTCAGGAGGCCATCGTCAGAGGATCTAGACGTTCCAGTACGACTACACCAGCCAGAGCACAGCCCGAAGCAGGAGGACCGATCCGTCGTCCCAGAGTACAGACACAACAGAGGGCTGTACCATACCAGCCGAAGGAACTCCCGACCTGTCACCATTGTGGCAAGAAGGGCCACGTCATTAAAGATTATCGGAAGAAGTTGGGTTTATGCATGATATGTGGATCAGGTCAGCACCTTGCCAGAGATTGCCCGCAGCACAGAGAGGCAGCACTGCAGACATGACAGAGGCCAGCAGCACCAGTTTCGAGGATACTACCCCCGCCAGAAGGACAGCGTCCACCAGCACCTGGAGGATTTTAGAGGGGACCACCCTTGGCCCCACAGGAAGTACAGTTCAACCAGAACCGACAGCAGACAGGAGGACAAAGGCAGGGACAAGCCTTTGCTTTAGCAGCTACTGAGGAGGAAACAGAAGGGTAAGCTATCACAGGTACTATCTTAGTTACATCATTACCTGCAACTGTATTGTTTGATTCTGGAGCTACATTGTCATTTATATCTAGTAGATTTGTAGCAATGCATAGAGTAGCTACCTCCCCCTTACCTAAGAGTTGGAAGATTCTTACTGGAGGAGGTATCGTGCCGGTTACCAGCACTATCAGAACGTGCTCGGTAGTCGTATGTGGTAGAGAAATGAGAGCGCGATTCTTGGTATTGCCTATGCCATACTTTGATGTTGTGTTAGGCATGGATTGGTTAAGCCAGTATAACGCCGTACTGAACTGCCGGGAGGGTAGTGTCACCTTTAGACCACCAGATCAACTGGAGTTCAAGTACATACGAGGGACCGTCGAACAAGGAGTAGGACAGATAGCGGGAACTTGCATGGCTATGGAGATTGCACCCCCGCCAATAGTTGCAGAGTTTGAGGATGTATTCCCCGAAGAACTGCCAGGCTTACCGCCAGATAGAGACGTGGAGTTCACCATCGAGCTAATACCCGGAGCAGCACCGGTATCTTCTAATGTATACCGATTGGCGAAGAAGGAGTTAGATGAGCTAAAGCTACAATTAGAGGAGTTACAGAGCAAGGGGTTTATTCGTCCTAGCGCATCATCATGGGGAGCACCAGTGTTGTTCGTACCCAAGAAGGATGGAACAGTACGCATGTGCATTGATTACAGAGCCCTTAATGCTTTGACCATCAAAAACAAGTACCCCCTACCACGAATCAATGATTTATTCGATCAATTGACAGGAGCAGTAGTGTTCACAAAGATTGACCTGAGATCGGGTTATCATCAAGTGAAGGTGCGAAGAGAAGACATTCAAAAGACAGCATTCAGGACTCGTTATGGTCACTACGAGTTCTTAGTGATGCCTTTTGGACTGACGAATGTGCCAGCTGTATTTATGAACTTGATGAACAAAGTATTCCACCAATACTTAGACCAGTTTGTGGTAGTCTTCATCGACGACATTTTGGTGTATTCGAAGAGCCACGAGGAGCACGAAGAGCATCTGAGACTAGTGTTAGAGATGCTAAGGAGAGAGAGGCTATATGCCAAGCTGAGCAAATATGAGTTTCTTTTGGATCGTGTCGCTTTCCTTGGACACGTTATCTCAGAAGATGGAATTTCAGTGGATCCGGCGAAGATTTCATCAGTAGAGACATGGCCAACCCCTACCAATGTCTCCGAAGTGAGGAGTTTTCTAGGACTTGCCAGATATTACCGGAGGTTCGTGGAGAACTTCACGAAGATTGCAGAACCGATGAACCGCCTAACCCGTAAGGATCAAGAGTTCACTTGGACAGAGGAGTGCCAGAAGGCATTCAATGAGTTGAAGAAGCATTTGACTACAGCACCCATCTTGACCATATCTTCTGGACCCGGAGGATTCGTGATCTATAGCGATGCATCCGGGAAAGGATTATGATGTGTTTTGATGCAGCATGGAAAGGTTGTAGCTTATGCTTCTAGACAGTTGAGGACACATGAGAAGAACTATCCCACCCACGACTTGGAGCTTGCCGTGGTGATTTTTGCGTTGAAACTTTGGAGGCACTATCTATATGGAGAAAGAGTGGAGATATTTACTGATCATAAGAGCCTAAAGTACGTCTACACACAGAAGGATCTGAACCAGAGACAGAGACGTTGGCTCGAGGTGATGACAGACTTCGAGATTAAGCTACAGTACCACCCGGGAAAGGCTAACGTAGTAGCTGACGCGTTGAGCAGAAGACCCATAGCATTCTTCTTGACTACCCAACAACATCCATTGAGAGAGCTAAAGCAGATGGGTATAGAGGTCGTTATGCCCGGAATAGATGGACAATTGTCGAGTTTCCAGTTGCAATCGACATTAGTGGAGAGAATCAAAGCTGCCTTGCCAACTGACGCCAGATTTCAGAGGCTTAGACAGAGGACAAAGGCCGGATTACAGACCAGACTGCGAATACATGAAGATAGGACTTTGAGATGTGGAGATCGTCTCTATGTTCCAAATGGAGAACTTCGTCAGGAGTTGATGACAGAGGCACACAGTTCAACCTACTCCATTCACCCAGGAGGCACAAAAATGTACAGAGACTTGAGACAGTACTACTGGTGGCATGGAATAAAGAGAGAAATAGCACGCTTTGTAGCCAAGTGCCTGGTGTGTCAGCAAGTCAAG
Organism: Iris macrosiphon; assembly: GCA_036927795.1. Lineage (NCBI taxonomy): Eukaryota > Viridiplantae > Streptophyta > Magnoliopsida > Asparagales > Iridaceae > Iris > Iris macrosiphon. The sequence continues at coordinate 292,652,651 of JAYESA010000005.1, forward strand.
GCTGAGCACCAGAGATCTGCCGGATTGCTTCAACCACTACCTATACCGGAAAGAAAATGGGAGTACATCACGATAGACTTTGTTACGGGCATTCCGAGGAGTCCTAGTGGTCGTAATGCAGTATGGGTAATCGTGGATAGACTCACTAAGTCCGCACACTTTTTACCCTTCAGAGTTGGGCAATCGACGAAGACCTTAGCATATATGTACATGAGGGAGATTGTGCGCCTACATGGAGTGCCAGTTAGCATCGTGCCTGACAAGGATACGAGGTTTACTTCTTATTTTTGGCAGAGTATGCAAGAGAGTCTTGGTACTCGCCTGAAGTTTAGCACTGCGTATCATCCACAGACAGATGGCCAGTCCGAACGTACCATTCAGACGTTAGAAGACATGTTAAGAGCGTGTATGCTTGACTTCGGAGGATCATGGGAGGACCACTTATATTTGGTCAATTTTTTCTACAACAACAGCTATCAAGCGAGCATCCAGATGGCTCCTTATAAAGCATTGTACGGAAGTAAATATCATTCCCCAGTATGCTGGAGTGATATAGACGAGCGACAGATTCTCGGACCAGAGTTGATGGTGCGTACAGTGGAGAAGGTGAAGAAGATCCAAGGGCACCTACGAGCAGCACAAGACAGACAGAAACATTGGGCGAATGCGCATCGTCGACCCTTAGAGTTTCAGGTTGGAGATCACGTATTTCTAAAGATCTTGCCTACCCGAGGAACTATCAAATTCGGGGGCAGAGAAAAGCTGAGTCCGAGGTACATCGGGCCATTCGACGTATTAGAATGCATCGGAGAGGTTGCTTACAGATTAGCCTTGCCGCAGACTTTGGAAGGAGTCCATGACGTCTTCCATGTATCTCAGTTGAGGAGGTACATACCGGATCCGAGTCATGTGCTTGACCATTCCGAAATTATAGTCGGCCCGAGCCTATCATACCAAGAGGAGCCTGTGGAGATCCTGGACAAGAGCGAGAAGGTACTGCGAGGTCAGACTATCCCTCTAGTTCGCGTCGCGTGTAGACATCATTCACCCGGCGAGTCGACCTGGGAACGCGAAGAGGATATTCGCCAGCGTTACCCCCACCTCTTCGAAGGACTAGGTATGTTATAGTATGTTTTCTTATTTTACTTCAGTCAGTAGTCTTACCATGAGTATGTTTTAATTTCGAGGACGAAATGCTCTAAGGAGGGTAGATTGTAAACCGCCTCGAGCAATTTAGGTTTTATTTAATTTAAATTGAGTGACTAGGATTTATTTGGATACAATCAAATTAAGGGCAAAATTTATGTGACTTAATACACCTTGCCGTTGCTTGGATGGTTGGAGCGCTACACTAGTAAGTACCCTTGAACTAATTAAATACTAGTCTCCTAGACATGCCAGACTACCCACATGACTCTTGTATAACTTTTAGACGCTCAATATTGTGCTCCAATTTAGCTGCACAACATTCGTGCTACCGTCTATGTATTATTCCCAATAAATCCAATTTCCCTCGGTTATCCATTCTACCTGAATTTGAGGCACAACCACAAACCAATTCCCCATAACCCAAATTAGGGTATTAGCCTACACCCAGCTTGCTACACCCATGACTCTTGTGTTCCACTTGAATCTAGTTCCATGTGTCTTAAATTCATTAAGGAGCGTCGCGCGCACTATTTTAATTAAATTAATTTAAGGCCAAATTTACCTCAAAACAGAACCTAACCAAGCCCGCATGCACCCTGTTATGTGGACCAACCCTACCCCAACAAGGCCGGACAGGCCCAAACCTCGAGGCCAGCCCAAACTCCCTCTCCTATATAAATACACATTCTCCTAGCTTTTAAACCCTAAAACTCATATTTCACCCCATCTCTAAAAAGAACCCTAGCCGACCCCTCCTCCAACCGAGTCCCCTTTCCCTACTTCCGGCCATCCAACACTCCAGGCCGCCCCCAGCCACCTGCTCACCCCGACGCCGGACACCCAACCCATCCGCCATCACCGCCACCCATACCCGACCTCCCATCCAAAACCCGACCGCCCGGCACCGCGACAGCCCCCCCAGCATGCCGATCTCCACGCTCAGGCGGACCCCGACCTCCCCGCGTCCTGACAGCCACCCCCCCTGTGCCGCCGTACACAGCAGCGCCGCTGTCCGGAGCTGCTGCTGCTGCGGTCCCTGCTTCCGCCGTTACAGCCGCAGCCGCTGCCAACTGTCCGACGCCGGAGTCCCGCTGATCGACGACCAGCGGACTCGTCGAGGAAGCAGGCACCCCCTCGTCCTATTGATCAAGTATTCGTCCTCTAACAGTTCCTTTCTTGTGTCCTATCATCTCTCCTCGTATCGTGTCCGTGTATGATAGTTGTGTCTTAGTGTCGAGAATCATAGTTGGAACACAACCCTTCTAAACATAATTAATTAGATGATGGTATAATGATTAACCAGATTAAGAAATTGTTTAGTAACTAGAAATATTCCTTAACCACGAGACCTGTCATCAAGGACCTTAGTTTATTTGAACGTCTGGTCATAGACCGATTGCAACGAACATAGAAACCAAGGACATGTTTCCTAGGACCAGAGCAGAAATAGTTATCAACCCTAACTTGAAATGATTGTCGCAAGGAGCACGTTGACCAAAGACAGAACACGGGTATACCCTAGCTACGTGCACATGTGACGCTGTATTTGGTCAGCAGAAATCCGGCAACAATATCTCGGAGCAACGTCATAATTACTTATGTATTCTTAGTGTCTGATATTAGATTATTATATTATATTTTGTGTTTAGGACCTTTGGATCAGCCAGGAGACATTGCCGGAACCAGCTTCTGGCATTCCCAGCTTCAGGACACAAGCAAGATACCTTGCCATATTTACTGTCTAATTTAAATTATGCAAATGTTGTATTGTATGCTTGTTGTTTTGCTTTATACAACTGTGCGCGTCCGAGTTTGTCTCGGGTGCATTCGACGGATATGTCGGTGATTAGTATACATGGACTTAGTCATTAGCAGACTCACCTCATTGGATGATACTCTATTATCTTCCAAGACCTGACACTTTTACACGTATTCATATTGACAAATTTCATGTTGGGATGCAAGTTCGCGTGTTCTACTAGCTATCGCCGCGTGTGACATGCATCACGGTTAGCAAGCAATTCAGGATTATTTCAGTATAGAGACTTGGCATTTAGATAAGAGGGTATGCGCGTCGATTATTTGACTTGCGTATCTACATTGGACGGGGAGGACGACTAGTAGAACATATGGGACACCCCACTCCTTTATACAGACACCGCACTCGACGGAGTGATACGGACGTATATATATATATATATTACATATACCACGTTCTGTAGAGTGTTGGACGTTACGTGGTGATATTACAGATACCACACTCTATAGAACGTTGGACGTTATTCCTGCGCCCGTGTTATAGGGGGCATGTGTGGCATATACTAGCTGGTTGTCATGACTGGTGAATTACATCAGCATATGTCTAGCCTACACCTTCCCATATTCTCACAGTTGTCCTCATATTGCATTCACTTAGATGGTTAGCACACCCCTGTATTGCATTTATCTTATTCAGTATTTATATATATGGCATGCTTCTATGTATCTTGTTACGTCCCTCTGAGGACCTGGTACCTTTCCAGATTTAGATGAGGCTTACTACCCCACAGTATACGGCCCCGGATAGGAGACGAGATTTGCTACAACTGAGGAGTTGGAGGTGCAGCCGTCAGAGTTTCCGTGACCAGTTGGTAGGCCTTCAGCCTAGATTGGGTGCATCATTATCTAGTCAGCCGATGCCCTAGTCATCATCTTTTATATTTTATTTCAGTACTTTATTTCGTCATAGTAGTGGGTTTGTTCCCACCAGACTTTATTGGTTGTACTATGATATCTTGAGACTGGTGTTTATCTTCCAGCATTTTATTTAGCACTTCTTGTCGTTTTATATTGTGGATGAGATTAGATTACCTGTTATTGACTGATATTGGACATGTTAGTATTATAGGACAGCGTAGCACTCTTCGTGGATCCATTAAATTAGGATATCCTCGGAGACGTGTCAGCTGGCTATTGCCACGTGGCCTGGTCCCGTGTATTTTTGGGACTGGGGCATGACACGAGTGGTAGTACGGGACCGGCTAAGCGTCCCTATGTGCAGAAGGCAGCACAGCAGGGTCAGGATCAGAGAGTGCCCACTTGTGCCTACTGCAGGAAGGCAGGACACACTTGTGATGTTTGTAGGAGGAGGCTGAAGGTGTGTCTGTTCTGTGGATCCGCTGCTCACCAGATGCGAGATTGCCCCACTGCACCTCCATCCTGTGGAGCAAAGGATCAGAGAGTTGGAGCTAGACCACCTGTGGCACAACATTATGCCCCACACCAGCAGAAAAAGATACCCAGCAGGGCAGGGCTTTTGCGTTGACGGTCGATGAGACCGATGCTAAGGGTGTCGGGTTAGCAGGTCTGTCTCTTTTTGTTCTTCTTCCTGTCCTTTTCCATTTCTTGTGATGTGCTTCATTAGTACCTGTTAGACATTTCTTTGTGTTGTGTTAGATAGTGTAGTGACCCTGATTGAGACTGTGATAACACGACCAGTAGGACCATGATCTTGCATGTTGTTTAGGTAGAATTTCTTGATTGTGATTGTTGGGGGTTTGACCTAGAAGAAGTGCGATCGACTTTAAATTTCGAGGACGAAATTTTTTAAGGAGGATAGGCTTGTCACTACCCCATTTCCAAGGCAGGTTATTTTTTTATTTTAATTTAATAAATTATGTATTGATCATAAATATTTGTATTAATATTTAATTAGTGGTTGTATTTATTTTTATTAGTTATTTTAGGGTTTTGGCTAGCCTGGACCCATGTTAGACCCTAGTGGACCCTTGTCAAACCCAACCAACACCCTTGTCAGACCTATTTATTGGTTTAGAATAGTTATTTATATTTTAATTGGTTAGTTGGAGTGATTAGGGATTAATTAGAGTGCATTTGGAATCCCAAACCCAAACCCTATTTTAGCATGACTAATTGGAGGGCATTTTGGTCTTTGTACCTAAGTGATTAGGGATTAATTAGAGTGCATTCTTCTCTCCAAGTAAGTTTTCTCCACTTCCCTCTCTTCTTTCATTTATTTCTTTCTTAGATGCAAACCCTAACCCTTTGTTTTTCCCTAACCTAGGTATGTAGAGCTTAGAATTGGTGTTGGAGCTTGGGTTGGAGGTTTGGAAGCTTGGGGTGGTGGATTTGGGACTTTTTAGAGACTTTGGCCTTGGGATCCAACTCCCAAGTGGTAAACCCTAACTTTTCTCTCAGTAATTACTCT